>ML685941.1:1434585-1477456 GCA_007922175.1 Pelusios castaneus
ATGGGCAGGATAGGGTGGGAAGGAAAGGGAAGGGATCGGGCTGGCTGGGGGACCGGTCGAGCCAGCGGTGCTGCGGGAAGGTTAGGGTGGGAAGGAAAGGGAAGGGATCGCGCTGGCTGGGGGACTGGCCAAGCTGGCGGTGGGGCGGGCAGCTTAAGGTGGGAAGGAAAGGGAAGGGATTGGGCTGGCTGGGGGACCGAGTGAGCCAGCGGCAGGGCGGGCAGGTTAGGGTGGGAAGGGAAGGGATCCCGGCTTGGGGACTGGGCAAGCCAGCGGCAGGACGGGCGGGTTAGGGTGGGAAGGGGTCGGTAGGGCCTGCTCAGGGGACCAGGAGAGCTGGCGGGTGGGTTATGGGGGGAACTGGGACCCAAAGGCTTGAGTCTACTACTGCCTCTTATTCAAGTTTTCAAAAGTGCCCAAGAGTCAGCTTGTTAAAGGGGTATAGATTCTTAAAGACACAAACAGGTACACAATGGGATTTTGAAATTAATGGGAATTAGATACCTGTCTGTGTGCTTTTGAAATCTAGCCCCACATAACTGTTAAGCCTAGATCCCATTGAAAGTTTAAGGCAGAGTGTGAAGTTTTTGGCCTGATCCTTTAGCTCAGATTGTAGTGGACCATGTGTTTAGATCCATAGGTCTCAGGATTCAGTCCCTAAAGAGGATATGTCAGGAGTGTTGTTACGGTAGGAGAGTTCTTCTGGGAGTGAAGATGGCACATTTAATGGACTGTTTCTCTCACCCAGGGACCAGCCTTTCTCGTTCTTTGGGCAAAAAGATAGCCCAAAGTACCAGCTCTATTCTTCCAGAACCAGACGTACCAGGGGCCAGTGCTGCTTATGGAAGCAGGATTCGGCAAACTGGCTTCAGTCACCTGATGCTGCTTTTTGCTCACACTTCCAAGCCTCTCCTCTGAGCAGCTGAATTCATGTGTGATCTATTACTACTCTGGATTCCTTGGTTAAGTCAGAGGATCCGCCAATATGAGCCTGATCCAACAAGGAGTTCAGTCACCTAACTGAGAAGAGTATGCAAACAAATCTGGCTTTGGCCAAGTGAGGTCGTTCAAGCATACCAGCAATCTGTGAGACTCATCAAGTGCAACACTGACCCATGTCAACCCATGTTGCAGTGGTTTGAGGGGCGAGGGGAGAGCAAACATACAGCCCAATATCACGAGGCAAAAGACCATCTCCATAAAGTTTGGCAAGCCCAACCTCACCTGCTTTTCTGCAAAGACCTGACCAGATTCCCAGCACTAGACTTACGTCAGCTCTCTCTGTGTCCACAATTGCAAAATGTTTCACACACAAGATACTGAGCGAATTTGTCTCAGGGTGCTCATTGCTCAATCCAGGGGTTCAAAGTATGCCAGAACATCCTGAAACATAGTTCCGGGGCCCTGAAATTATACTTTAACCACTGGATATTTGGATTAGAGGGATTGGTGGGAAAGCAAATGATAGGCCATGATTCCAGGTATGGGAAACGCATTTCTTAGGGATTCCTTGCCCAGGCCAGTTCTTAAGCAAAAGGATGGGCTTTTGCGATTGCAAGTTGTCACAAAGGGATCTATTGAGGGATTGCCTCACTGGTGAAAGATGAACTTTAGAACACTGTGGTAGAGGTCTCATTTGTGGTTGTGTGTGAACAATGTGCTGAGAATGTCCACTATCATATTGTGTATGCCGGGAAGGTATGCTACGGCCATCATGACTTCGTTCTTCAGGCACCAGTTTCATAGTTTTATTACCTCTGCACAGAGAGAGTTAAGTTGTGCTCCTCATTACCTGTTTATATAAAGCATACAGGCGATAGTATCTGTCATAATTTTTACGTGTTTCTGCATTATATGTTGGCAGAAGTAAGCACAGGAGTTGCACACTGCCCGAAGTTCCAGCAGGTTTATATGTAGCATAGTTTCTTGTTTTGTGGTGCATTCTCCATCAATGGCAATTTTGAAATCAAGATTGGATGTTCTTCTAAAAGATATGGCCGAGTTTAAAATGGAATTAATTCAGGCAAGTCCTATGTCCTGTGTTACGGAGGTCAGACAAGAAGATCACAACTGTTTCTTCTGATTTATAATCTACGAATATTTGCAGAGTTCCTAATACACTAGGGACCTGATTCACGAATACTGAATAAAGCAGAATGCCATGGATCTGAAGCTTGAGCAAATCTGCCCCAAAAATCAATTTCAAGAAACAAATTAAATTTTAAAAAAAACCCTGTAGGATTAGCCAAGAATTTAGAATTTGAACAGGGTTTCTAATTTGCTTCATCCAGTGTGGGTCAGGAGATCTGGAAGCCATCTGTGCTGTTGCAGAGGAGATGGAATGAACTGAGAATTTTTCCAGGCAAGAGGAAACTAACAAACTGCTCCCACAGAAGCTTATGTGATAAATAAGTATCTTAATCTTTCAAAATGCCCCAGGACTCCTTGTTTGTTTTGCTGAACTAAACTAACACGGCCGCCCCTTTGGAACATTCCGAGTAGGTTACAAAAACAAGGGAAAACCCAGTGCTGCATATGGGGGTGAGAGGGTAGTTTTTCAACTTTCCAAACAAAATCTTGTAAAATATCTTTAAGGTCTCAATTTAATATCAATAGTAATAAATATAAGGAACAGTATTACCATATTTTTAAAGATTAAAATAAAAGAAACTTACGCAATTAATTCTGTGTGGTCAAAATGAATACGGCCCATAAGAAAGTTTTGAACATAATCGTAATAAAACCCAAGAACTTGATTCAACAGGTGGGTAATTGTAATGAGATCCCTTTCTGTCCACAGCTCTAATCCAATCAGAACAACATGAAGGCCAAATGGACGGTACATCTAAAAACATAACTATTAAAAAGTCATCAACATGTAACATTTTGAAAATATGATCCTTCACACAATCCACTTTGCTAGAATCATTCTCCAGTTCACGTCCCTGTTTACCTCTTCAGCCGCAGAAGCTGCACTCAGAATTAAACCATACTGTTATAGGGACACTGCTGTTCACCTGAAAAATCTTATTTCTGCCCGTAAAATAAAAGTTACATATTAGAGTTACAACTGCCACTCATAATTACTACTAAATCTGAAAGAAGTTATCAGAAAAAGATCTATTTTTTTCATTTGTTTACTTTGTGTGTTTGTCACAAACTTCTCTCTTCTGTTCTGCTGATGGTCAATTGTACCTTTTGTATCATTCATTAACATCACTAGGACTTGCCTAGTGACACCCAGTGACAAGTGGAGTGCCCCAGGGTTCTGTCCTGTGGCCAGTTCCATTTAATATCTTCATTAATGACCTGGAGGATGGAGTGGAAAGAACTCTTAGCAAGTTTGAAGATGACACTTAATTGGGGGAAAATGGTAAATATGCTGGATGGGAAGGATACAATACAGAGTGACCTAAACAAATCAGAGGACTGGGCCAAAATAAATCTGATGAGGTTCAACAAAGACAAGTGCAGAGTCCTGCATTTAGGATGGAAGAATCCTATGCACTGCTACAGAATGGGGACCAACTTGCTTCACAGCAATTCTGCAGAATGGACCTGGGTGTAACGGTGGACAAGAAGCTGGGTATGAGTCAGTACACAGCTACCGCTTTGGAACTTGAGTTGTGTGCCACTCTTACCAAGAAGACTAATGACAATTTGGGCTGCATGACTAGGAGTGTTGTCAGTCAGGAGATCAAGGAAAGGGTTTACTCCCCTCTGTTTGGCACTGGTGGGGCCTCATTTGGAGTACTGTATCCAATTTTGGGTGAATGAGCCCCTGATGTTGTGGTTGATGTGGTTGGGACCTGTGATAGTATCACTGGAGTCGATGTGCGGGCAGAGTTGGCAATAGGGTTTGTTGCAAGGATAGGTTCCTGGATTAGTGTTCTTGTTGTATGGTGTTCAGTTGCTGGTGAGTATTTGCTTCAGGTTGGGGGGCTGTCTGTAAGCAAGGATAGCACTGCATCCCAAGGCTTGAGTGAGTGTGGGATCACCTTCTCGGTTAGGTTGTAGATCTTTGATGATGTGTTGGAGATATTTTAGCTGGGGACTGTAGGTGATAACCAGTGGTATTCTGTTGTTTTCTAGGTCAGGTCTGTCCTGTAGTAAGCGGCTCCTTGGTACCCATCTGGCTCTGTCAATTTGTTTTTTCACTTCCCCAGGTGGGTACTGTAGTTTTAGGAATGCCTGATAGAGACAAACACCTACAAGATCTCTGTCTGTGGGATCAGAGCAGATTGGGTTGTACCTTAAGGCTTGGCTATAGGTGGATCAAGTAATGTGTCCCGGGTGGAAGCTGAAGGCATGTAGGTATGTTTTGCGGTCAGTTGGTTTCTGTTATAGGGTGGTGTTAATGCGTCCACACCTTATACGTCTGGTAGTATCCAAGAAGTGGATTTCTTGTGTGGACTGGTCCAGGCTGAAGTTGATAAATGGACACAAATCTGACATCAAAAATGGCAACATCCGTAAACCTGTAGGAGAACACTTCAATTTCCATGGACACTCAGTAGCAGACTTGAAAGTTGCCATACTTCAACAAAGAAACTACAGACACAGACTTCAATGTGATACTGTACAGCTGGAGCTGATTTGCAAGCTTGACACAATTAGACTGGGTTTGAATAGGGACTTGGAATGGTTATCACACTATAAAAAGTGATTGTTCTGTTCACACATTCTCTCCCTTTGACCAACTGGTGTGAATAGGCTCCATCTGCTCTCTGAACTGACTTTGCTAACACTTGCCCTCCTCTATCCTGGCATGTGTATATACCTCTCAACTGTGGTTTTCACTTCATGCATCTGACAAAGTGGGTTATAGCCCACGAAAGCTTGTGCCCGAAGAAATCTGTTAGTCCATAAGGTGCCACAGGACTCTCGGGGGGGGGGGGGGGGGGGGGGGTTTTTTTTTTTTTTTTTATAGAAGTGGACATTTCTCTGGCTGAATATATTCTGGCTCCTGGGGGAGCTTGTCAGTTCTTTTATTTGTAGCATAAATGGATACATCCTGCTATCCACTTGGATAGCTTCTCTGTAGATATTGCTTCGCCTTTCATGTGTTCAGCAACGGATATAAAGAGCTTGTCTGATATTCTAAAGCATTTTGTTCTATCTAGGTAAAAAGGCTTATGCCTTGGTGCCATTTCCTGTGCATTATTATGAGGTTTTGGATAAAAGATAGATAAGTAAATAGATTGGTTCATATGGACATCTATTATTTTTGAAAAAAAGCTTTGGGTGAGGTCTAAGAGTGATCTTATCGTTGTGAAAAATTGTGTAAGGTGGGCAGACCATCAGTGTCCCAATCTTCCCAAAACAGCAGCTAACATGATGGCTACTAGAAAGAAAAATGTTATAGATCTGTATGGAGAAGTGAACACATTTCTAAGAGTTCGAATAGTGTCCTAGTAATAAGCATGAGTACTCGATTTAGGCTCTGTGGTGTTATGAAGCTCTGTTTGACTGGGAATACCCTTTGTAGTCCTGCCATGAATGATTTTACTATTGGGTGAGTGAATGCAGTTGTGCCATTGATCTTGCCGTGGAAAACAGTAATTGCAGATGAATGGACCTTTAAAGTGCTAATTGATAACCCTAATTTTCTTAGTTCTAGGACATATTCCAAGATAGTCAGAATGGATGAGGATGTGGCAAGGATTTGTCTATCCTTGCATCATGACTCACATAAGAAGGTTGCTCCCCTGACAGTAACCGATGTTCTTCAAGATGTGTCCCCCCGTAGGGGTGCTCCACTCCAGGAGTTTGTCACGTTGACGTGCCAAGCTCAGAGATCTTCACCGCAGTTCCTAGTATGGCCACACACAGGATGTCTCGGGACAACATTGGTGCCGCAAGTTGCACGCACATGGCCAAGCTCCTTCAGTTCCTTTTCAACCTCAGGGAATAGGTATAGTATTCCAAAGTGGAGGGGAGAAGAGAAGGAAGTGGAGCACCCCAATAGGGACACACATCTCAAAGAATATCAATTACTCCTCAGGTGAGCAACCTTCTTTTCTTCATCGAGTGGTGTCCCTATTGGGCTGTTCCACTCCAGGTGTTTATGGAGCAGTTCCCTTATCTTGGAAAGAGGGATACTGAGGAATGTGTGTCTTGTGTGGTAGAGAGCACTGCTGACCCTAGGGATGTGTTCAATTTCACAGTCTGATATATGGCATAGTGCTTGGTGAAGTTATGTATTGAACTCCATGGAGCTGCATTGAAAATGTCCCTTATTGATACATTTATAAGGAAAGCCACTGTCATGGCCATGCTCCATGTGAAGTGAGTTCAAATTCTGTTGGGTGGTTGTAGATTGTTCAATGTGTAGGCAATTATGATACACTCCTTTATCCACTTGGATAGTTGTTGGGAAGAGAGTGGCATCCCTTTTGATTGTTCCATTATGGAGATAAAAAAAACCTTTGTTTTTTTTTTAATGGTCTCATTCTGTCTAAGTAAAACACTATGGCTTGTCTGAAGTGCAGTGTGTGTAACAGGGCAGCTTGTGCATCCTTGTGAGGCTTCGAGTGAAAAGTGGGTAAGTTGATTTCCTGGTTTTTATGAAATGGAGTATTTACATTAGGGATGAACTTGGTGTATGGGCATAACATCACCCTATCAGGGTGGAATATCACATATGGAGGACCTGTCATGACAGTCTCCTTTTTGCCCACGCATTTAGCAGACATTATGAGCACTAAGAATGTGACCCACATTGAGAGATATTTCAGTGAGCAGGGTGCCATTGGCTTGAACAATTTTGAGGTAATAGTTCTCAGGATTAAGTTTACATCCCCAGGAGTTGTTGGTGGCTGTATATCTGGATACGTTTTGCAGGCTTACCGTAAATTGTTTTATAATTTTATGTGAAAATACTGTCTTTTTTTCTGTTTGCAGATGGAAAGCTGATATTGCTGTGGGGTGTTTGCGAGACCCAATTGTTACAAATGGGGATGTAGTTGAATATAGTCAGAATTGGGGCAGATGTAGATATGAGATTTTTCTGTCTGCACCCGTTGAAAAATCTGGTCTATTTTTGGAGGTAAGTTTTACGTGCGGTTTGTTTACTGCTGTTTAACAGTATGCTTTGTACTTGGCTTAAGCATTGCAGCTCTTTGGATTCCAGCCACTGAGCATCCAGGCTGTGAGATGGGCCTTGTCCAGGTGTGGGTGGAACATCTTGCCCTGGTCTTGGTGAAGCAGGTCCCTCCACAATGGGAGTGTTATTGGCCTCATTAGAGACATCTGGAGAAGATAAGGGTACCAGGTTTGTCATGGCCATGCGGGAGCGATAGTGATTGTCGTGGCTCCACCCGCCCGGATTTTCTGAAGAGTTTTGTGTATTAATGATGTGGGCAGGGATGCATAGGATAGGGTCCCTCCCCAATCTGTCATGAAGACATCCTCTTTGAGTCCTTGCCTATTACTGCCCTGAAGCAGAATATGAGGCATTTGCTGTTTGTTTTGATTGCGAATAAGTCTGTCGTTGGGGGCTGCTTGTTGGAGGACTTGGTAGTTTAGCTTCCATTCATGTTTGGCCATGAAGTGTCTGCTGAGTGTATCGGCTATGGTATACTGACATCCAGGTAAGTAGGACGCAGATATATTTATGCCATGATTGATACACCAAGTCCACAAGTACATTGCCTCTGAGCATAGAGATCGGGAGCCATGCGCCCCTTTGTTTGTTTATGTAGAACATGCACACTATATTGTCAGTCATGATTTTTATTGTGTTGTTCACTATCATGGGTAGGAAGTGTATGCATGTGTTTTGAATGGACTGGCGCTCCAGTACATTTATATGGAGACGGGTTTCATGCATGGACCAGCGTCCTGGGGTAGTGTGCCCTTTGAGGTGAGCTCCCCATCCTAGGAGGGATGCATCTGTGGTTACGAATATAGTGTGTGGTTCTTGTGTAAAAGCTATCCCTGTTCTGATGTTTGATCGTTCTGTCCACCACATTAGTGATAGTTTGATTTTTGGGGATATTGATAACACTTTGAATAGGTTGTACCTGTGTGGTTTATAGATAGTTGTGAACCATGATTGTAGGGTGTGCGTGTGGAGGAGAGCATGGGGCACCACTGCGGTTGTTGCTGCCATGTGTCCAAGTAATTGTAGACAAGTTTGGGCTGTCAAAGTGGAACTGTCAGTTATTGATGTAAATAGGTTTGCTAGTGCTGTGTACCTTTTTAGTAGTAAAAATGCCCTCGCATTTATAGTATCCAGGTAGGTGCTAATAAACTCGATCTGTTGTTATGGAATTAGAATGGATTTTTATTCATTTAGCCTCAAACCCAACTTTAGGAACAAGTTCATTGTTTGTAGTATTGCTGTTTCCGCCCTGGATTGACAATTTACTTTTATCAAGCAGTCGTCCAGGTACAGGTAGATGATGATGCCCTGTTTGTGTAGGTATGCAGTGACCACTGCTAGTATTTTGGAAAAAAAATCTTGGTACTGTGGAGAAGCCTAAGGCCAGTACAGTTTATTGATGGTGTTTTCGTTCTAGCATGAATCAGAGGCACCTTCTGTAGGCCGGATGTATCGTTAAATGGAAGTAGGTGTCTAGCAGGTTGAGGGATGAAAACCAGCACCCTTGCTCTAGTGTTGGAATTATAGTAGCTAACATGACCATCTTCAGCTTGTGTTTCCTGAAGAATTTGTTTAGTTTTCTTAGGTCTAGTATGGGCCTCCATTTCTCGTTCTCCTTTTGTGTTAGGAAGTATTGAGAATAATATCCCTTCCCTTTGTGTTGGTTAGGTACTGGTTCTGTTGCTCCCATCAATAGCAGGTGTTCTATTTCTAGATGGAGGAGCTGCATGTGAGATATGTCTCTGAAGAGGGAAGGGGAAGATAGATGTGTAGGGAGGTGAAGGGGATGGAGTAACCTTGGTGAATTATTTCAATGACTCATCTGTCCAATGTTATGGACTTCCAGTTGTTCAGGAAAGGTTTTAGGAGATGGCTGAAGATGGTCCTGGTAACTGGGGACACTATGCTGGGGAGGTCATTCATGCCCTTGACCAAATTTTCAAAATTGCTGTTTGGAGGCAGATGGTTGCTGTGAGGCAAACTGATTGTTGTTGGGCTGACACCACTGTTGTGGCCTCTATCTGTTTCTGTCCTGCTGTCTGTTTTGTGGGTATTGCTGGTATCATCTCTGGTATGGTTGGTATCTTTGTAATGTCTCCTTTGTGTAGTTAGTGTGTAAATGCCCAGGGTATGAGGGTGGCCTGGGAGTCTTACATCATGTGTATGACTTCATTGGTCTTTGCCCCAAATAACTTGGCCTTAACAAAAGAGAGGTCTTTAATTGTCGACTTAAGGTCACAAGGTATACCTGCAGAATGGAGCTATGATGCACAACACATCACGATGGAAGTCATTGTTATTCTGGCGGTTGTGTCTGCCACATGTAAGGGTGTTCTGGAGATGAGTTGATCTTCTTTGATCAGGGATCGGAATTGCTCTCTCCTATATTCAGGAACTATGTCCGTGAAGTCAGAAAACTTGGAGTAGGTGTTACGATTGTAATCCTAGAGGAGGGCTAGATAGTTAACTACTCTGAGTTGTAGGGGGACAAAGAGTAGATTTTCCTTCCAAATAGGTCCACCTTTCTTCACTCCTTATCTCGTGGTGTAGACCTGCTGTGTGTGTTTGTTTCTATGTTATGCAGCTTCCACCATGAGTGAATTTGGTGCCGGGTGGGTGAAGGTATTCATTGTTCTTTGATGGGATGTAATATTTCTTATCTGCCCTTTTGCATGTCAGGGTGATTGTTGATGGGGTTTGCCAGATGATGTTAACAGGATCCATATTAGCTTCATTCATAGATAATGCTATTTTGGTTGGAGCTGATGTGTGCAGGATTTTCAAAAGCTTGTGGCTGGACTGAGACCCTTCCTCTAATGGGATTTCTAGATCTTGTGCCACACATCTGAACAATCTTGGAAATATTTGAAATCATCTGTGCTGTTGGGCAGTGGTGGAATGATTTTCTCATCCAGGGAAGAGAAAGAATGTTGAGAGGTTTCCTCTTCATGTGTGGAGTCTTCATCCAGTTCCTCAGGGGTTGCAGGATGATGTTCTGTCCATATGTGGGATAAGCAGGATGTGAATGCTGCATCCCAATAGGAGCTGGGAGGTCTGCTGTAAGATCTCATATAGGAGGACCATGCATCCCAACTGAGCCAGTGTTTTGGGAAGGGTCCTGGGGGTATCATCCATGGAAGGAGGAACTATGGGTTGCTGGATTGTCTCCTGCGTTGTCCTCTCTTTTCAGCAGATGAGGCAGATCTCTGTGGGTGACAGGTGTTGAGAAGGACAAGACTGCAGACTCTGCATCATCCTCATCCCTGTGAGAGAATGGATAGAGCGGTGGTGTGGTATGGCGAGTATGATGAATGATCAGGTTCAATATGGTGGGTCTTTTGGTTTTGTTTGCCTGTGATTGTGCTCCGAGAAGTGTCGGTGCCTAGGATGGCAACACATAGTGGTTCAGTGCCAGTGTGCTCAGTGCTGGCTGTTGCGATACCATTGGCAGCTGTGCCAAGTATTGTGTGACCACAGTCATGGGTGCCGTGGTCAGTCCTGCTGCCCGCGTGCTGCATGGTGCTCTCTTTGTCGTTGGGACCAGGGGTAGCAGTGCTGAAGCGACCATTGAGTGTTTAGGTCTCAACTCCACAGTGTTAGTCAGTGTCTTCGCAGCTGCGGTACCAAGCGGTCTGTGAATTGCCGCTGGTTTTGGTGGTCCTTTTCCCTTTCCCTTTCCTTTTCAAAGGGGGTCGAGGACCTCTTCCCTTCATCTCTTCTTCTTGATTTTGTGGAGGATCCGTGCCCAAGATCAGAGGCTGCCCTGAGTGATTTCTCCATGAGTATCATTTTGAGGCGCAGCTCTCTGTCCCTTCTCACCCTCGCTTTCAGCTTTTGGCAGTGGGGGCATTTTTGCAATACATGTTCCTCCCCCAAGCATCAGATGCACTGCAAGTGGCCATCCAAAGCAGGATGGCATTCTGACAGCAGGAGCACCTTTTGAAGCCTGGCGAACGAGGCATTTCTTATCTAACAAAGTTGAACTAGGTACTAGAAGGAAAAAAGAATTAAAGGTATGGAAGAGCTAAAAGACAAACTATGGGGGAAAGTCCTTATTGTACCCTAAATTCAGTATGTCTAACAGGTTTGGAGAGAGCCATTGTGGGCTCCATCTCAAGCCGTCAACGGTGGAAAAGATATTGAGGGAGCTTGGCTGTGTACACATGCAGCTCGGGGCACCAATGGTGTCCCAACATAGCCCGTGTACATGCGGCCATAGCAAGGGCTGTGGCAAAGATCTCCAAGCTTGGCGCGTCAATGCGACGAACAGCTGCAGTGGAGCACCCCTACAGGAAGACCACTTGCTGAAGAACTATACCATTTCTGCAGATAAGTTTTCCTTGTTGTCAATTTTCTGTGTGTGTTTGTGTGTTTTACTTGTTCTGAGCATTCTAGCTCCTTTGGAAGGAATCAGTTAGGAACCACGTTGCTAGATATCCAGATGTTAGAGTTTCTGTAGCTTGGTGTGAAAAATCCACCTTCTGTCCTGGGATAGGAGGCCATACTGAAGTGGGAAAGTAATTGGTATCTATGTTGGCATCTGCTGTTAGCTGGAGTACCATGTCTGTCTTGGCCACATTGGGTGCTATCATCACAGATGCCTTCTCAACTCTTATTTAGTGGATGAACCTGGGTATCATCAGGATGTGTGGAAATGTGCATGCCTCTTTTTTCCAGTTGAATAGAAAGGCATCCCCAATTGAACCTGGTCCCAGCCCTGCCCTTGAACAAAAATGGGGGCATCTGTGGTTTTGCTTCATGGCAGAGAGATCAATAACTAGATGACCACACTGTCCAAAAATATTTTTCAGGATATCATTGTTCAGTTCCCACTCATGATTCTGGGTAAAGTGTCTGCTGAAAGTGTCTGTAGTCGTGTTCTGGCATCCAGGTTAGTATGCCAATGGCCGGCAAACAGGCTGCAGCTGCCAGTCTCCCGCCAGTCCTGGCACACAGGCAAGAGGTGGGCTGCAGCTGGCAGCCTGAGAGGCTGCGGCATGACTCCAAGCTGGGGTATAAGAGGATGTATTACAGCTCCCAGCTAAGAACCATGTTGCAGGACGCTGCCACCCAGCTGTAACCTGGCTTGCTGGGTGGGGAAACTGCTGTTGGATTCCTAGCCAGAATAAGGAAAGCTGCCATGCACCCCAGAGCTAGGATTGGGTGAGACACTGGCAACTCCTGCCCAGCTTCCCAGGACTTGGGTGGCTACACTGGCGGTTGCACTGGGTCCCTGATTGAGCCAGAGGCAGAGGAGCACTGATCTGCCACCTCACTGGCTGCAGAAGGGAGCTACTGACTAGGGACCCAGGAGGAGCATAGTGTTTCCTGCTGCATCCAGAGGGATGGGAGATCCTCCTCAATGAACTTCTTCCCCCTAGTTGTTGGGAGGGGGGCTACTAGTAGGGACGTGTGGCCGTGCAGGGTTATAAAAGTTGTATTTGTGGCCCTCGAGCCAAAAAGGTTGAGAACAGCAACAGCAGTCAGTGGAAACAGGTCCATATGCACAATCTGCCATTTGTTCAGCAAAAAGATAGATGGTTCACGTAACATGTAATTTGAGTACAAGTCTGCATTTCCAGCACTGGCCCTCCATGATCCAGATCAATGCAGCCATAACATCTAATTTAGCTCCATTCCGGCGCTGCTTTAATTTTAAGAAAATGGAACAGAACGGCTTCTAAAATATAGATTTCCTTTTCATATTATGACAGACACTGCTTTTGATGGGAAAGTTGAAGCATTTAGAGTTAATCCATATCAAAGCTGCAACCCTCTATACAGATAACATGGTGTGACAAAGCAGAAGGGTTTTTACTGGTTTGCATGAGTATTGTACGTGTACTTCATTTCCTGTGTCCTGTAGCTGCTTGTGCACAGATATTAACCGGACAACCTGTTACCTAGGAACTGATGGGCATAGCCCCTCTGCCGGGAAGATACCAGCTGTGACAACTTGGAACAAAGAAAGAAGTGGAGGCTAAGCGCTCTATTTGCCTAGGAGCAAGACACAGGCCGGAGGGTGACAATCGGCATACCTGAAGCTGAGCTGCTGGAAGCGGATCAGTCTCCCGATTTGGGACTCAGGGCTCTGGATTCCCACAAGATGAACTTTGTTAACTTTTCCCGCTTTCTGCGCTAACAAGATCTGTTCTATGCTGTGCTCGAGTCATCTAATAAACCATTCTGTTTTACAACACTGACTGAGAGACACTGCTGAGTGTGAAGCTGGGGTGCCTGGCCACTTTGAGGAGTGTGGAAGACTTTACTAGTATTCCAGCCAAGGGGTCTCACTGCAGGAGTTCACAGTCAGACCAAGGAGGCACTGAACCCAAGATGGCTTACCCCAATGAACATATGCCCTAAGGAGTTGTCACACTGCAAGACGGTCCCATTTGAACTTCATTCAGTATCGTTCCAGAGCAACAAGCCGATGCAGTCTGTTTGTAACCCTGTGCAAGGGACTAAGGGGACTTCTTATGTCCCCTGCAGATGTATAACATCAGTCACAATTGCACCCATAATAAATAAGAATAAATAACTCACTTCACTCGTTAAATGGAGATACTGAAGCATTTTCGACATCAGCAAAGTTTCATTGGAATCTTCATGCTTGTACTAGAAGTAAAAAGACAAAAATATCTTAGGCCATGTCTACACTGGTGCGAGATTTAAATTCGACCTTTAGAGGAGGCTGCTGCCGGCCGGGCAGGGGGTTGCCAAGCCCGCAGCAGGGGGCTGGCAGCAGTCCTGGTGGGGGGCTGCTGAGCCTGAAGCTGGAGGCCAGTGTCTACACTGGGGTTAGAGCGATTTACTAAATTCACCCTTAACCCTACACCTCCTAGAGGGGTGGATTTACAAAGTTGACTTGTAACTCCACTTAATTCAACCTTCCAGCCACGTGTGTACACAGGTGGAAGATCAAAATAAGCAGCGTTACATCAACCTAACCGCTCAGTGTAGACCAGGCCTTAGAGGACTATCAATTCTAAACAGAAAAGTAATTCAGTGTGAGATCTTGAAACAGCAGGTATTTCATGAAAAATCTTTCCAAATTAACTGTAATTTGTATAAATATGTCAATATACCATTTCACTTCTGAGTCTGTTGTTAACTCACTTTTTCCATTTTCATGACAATTATAGTTCTGCGATTTTGCACATCTGAAAATATTCCATTACAATTTTCATCCTTTGATCTACATTGAAGACACCATTATCAAATATTTGTTCTCCATACTTAGATTATGAGGAAGTGGCCCCTAAACATTCTCAGTAGTGTTCTGTTCATACATCCAATAATTGTTAGTTCACTTAGCTACAGAGTTGCACTAGCAGTTGGTTCAGTTGGTTATCCATCATCACTCCTAAATGCTTTTCAGAGTCAATACTTTGCAAGGTACAGTTTCCAATACCACAAATCACATTCTTTGTTCCAAAGAGTAGGTCTACACTGCAGTCTTACCATGTGCTCTCATATCGGTTTTGAGCAAAAAGTTCAGTATCCCTCTCTCCCTCCCCATCACACACACTTGGACTCATGGTTATATGCCATCTGAAGAAAAATGTACCAAAGGGGTAGCCATGTCAGTTTAGGTGAGCAAAACAAACAAGGAGTCTATTGGCACTTTTAAAGACTAACAAATTTATTTATTGCATTAGCTTTCATGGGAGAAAATCCCACTTCATCAGACTTCGTCTTAGGTAAGAATTTGGGGTGGGCCTGCAGTGTGACCTTGTCCTTAAAAGCACAGAGGGGAGTATGCCAGCAAGGTCCCTATTTCTCCAACCTGTCTCGATGTGACGGCTGTCAGGAATGCAGTGTTCATTAATAAATAGGTCAGTGAGCAGCTAGACAGCAATTCTAAGGGCAGTATTCTAAGGCATTTAAGGACGAGAGTGAGGTTTGATATTGGAGTAGGGTGTTGGACCTGCGGATAGATGTTTTCCAGCCGGTTGAGAAATCTTGCTGTGGTCAGGTGAGTAAAGACAGAATAACCCTCTAATATGAGGTGGAAGGGCATGATGTCTGCCATATGGACATTTATGGAGCTCATTGATAAACCCAAAGCTCTCAGAGTAAATTTGAAGTCCATATATCCAGAAGCATTGTGGTCATCAGGGAAACCTGTCTGTGGTCACATGAGTTGGCAAACTGTGTCCATTTATAAGAATGTATGCATTGCCTAGATTGTTTTCTGCTGTGTAATAGTACTCTTTTTATGTCTTCTAAATAGACAGTCTAACCCTGTGAGCCAATGGCCAACCATGCTTTGAGACAAAGCATCTCGATATTGGGATGAGGAATCTTCCCGCTCTCCTGAGATAGGAAATGAGAGCAGTGAAAAAACTAAATGGTGATCTGGTAGCATATTCAACAGTTCCAAAGCCTGGCAACCTTGGTGCAGAGGGCTGAGGATCTTGCATCTCCTTGGCAAACGATATAAGACATGTTTGATGTTCAGTCTTTCATGATCTTTGTGTGTTTAACACTGATTAGTGTAGGAACCACAGACATGTGTATCTGACCACTGTGAGTTTCAAGTGATTGATGTGCGGCATCTCCTTTCGCAATGTCCACTTGCCCTGGATTGTGTAACTGCAGAGACATGCTCCCCCCAGCCTAGCAGGCATTTGTCCATCATGACAACCCCCATTGGGGGAGGGCAAGCATATGGGATTCCTGTGCACCCATTGTGAGGGTCTTTCCAACCGTTGAGGGATTGTTTTATGGAGGTAGGTATGGAAAGAAGCATATATAAACTGTGTCTGGTTGATGAATAAACAGCTCAGGGCCCACCCTGGGAGGCAGAGCATTTGAAGCTCGGCATGTTCTGTAACTAAAAGTGGTGGCTGTCATGTGTCCCAGTAACTGAATATAATCCTGACTATGCATTAGGGGCTGAGCTGAGCTGTGTTTGCTAGGCTGGAAAAAGCCACAGACCTGTGCAGAAGAAGGTGGGCTCCTACACTTACAGAATCAAGATGTGTCCTTACGAGTTCTAAGTTTTTCACGGGTGTCACGGTAAATTTTATAGGTTCAGTTGTAGGCCCAATTTGAGGAAGACCTCTATGGCCTGAGCAGTTGCATGAGATATTAGTTCATATTTTGATTTGCTGTTACACCCTGACCTGATCCTGTGTCATAAATTTCCCTGCATTTAACTTCCTCCCATTCTGTAAATTCGCCATCTTCAAAGCGTCTGACAGTGGGATTTTCTCCCACGAAAGTTCATGCAACAAATACATTTGTTAGTATTTAAAAGTGCCACAGGACTCCTTGTTTGTTTTAGTTTCTTAGTGTAGCCTTTTGGTAACTACTCATCCAGGTCCATGGAAGTTGAAGTGTTCTCCTACAGGTTTACAGATGTTGCCAGCTTTGATGTTGGATTTGTGTCCATTTATCCTTTTGCACAAGGACAGTCCGGTTTGGCCAATGTACATGGCAGAGGGGCATTGCTGGCACATGATAGGACATACCACATTAGTGGATGTGCAGGTGAATGAGCCCCTGATGGTGTGGCTGATGTGGTTGGGACCTGTGATAGTATCATTGGAGTCGATGTGCAAGCAGAGTTGGCAATGGGGTTTGTTGCAAGAATAGGTTCCTGGATTAGCAAAAAACAACGAGAGTCCTGTGGCACCTTATAGACTAACAGACTTTCTTTGGCATAAGCTTTCGTGGACTATAACCTACTTCGTCAGAAGTTCCTGGATTAGTGTTCTTGGTGTATGGTGTTTGGCTGCTGGTGAGTATTTGGTTCAGGCTGGGGGGCTGTCTGTTGGAATCACCCTTCTAATTCTCATTGGAGAATTAGAACAAACTCTGCATTTGGACTATTTGGTCTATATTCCTTTGAATTGGATTTCTAACCACTGAAGCTGTGAAACTAAGACTTAAATCCATCCAGGTAATCAGAGGTGACTTTTGGGGTAGACAAAGCAGGCGTAAGCCTAGGGCCCCGAGCAGTAAGGGGCCCCATTGTCTGATTTACCTACCTTAAAAACTGTGTCTGCTTCAGTCGTCAGCAGGAGGAGCTTGCTCAGGGGGCTCGGGCAGCATGGGGAGAGTTGGGGCTGGTTGGGGGAGGACAAGGCAGCGAAAGACAGGGTCACAGAGTGGAGCCTCATGGACTTATAGGGGCCCCACAATGGGTGCGTCTACACTTGCAAATTAAATCGATTTAAGCTTGCTTAAATCAACTTAATTTAATCTGCGTCCACACTACATTTTCCTTAAGTCGACTTAAGGAAAAATAAAATCGAATTAATAAAACCTCATTTTAAGACGATTTTGCTGGCTAAGCTGACTTTAGAAAGTCGACTTAGCCAGCAGTGTGAACGTGGAGTAGCCCTAAGTCGACTTAAAGTCGACTTAGGGCTTCTCCACTGCCCTCCCAGCCAGGGTGACTGGCACAGCCACAGCCACGCGTGCCCCCCACAGGGCAGGACAGAGCCCTGCCCACCCTGCTCTTATGCCCTGCCAGGGTCCCTGTCAGGCTCAGTCCCAATTGTACCAAGGTACAATGGGGCAAAGGCGAACCCCCTGGCACTTGGCAAGGGGTGCCCCCCTGCCACTGTGGACCTGTCCCAGGTCCACCTAGCCCCTACAAGTCGACCTAGGCGTCCAGTGTGGACGCTTTAGGTTTATTTCGCAGGGTCCCCTTTAAGTTGACTTAATTTTTGAGTGGGGACATGCTAAGTCGACTTAGCTAAGTCGACTTAAATTCACAAGTGTAGACATAGCCAATGGGCCTTCACCTAGGGCCCCTAATAGCCAAAGGCCACCTCTGCAGGTAATGGATGTATGCCTAAGATCTGCAAACTTCAAATTCCACTGGAAACCTGATGTATTGGACTTTCAAATCATTGTATGTATGTGATTACATTAACCCTTTAACAGTGCTCTCTGTTTCTTTCCTTGTACAATAAACCTTTAGTTTTAGCTTCTAAAGGATTGGCTGGCAGCACAGTATTTTGCGTAAGACCCAATCCTGTACTGTTCTGTGTAATGTGGCTGACCCTTTGGGGTCAGGAGAAACCTTTCAGGGTGAAGAGCTTAGAGTTTTAAGCAATTTGTCTCTTTACCAGACCCAGTGGCTATTTGGAGACCAGTGGCTGAAATGCAGTAAAGGGGACTGAGTATATTTTATGGTGGCTTCTTGATATCTAGTGTGGGGGATCAGAAACAGTGTTTGTGACTGGTGGGGGAGTTTATCTCCAGGTAACCCACCAGTGCTGAGAGAATCTGTTCTCCTTTTTGCAGCTTGCCCTGACCTTTGCATATTTAGGTGGTTATCCCAAGGGGCCCTAGGTTACATTACCAACATCATTTTTGAACTATGGACACCAGAACTGGAGACAGTATTCCAATAGTGGTCACACGAGTGGCAAATACAAAGGTAAAATAACCTCTTGTTCCTACTCAAGATTCCCTGGCATATGCAGCCAATGATCACATCAGTCCTTTTGACCCACTGTATCACATTGGGAACTCAGCTGATTATCTGCCATGATGACCAGATCTTTTTCAGAGTCATCACTTCTGAGTATAGAGTCTCCCATTCTGTAAGCATGATCATGATGTTTAGATTTATACATTTACATTTAGGTACACACATATTCTTTGCTTTCACCCAGCTTACCAAGCAATGCAAACTATTCTGTATCAGTGAACCTCCTCTTTATCATTTACCACTCTTTCAATTTGTCATCTACAAACTTTATCAGCACTCATTTTATGTTCTCTTTTACATTATAGATAAAAACATAATTAACAGATGGACAAGAATTGATCCCTGAAGGACCCCTGTAGAAATACACCCACTCTATGAGGATTTCTCATTTACAACTAAAGTTTAAGACATAACCAGTTAGTCAGTTTTTAATCTATTTAATGTGGGCCTTAAGTTTATATCATTCTAGTTTTTAATGAAAATGCGCAGCATCAAGCCAAACGCCTTGAAGAAGTTTATTACACCAGCACTATTACTTTAACAACCCTCATGAAATCTCATGAAAAAAGATATGAAATTAGTTTGACAGGATCTATTTTCCATAGACCCATATTAATTGGCATTCTTTATATTACTTTCCTCTAGCTCTTTATTAATCAAATCATGTATCAGGCTGTCCAATATCTTGCCTGCAATCAATGTCAGTCTGACAGATCTATAATTAATTGGGTCATACCATTTATCCTTTTTAAATACTAGCACAATATTAGCTTTCTTCCAGTCTTCTGGAACTTCCACACTGTTCTTAGACTTAGCGAAAATCAACATCAATGGTTCAGCAAGTTTCACATCCAGCTCTCTTCATATTCTTAGATGCAAGTTCTCTGGACCTGCTGATTTTAAAAAGTCCAACTTTTGCCAACAGAAGGGTATATTTATATTTCTAACCCATGACTCAAGAGAATGATTCACATTCTAATCCATAAATCAAACTTCAATGTTTCATATTTTATATATATATATATATATATAACATTAAAATTAGAACAAAATACTGTTATTTGATAACTTACTTTTGCTTTGTCTGCAACAAAGTGACACTCTAGATATCGTGTAGATGTGTATATAACGCTTAGCTCATCTTTCTGGAAGCAAAGACATGTAAAGCAGGATTATATAAAGTAAACAGATGTTTAACTGCATGTAGAATCAGACAAATACAATCCTGAATCATATCTCCTGAATTACGTCATTTGCCCAAGAGGAAAATCTTACAAAATTATATTTCAGTATTATTCTCCAGGGTATCACTTTCTTGGCACCAACACTCTGAATCCAAAAAGAATCGCATGAAGCTAACTGACAGTGCTTGATAAGTGCTACTACAAAATTTTAGTAATTTTCCTTTGCTAATAGGCTTCTTTAGAGCAATGGTTCTTCATGCTTTTCCATGGGGAAACCAAAACTACCTGCATTTGCTTGCTGTGACGCACTCAATCTCAATCCTTGATGCAGAACAGGACTGCAGTCCAAGTAGAAGTTGATTGGTAGGTCCTATATCTCCGGGAAGGTTGGGTGTAGTGGCTGGAGAGTCGGCATTTTTGGTTGACATGAGGGCCCCCCACCAGCATCCTTTGCCTGGTCCTGTCACATAAACCTCGATTTGGGTCAACCTCTGTCTTGGAGGGTTTGGGGTGGTGTCTTTGTTCCACGGCTGCTGCAGTTCTCCAGACCATCTCCAGGAATAACCAATATTATTGAGTAGACCAGGGTGAGGGCTAAACTTACTCAGCAAGTCTCAGGCCATGTACACACGATCACTTTATCGCACATTAAGAGTCATTACCGCGCGATAACAGCAACAGCGTACACACGTGCAATAGGGCTCTTGCGCGTCAACAGCCCAGTTGTAGCGCAATACAAAAACCACCTCGACGAGGGTGGTAGCAGTTAACGTGGAACAGCTGTTGCGCCTTTCCACTCGTGTGTACGCTTACCGCGCAATGATTGGCCTCCGGAAGTGTCCCAGCATTCCAAAGTCGTCCTCTCTGGTCTTCCCCCCACCCGCTCTGTGGCTGTGACGAAATAGTCCCCGCCCTGTTTCGATTCCCGAGATTTTCGAATTTCTCCTCTGTTTCACTTCCTGTTCTCTTCCTCGCGGAGTGGAGTGCAGCTCCAATCTTCACTAGCAATGGCGGCCCATCGTGGAAGACGTGCACCCATTTGGAGCACAGCAGAGGTGCTGGACCTGATCAGCATCTGGGGAGAGTCTGCTGTGCAGGTGCAGCTATGCAGCAGCAGGCGAAATTTCGATACATATGGCATAATTTCTCAGGCCATGTCCGAGAGTGGTCATGAGAGAGACACTGTGCAATGCAGATCAAAGGTGAAGGAGCTAAGAATAACCTATCACCGAGCGAAGGAGGCAAACTGCCGTTTGGGATCAGTGCCTGCTACATGCAGGTACTACAAGGAGATCGAAGCCATCCTCAGTGGGGACCCCACAACCACTGCAAAGAGTCCTGTGGAAACATTGGCCCCCCCCTCCTCCACTGAATGCCAGAGCCGAGCAGGATGAGGACATGATTGATGAGGAGGAGGAGATGGAAGATGACCTGGAGGAGAACGCAACAGCGTGTAGCCAGGAGCTCTTCTGCACCCCCGCTGAGACGTCCACCCAAGACATGAATTGCAGTGTATCCTCTGAGGCGGCAGAGGGGGGTTCAGGTAAGTTTCTCTTCCGTGCAGCTATGGCTCCCGCTAAAAAATCATTGTCCGGGGCGGGGGTGCTTGCTGTCTCGGTCCCCGCTGTGCATGCTCTTTACTATGTATTCATTAGAAGTGCATCAACACAAGCAGTGATTGTCAAAAAATCATCTGTATTTAGGTCAGTAAAGGTTTCCTCGATGTACCACCAGAGTCTCCTACTCAGGTTAGATGGGATAGCGTATGTGTCTACGCTCCCGTATAAGGATACTCGGCCTCGCCAGCTGCAAAGCACAGCCCTGGGAACCATGGCAGCACACAAGGCAGCAGCATACGCTCCCGGCTGGCATCTGGTGGCATGTAGGATATGTATTCTAGCTGGCAGGGGCACTCTGAGGAGAGAGATATCTGGTTCCATCTGTGTGCCCTGTGCAGAATGTTAGCCCCCAGTAAGGTTTCTATTAGGACGTACCTTGTCCGCTTCAGCAAAGCATAGGATGTTGACTGCCCTGCATCTTCCAGTGGAATGTGCTACTGGAAGGTTCATTGGTTATCTATGCTATGTGTTAACAATAGCTTTATTATTCTTTTTTTTATTAGATTCGACCTTCACAAAGCTGGTGTCTACCCCAGCTGACCACATGAGAAACATTCGGCGGCGTGCTAGAAGAAACAGGGAGGATATGTTTCAGGAGCTGATGAAAACAACAGAGGCATCCGCGAGGGAGAATCGAGCCTGGAGAGAGGAATCCCAACAGAGGAGGCAGAAACACAGGGACGAACTGATAAGCGTCATGAAGGAGCAAACAGAACTGCTCAAGAGCATGATTGCTCTGCAGACCCAGGCGATTAATGTACGGGCTCCACTCCAGACAGTTCAGCCGTGTCTGCCTCCCACACCCCGTAGTCCTTCAAAGCATTTATTTGAAGGCTACCCGTCCCCCTGGTATACTGCAACATCCAGTCCCTCACAGAGCTACTTTTTAGAGATCCGCAGCTACACCCACCTGTAACCTCTCCAACCCCCCCCAACCACACACACCCCTTTTATCTTTTAATAAAAACAGTAACAGAAAATTTGAAGAATGGCTTTATTTGTACACAGTGAAAATCTCATAAAGTGCACTTGATGCGTCCTTGAAGTTAACTAGGGGAGGGCATCATTGAAATGCTCCCTGAGTGCCTCCCTTATGCGAGCAGCTCCTCGTTGGGCCCCCCTAATACTCCTAGTGGCTTGCTGTTCGTATGCTGCCTCGAGGCGCTGTGCCTCCATAGCCCACCCCAGGGAAAACTTTTCTCCCCTATTTTCACAAATGTTACGAAGGACACAGCACGCCACAATTACAGCAGGGATGTTGTCCTCGTCCAAGTCCAGCCTCCCATACAAACAGCGCCAGCGCCCTTTTAAGCGGCCGAAGGCACACTCCACAGCCATTCTGCAGCGGCTCAATTGGTAATTGAACTGCTCCTTGCTGCGATCCAGGTTCCCGGTGTATGGCTTCATGAGCCATGGCATCAGTGGGTATGCCGGGTCTCCAAGGATGACTATAAGCATCTCCACATCCCCCACAGTAATTTTTTGATCAGGGAAGAAGGTACCCCCTTGCAGCTTCCGGTATAGTCCAGTGTTTCTGAAAATGTGGGCATCATGCACCTTTCCCGACCACCCAGCATTGATGTCCGTAAAACGCCCCTTGTGATCCATGAGTGCTTGCAGCTCCATGGAGAAGTAGCCCTTCCTGTTGATGTACTCGGTTGCGAGATGGTCTGGAGCCAAAATCGGGATATGTGTGCCATCTATGGCTCCCCCGCAGTTAGGGAATCCCATGGCAGCAAAGCCCTCCACAATCTCACGAACATTGCCCAACGTCACCGTCCGCCGTATCAGAATGCGATTGATGGCTTGGCACACTTGTGAGAGGGCTAATCTGACGGTGGACCTCCCAACTCCAAACTGGTTGCAATCGCAACACACTTCTCCACGGTTAGGGCTGACCTCATGTTGGTGTCTTTACGTCGCAGGGCAGGGGCCAACTCTGAACACAGTTCCAGAAAGGTTGCTTTCCACATTCGAAAGCTCTGTACCCACTGCTCGTCATCCCACAGCTGCATAACAATGCGATCCCACCACTCTGTGTTCATCTCTCGTGACCAGAAACGGCGTTGCACCGTGTGCAGATGATCGGTGAAGGAGCTGAGCAATGCGGTGCTGTTGCTTTGCAGGGCATCGATCAGCCCCTGCTCCTTGGCGTCCTCGTCTGATTCGGAGCTCATTGCATACTGAGTAACCAGCCGAGATGTGTTTAGAATGCTGAAGGCGACAGTGGAGATCAGAGCAGGATACATGCTGTCGCAGTTGTGATTGCTTGCAAGTGGTGCGTCACTGCACTGTTGAAAATAGGCATGAGTTGCTATTGGCAACGAGGAAGACGCAAGGGGAACACAGTGCACCATGGGAAAATGAGTTTACCCATGGCGCTTTGCGTTCCTTTCCTTCATCCCAGGATTCCAAGCGCCGATTGAGGGAAAATTGAACTGTGGGATAGGTGCCCAGAATTCATTGCGCTACACCGCGATATTGCAAAGAATTCTGTTGCGTTGCAAGGAGCGACGTGTGTACGCGCTCTCCCGCAATAAAGGTCACGTGTTTTTTATACCGCGATTGCCATGTTGCGCTTTAATCTGATCATGTGTACATAGCCTCAGTCTGGCCCTCTTTTTCCAGCTGCACTTTTGTCATGGGGTAGGGCAGCACATCCCCATGGATGCCACAAGTGTAAATGAGGACGTCCTGTCCAACGACATCAATAGACTTGTCTTGACGATGGTCTGTTTACATCCAGAGTCAACCAGGCCCATCACTTTGGTGTCACTGACCCATACTTGCACCACATCAGGCCCCACTATGGGGCTCAGATGCCTGACATCCATGCCTGCCTATAACTGCAGTCCATGAAGGGGCATTCCCATCTGAAATGTCTCTGCCATCATAGAACTGGAATAGACCATGAGAGTCATTGAGTCCATTCTCCTGAACCCATGGCAGGACCAAGTACCATCTAGACTATTTTTGAGAGGTGTTTGTGTAACCGGCTCTTAAAAACTTCCAATGAAGGATATTCTACAACCTCCCTAGGCATCTTATTCCAGTGAACTTTCGTGGGAGAAAATTCCATTTCATCAGATGCTTTGAAGATGGCAAAGTGGGATTTTCTCCCATGAAAGCTCATGTGATAAATATTTTTAGTCTTTAAAAGTGCTACCAGGCTCCTTGTTTGTTTTGCTGAATTAGCCTAATGTGGCTACCCCTTTGGAACTTATTCCAGTGGTTAATCACCCTGACAGTCCGACCTAAACCTCCCTTGATGTAATTTAAGTCCATTGCTTCTCGTCCTATCATCAGCGGTTAAGAAGAATAATTTTTCTCCCTCATTCTTGTAACAACCTTTTAGGTATTTGAAAACTTATGTCCCTCTCAGTCTCCTCTTTTCCAGACTAAACAAACCCAATACTTTCAATCATCCCTTGTAAGTGAAGTATTCTAGACCTTTATTTATTTTTGTTGCTCTTCTCTGGACTTTCTCCAATTTGTCCACATCCTTCCTAAAGTGATGAGCACAGGACTGGATCCAATACTGCAGCTGAAGCCTAACCATTATAAAGCAAAGCAGAAGAATTACTTCTCATGTCTTACTTTCAATACTCCCGTTAATAAATCCCACAATGGTGTTTGCTTTTTTTGCAACAGTGTTACACTGGGTACAATGGGGCAAAGGGGGACAGGGACCCTGGCAGGGCATAAGGGCAGGGCTTTGCCCTGCCCTTTGGGGGGGCATGCCAGGCTCTCCCTGTGCCACCCTTCTGGCAGGGTGGGCAGTGAGGGAGTCCTGAAGAGCCCAAGTTCGACTTAGAGTTGACCTAGGGCTACTCCACGTCTACACTGGCTTAAGTCGACTTTCTAAAGTCGACTTAAGCCTAAAATCAACTTTAAAGGAGGTTTAATAAAGTCGACTTAATTTTCCTTAAGTCGACTTAAGCAGCTTGCTTAAGTCAACTTAATGAAGTGTAGTGTAGACACAGAGTAAATTAACTCGACTTAAGCAAGCTTAAATCGACTTAATTTACAAGTATAGACGCACCCTGGGAGTCGTTATCCAACCAAAGGAATCCTAGCCCATCTGCATCAGCAGTTAGGTCTCTCCCCTAACCCCTGCTAGGGATCAGAGTTTGGCATCCAAGGACCCTACCCTCAGTGTCTGTGAGACCAGCCCTTCAGCAGACATGTAATTCTCCATTAGGGTCATGGCATCTGCCAAGGTCAATGGCCTATTGCACTTCATCCACTCCTTCTCCACAACTGGAAGAATATGGATGAATTGTTTTAACACAATAATTTCCATCACCTGCACACCAGCCTCTTCTCCTGGGACTAACCAGGGCCAACACTGATGCTTCAGACATTAGGCCATCACGAAGGCCTTGGTATCACTCATCGAGATGTTGCATTGGAGATTTCTCAGAGTTAATACCTAGGTAGTTGCATGATTGCTTTATCTTGGTATAGCTTAGTGCATCAGTTGGATCCAAGTGGCGAAAGGCTGCTTGCACAGGTCTGGTCAAACATAGGGTTATTAGGGTGGCCCAGTGGCCACCCAATCAAAGGTGATTAGGAAGGCTCTGAGTTATCTCCAAGGCCCTCTTTCATGAGCCAGACGGACAGAGCAGTGGAGAGGGCATCTCCTACATGTCCAGGAACTATGATGTTGGATGCCTTCTGGGGCTGCAATAGCATCATATCATACTGGATCTGGTGTTTTTGCTGTCCCTGGTGCTGGACCATCAGTTCTTGCATTAACTGTTGTTCCTGGGCCAAAATCTGTTTCAGTATCTACTGTTATTAATGGCTCTCCAGAATCTGTTTCAGCAGCTTTTCATGTATCCATTGCCTCTTGACAATCATTCGGTCAGTGGTCCAGTGGCCCTTTCAATGGGACTTGGGTATTGCCTGTGCTCTTCCTCACGTGTCGGGGGAGGAGAGGGTCCAGTCTCAGCAGCACCAAAAAGTGGTAGTACTCTGGGTTATGTTATTCAGCAGCGAGTATCAATGGTTGGGATTAAGGAACCCATCCCACCCCTGCTCTACCAGGTTTCAATCCAGGGTCCACTAAAGCAGTAACTTCAAGAAGTGCAGCCTAGGTGATGGTCTCCTATATGCCTACACCCTGGGCAACTTCCTACCCTAGTTTCTGTTCCTCTGGTTTGCCTCTCAGTCGCTTTTGAAGTTCTCTCTATCCATTCCCCTCAAGGTCTTCCTCTAGCATTTGCAGCTTGTCATCGCTGATCTCTGTGGTTGAAAGGCCTAGTGTAGCTTGGCATTGAGAAGTGGACCCAGCTGCATGTGGTTTCAGTTGCTTCTCAGACGGAATTTGCAACACACGACTACTCTTCTGCTCCATATGCCCAGACTAAGCTAAACTGCTCCCTTTTGAACTCAGCCTCCACTGTAAGCAAGCCCAGCAGGGCCAGCTCAGTGGGACTTTCTGGACACAGAACTGCTCCGTAACCCTTACTTCTCCAGTGTCAGGACAGCACTAAATTACTGTAGATCACTGCAGTTGACATAAATCTGGTAAAGCTTGGTAAGTCTGAGTACTAAAGGATTGTGGGAGTAAGGCCTCTTAGCACTAGATAAATTGTATGGCAAATCACTAGCAACTTGCACATGGCACTGACATAAGCCATGCATGTTTCTCCAGGTTCTGTGTGTTCAGCTGGGCTCATGTGACAGGCCAACGATCATGGTCAGCCATTGGCCACTTTGTCTAGTACGTGCACGCGGGCATTTAATGATGCATTTGGGACTAACTGACCTGTGTCAACCCACCCCGTAAAATAGCACATCATCAAGTGTCAGCGGATCTTTGTTGTCCCTCCCAACATTAATTAGAAAAACAAGTCATCGAGGAGTCCAGTGGCACCTTAGAGACCAAGAAATTTAGAGCATAAGCCTTCATGGGCTACAACCCACTTAGTCAGATGCACTTTGTCATGTTAGCCCATGAAATCTTATGCTCTAATAAATTTGTCTTTAAAGTGCAACAGGACACCTTGTTTGTTTTGCTGAAACAGACTACGACGGCTATTTATCCCTCTGAAATTAATAATCATGATATGCTAAGGAAATGCTAGCAGAGCATATTTGGGGGACATGTGACTCCTTCGGGAAAAGGGTGTAAGTACTGGGAATATCACATGCTATACAGAGAGACATCCAGAAAGAGACTTTAGAACCGAAGTCAAGGTAGCCAACACCCTACCATAAGGGATCAGTAAATAGATCAGGTACTCAAGAGCCACCACCAGAAAATGAGGGTAGCCAAAGCCCTGCTACAGGGGACCCAGAAAACATACAAAGTATCTAAATCCTGGGTGTCAAACTTACAGCCCACAGGCCTTGTCAAATCTGGCCTGCAGAGCAGCTTGGGGCCACGCCACTGTCCCCTGCTGCCACCCTGCCTTCGGCCGCAAGCTGAAGGCAAGGGCAGGGCAGGAGCATGGAGGCCGGCAGCTGGCTGGTCCCTCAGCCCCCCCAGTGCACAGGCCAAATTGTTGGCAGCCCTGCGCTGAAGGGGAAAGCGTGCTTGGAGAGGGGCCTTGGCTGCAGAGCAGGCAGTGTTTCTGCCTGCCCTGGCCCCAGCCAGCCGCCCCGCCCCAGGGTATGGAGAGCGAACCAGCATCTGGCTGAGGCTTTCTGGGGCAGGGCCCTGGAGAGGGCCCATTCAGCAGAGTTTGGGTCGCTTTCTCACCCCACAGTCCCTCCCAGCCCTAAACAGGCCCTCTCCAGGGCCTGGGGGTGAGACGCCTCCATTCAGCGCTGAGTGAGGGTCGGAGACGAAGCAGCCCATACTACACTGAACAGTCCCTCTCCAGGGCCCTGGCCCCAGAAAGCAGCAGCCAGATGCTGGCTTGCCCTCCACCCCCTGGAATGGGGCAGCTGGCTGGATGGGAGCAGGGCAGGCAGGAACGCTGCCCCACAGCACCCAGCCAAGTGCCCGGAGCAGAGAGAAGCTGCCGGCCCCTCCCCGCTGCAGCACATAGCCAAGGGAGGAGAGCGGGAGGGAAATTTAAATTCCTCCTTCTCCTCCAGACCAGGCTGGGTGGTCAGAGGTGTCAGCTCCACTGAAGTGGGGTTGGGCCCCACTGGGTAAGAGTGGGTGAAAGAGGGGTGGATGGCTGGGCAAGAGAGGGGACCCTGGGGGAGCTGGGCCATAGCCAGGCCATGGGGCTCCAGGGGGCAGCCACAGTGTAGGCTGCAGGGCCCTAGGGGGCTGGAACTGCCACGCCAATGGGGGTGGCAGGGTGGACCATAGGGGTAGGCCAGAGTCAGGCAGCAGCACGGAGCCGTAGAGGGTGCCACTGACAGTATGGAAGGCACAGGCCCCGGAGGCCTTGTGGGGGGCGCTGGGGGAGGGGCCAGGCGCAGGGCCTGTGCCTCAAGTCTTTTTTTTGTTTTTTTGTTAAGGGAACAAAGCTCCTACCTGTCCTCCCTCCAGCACTTTTCCCCCTCCAGTTCCAGGGACCGCGGCTACCCCACCCCACTAACATTCTGGTGCGATGGAATTGTAATATTTTGGGTAAGATCCAAACCTACATTCTTTTGTATAATGTTGTTGATCCTTTGGGGTCAGGAGAACCCTTACTGGGTAAAGGGTTACTTAATAAGTTCGCGGATGACACCAAGTTGGGGGGAACGGTAGATACTCTGGAGGGCAGGGACAGGATCCAGGGAGACTTGGACAGATTGGAACACTGGGCTGAAAGAAACCAAATGAGGTTCAACAAAGACAAGTGCAAAGTCCTGCACTTAGGATGGAAAAATCCCATGCACTGCTACAGGCTGGGGACCGATCAGCTAAGTAGCAGCGCTGTAGAAAAGGACCTGGGGGTTATGGTGGACGGGAAGATGAATATGAGCCAACAGTGTGCCCTTGTTGCCAAAAAGGCCAATGGCATATTAGGCTGCATCAGTAGGAGTATTGCCAGCAGATCGAGGGATGTGATAATTCCCCTATATTCGACACTGGTCAGGCCGCATCTGGAATACTGTGTCCAGTTTGGGGCTCCCCCCTACAGAAAGGATGTGGGCAAATTAGAAAGAGTCCAGGGGAGGGCAACAAAAATGATAAGGGGGCTGGGACACATGACTTATGAGGAGAGACTGAAGGAACTAGGCTTATTTAGTCTACGGAAGAGAAGACTGAGGGAGGATTTGATAGTAACCTTCAACTACTTGAAGAGGCGCTCCAAAGAGGAGGAAGCTAGGCTGTTCTCGATGGTAACAGAGGACAGAACCAGGAGCAATGGATTCAAATTACAGCTGGGGAGGTCAAGGTTGGATATAAGGAAAAACTTTCTCACTCGGAGGGTGGTGAAGCATTGGAATGGGTTACCTAGGGAGGTGGTAGAATCTCCATCTTTGGAGATTTTTAAGGTCTGGTTAGACAAAACCCTGGCTGGGGTGATTTAGTGGGAGTGGTCCTGCTTTTTAGCAGGGGGTTGGACTAGATGACCTTGTGAGGTCCCTTCCAACCCTATTATTCTAGGATTTTATGATTCTAGAAAGAGCTGGGAGTTTAGAGCAATTTGTCTCTTTACCAGACCCAGTGGCTATTTGGAGACCAGTGGCTGAAATGCAGTAAAGGGGACTGAGTATATTTTATGGTGGATTCTTGATATCCAGTGTGGGGGATCAGAAACACTGTTTGTGACTGGTGGGGGAGTTTATCTCCAGGTAACCCACCGGTGCTCGGATAATCTGTTCTCCTTTTTGCAGCCTGCCCTGATCTTTGCATATTCAGGTGGTTATCCCAGGAGGACCGGGTTACAGCTTTGACAAAGTGGTATTTTCTCCCACGAAAGCTCATGCAATAAATACATTTGTTAGTCTTCAAAAGTGCCACAGGACACATTGTTTGTTTTGCTGAACTAGACTATCATGGCTCCCCTTTTGAAACCCCTCACTTAGTTCCATGGGTGAGGATAAGGAGAAAGAAAGGTGTGAAACATTTGCTACCCTTGTTTGCTCTTCCCCAGAGTGTCAGGCCTTTCTTAACGGAGTAGACAGAAGAGATTAGTAGGAGGAAATAAGTTTCCTCACCAGACGGGAGGTGGAATAGGCTTAATTTAATATTGAAAAAAATTAAGGCAAAGCAGAGCTGCCAATGTTTCTAGAAGGAAATCAAAGGGAGACTGCGCTGGACTATTACCTATGATATTTGCACACACATTGAGTATATTACATGATGCTGACAAATGCTTCCTTCACAATCAGTAGATAGGAATGCTTTTATCTACCAAAAATATAGATAGATAAATTGAGAAGGAACAGAATTAATTTGTTCCTCTGACTACAAAATGAATTTCCAGAACAAGGAAAGGTCACTTCCAACAATCAGTTAGAAAAATGGGCCAAACAGGAATAGTTAATATGTTTTCCATAACATTTACTTGATTTCAACCATATAACACATGTACCTCCATTACAAGCTGTCTTTCAGTCTGAAGCTCAGATATTTGATGTTCTCTGCTTTCAGCCACTTGATCTTCGATATCTTCATCAGATACTCTGCATCGATCGGGTGAGTCTTCATCAGCTGTCATTCGATAAATAATGTGTTGAAATGTAGAGGAAGATTTAACAGGTTCAATTTCATAGTTTAAATCATCAATCTTCAAATAACCCCTGAAAAATTGAAAAATTTAAGTGTGATTTGTTGACTTGGGAAAACTGAAAAATTACACAAAAATATTGAAGCTGTTCCAGAACTTTCCATCTGAATTATTTTTGATGTATAATGCAGTTTTTGCAGAATGTTAACACAAATCTCCTCCCTTATCCCTTAAAGGAAAAGACAACTGAAGGAAAAATACTCCTGATTTACAACAGAATACCAATTTCCTGGTAACTCAGCCACTACTGAGAAGCAAAATGACAAGCCTGAAGGACCCCAACAGCCATCATGCCACAAATCAGTCATCACCACACTACCGACTGTTTTATAATCTATAAAATAACACCAAAAATTAAGATTACAGACTTGTCTTTCTAGCCCTATGCAGTAACAGCAGATGACCCTTAACTAGTTAGCATGAAATCTCCATTAGGAAAAGAAAAAAAGGCACTAATATAGTTATTCTGTTATGCTAAATCGACTTGCTCATTTCAGAAGAAGAAATTTCATAATGTTTACAATCTAGCATGTTGAGGAGCCCATATTACCAGAGTCCAGAGCAGGTGCTGAGAACTGCAGCAGATTCTGGGACATCTTCCACATATCCAGAGTAGTAGCAATCATCCTGCAAAGTCCATAAAATATGCTTTTCTTTTCTATCATGAATTCTAGTCAAACAGAATAACATAGTAGTTCGATAAAATTAAATATACACAATGCAATGGCTAAATCTGTCTGCATCTGATCTCAAAATGTGGTTCAAATATGAAAAGTGTGTATAAATTTACGCCTTTTCACTTAGCAGATCCTATCTCCCGTGTACTGAATTTGGTAACAAAACTAAGTTTTTCTGCTTTTATTCATGTTAATAGTGCAGATATAATACAGCTGAAACTCCATGAGCTTTAAAGCGAGGCTCTCAAATATTACACCTTTCACACAATGAATTCCTAGTACCTTACTATTCATCAATTCAATTAGGTCCAGGAAAGCTGAAGTAAGAGGGATGAAGCAGACTCAATTTAATACTCAAACTATGTAACCTACCTGATTCTTTAAGAAGTTTAGCGGAGTATTGGTTTATAAAAATCTGACATCCTAAAAGATTCTGACACATAGGAGTATTGGCAAGAAACTAAAGTGAAAATGCAGACTTACCTGTCAAGATAAGGGGCTGTTTCTTTTCTCCCCACCAAATGGAACAATTCCAGAATGATATTATTTTTCCACTTAAAAGGTAACTACATAAAAGTTAAGTACTGTTTGATTCCAGTCTTTTGCAAGAGTCTTAATAAAGGGATTTGGGGATACTTCTGAAGACTAAAACTAATCTTCTTCAAATTACTTAGCAAACAAACAGAGGGCAGCGAGCCCTTGTGAATCCTAAAAGCAATACTCACAAACCAGACTGAAGTTTCCTATTAATGATTTGTTTATACTACAGGAGGGCCTTAATACCCAGAGCAAGATCAGGACTCCATTGTGTGGTTTCCATTATAATACTTGGACACAACAGAACTACTTCAGTATATGAAGCACAGATAATACAAAAGAGTAAACATTACATGCAGTGTAACTGTTTCTGTATCTTTACAATGCCAGGTTAAAGTCCCTTCAGTTGCCCAGAGTTTTGGGGTCCATCTGGGTTCAGAAAAGCCGGCAGTGCCCCCCTGCACCATAGGGATTTTACATGTTGAGTGATTTTCCTTTCTTGCATTTGCAAAGACTCCTCCTTGTCTGGCTCACCCTGATGAGCCATTGAGGACATAAAGAATACAACCATTGTATCCTTAATGGCTCATCAGGATACTCCCTGGCACCATTCTACCTGGAAAATTCCTAAACATTAAGGAGACAATGGTTGTTCACACCCTCCCGTCTAATGACACAAGTTAAAGTATGGATATAACATCAAATTCTTAACTTCTAATCGAAATAGAATTCCTAGACATAAACTATATAATCATTCCCAGCAAATGACTACCTTTCTATTGATACCAAACATGACATAGTTCCTATGGATTATAGCATTTATGAGATATCCATACAAAATAATATCATAAATGCTTCCCTAAATCCAGACAGTGTCACACTCAGGGCTCTGCTCTGCCAGGGTCCCTGTCCCCCTTTGCCCCATTGTACACAGGGGGTGGTGGCCCCCCCCCCCCCCCCCCGCCACCGTGGACCTGCCCAAGGTCTCCCTAGCCCTACCAAGTCGACCTAGAGCATCCAGTGTGGACGCTCTAGGTCGACTTTGTAAGTTCCCCTTTAAGTCGACTTTAATTTTAAGTGTAGACACACTAATTCGACTTAGTTAAGTCGACTTAGTTAAAGTCGACTTAAAGGTGCAAGTGTAGACATAGCCTTGGTGTGTCAGAAATTAGATCTCATTGGTGAACAAAATGGGCTATTCTGTTTATCACTCCTTTTGGGGGTCCATAAAAATAAAGAATCTCTGGGAAGAAATCATGTTATAGAATTATCTCCTGGACAGAAGACAAGAGGACTGCAAGGAACAAGCTTAACCATCATGGCTGCTACCCCCACAAGTCTCCTGAGATGCTAGGATCCACCATAACACCGTTGGACATTCACCATTCCGATCATGAGAGATGTCTTGACCAGACTGGATGGGAGAAAGAAGGATGTCCGTTCTGTCACCACCTCTACTGAATCTGACTAATCCTGACCACCACCTGGACTGTGAAACTAACATCCCCTTCTTCCAATGTACATTCTTCTCCTTCCCCACCTCATTTCCTCTCTCTCCTTTTGTCTTTGGTTCAATCACATCTGGCTTAGCAGGCCAAGCCTGAATTTTACAACACAACTGTAAAAGTCTGTGACCAGAAAGCTAGTGAAAAACAATGCCCTGAAGACTTGTATAAGTTTCCCAGGTATGGGTGTGCCTGATATGAAAGTGTTCTATGCTTGTGTTTCTCCAGCAATAATGTGGTAGGTCACAGTCAGTCCCAGAGACTGAAGCTGCATTTCTACTTTTGCTGTTCTATTGTTTTCTCTTTTTTGAAGTGATCTTCATTTTTCTTTTCTTTTCTTTTTTTTAATTTTTGGTCCTAAAGGAAGCAGGATTAGACTTTAAACAACACCAGTTTCATTTTATCTCAACTAACTGCTTCTCACAAAAACTGTCAGACAGGGGAGGGAGCAGATAATCCTTCTAAAAACTCTCTTGCTAAAAAGAAAGGGAATATAGGCTATTGATAACACAAATGCCTTAACTAATACTTTACATTTCAAATGTTTTAAACTCTCTTGTGCTTCTCTTTCTGTATCTTTAATATGAAGTGGAAAAGATTTTTAATGGTGTGTTTTCTACAGCAGTAAACTGGCAGTGGTCTCTGTATTGTCTTCCAAACACTAAGTGTTGTGCACTGAGAGGGTTATATAACACCTTTGACTTTTAGGGCACATTTATTCCCTCAAAATTGACACAACAGCATATAGACCTGGTCTATACTAAAGAATTAGGTCAAATCAGCAGTGCTGCTCAGAGCTATAAAAATCCACATCCCTGAACAGCATATATGCCTACGTAACCTCGGTGTAGAGAGTGCTAGGTTAATGGAAGCATTCTTCCATCAACCTAGCTGTCACTTCTTGGAGAGGTGGATTATCCACACAGATGGAAGAACCCCTCCCATCAACATAGGCAGTGACTGCATGAAGAACTACAGCAACACAGGTGCAGTACCGTCTCTGCCTGAAGAGATTACATTCTAAATAGACAAGACCGACGGATCAATGGAAAGAGATGTAAAGTGATTTTACCACACAACTGGTCAGAATCCTGATCTCCAACCATCTCATGGTCACTGCTGCCCAGGTTGCCATTCAGTTCCACTTTCCCGAACAATTCTTCTCTGTTTGTGAGCAGCAGGTCAAGAAGTGCAAGGCCCCTAGTTGGTTCCTCCAGCATTTGTACCAGGAAGTTGTCCTCAACACTCTCCAAAAACTTCCTGGATTTCCTGTGCACTGTTGTATTGCCCTCCCAGCAGATGTCAGGATAATTGAAGACCCCATGAGAACCAGGGCCTGCGACGATCTGGAAACTTCTGTTAGTTGTCCATAGAACGCCTCATCCACCTCCTCCTTCTGGTCTGGCGGTCTGTAGCAGACACTCACCATGACATTCCCCTTGCTGCACTCTCCTCTAAACTTAACCCACAGAGTTTCAGCTGTCTTGTTTCCACTTTCACAGTGGAGCTCCGAGCAGTCATACAGCTCTTTTACATATAGCTCTACTCCTGCACCTCTTCTTCCCTGCCTGTCCTTCCCGAACAATTTATACCCATCCATGGCAGGGCTCCAGTCATGCCAGCAATCCCACCACGTCTCTGTTATTCCAATTACATAATAGTTCCATGTTTGTGCCAGTACTACCAATTCTTCCTGCTTGTTTCCCAGGCTCCTCACATTTGTGTACAGACACTTAAAATGCCGGGTCTCCCAGTGTATTTACTTTTACATGTCTACAAGGTGATTGGCCTTGAGTAATTATTCATTTGTACCTATATTCATTGTATAATTGGAAGAACACATCCAGCACTCTCTAAAAATTATATTTTAAACTCAAAAATATTTTGGAGCTATATGGAGAAGATGAGCCCTAGTCACCTATAACAAGGGAAGGGGAAAATGAGAAGAGAGAGTAGGAGTGGCCACTGATGTTTTTAAACTATTTTTTAAACCTTCACAACTTTCAGCAGTTTGATAACCCACTTTCTTCATGTCATCCTCTCTTTCACTTAGAATTTGGCTAACGAACTTTAAAAAAAACCCACACTATTTTGCCACAGGGTTATTAACCATGAAATATGTACAAAAGGGTAAGTGAGGAAGACCAAGGAAGAAATGGCAGAAGACAGTGATAGAGGATATTGAATGTTCTGGCATCACCTAGGAAGAAGTACAACTAGAATGTGACAATCAATTGCCTGATGTGTCAAATGCTCTGAAAGATCTAAGGCCAGGATGTCAAACATGCAGCCCATGGGCCAGATGTGGCCCACGAAACTCTTTTATCCAGCTTGCAACTGTGGTCTGTGGGAGCACTCTATCTTCATAACAGAAAGAGAGAGAGCATGCACAAGAGCGAGTGTGAGCACATGGTCTTGCATACCGAGCACTTCACGATGCTATGAGAATGTCAAGACTTGTGACATCGCAGAGCACTGAGTATGCAAGATTGTACTCCATGAGACCACACTCTTTCCCTAAAAGAAAGAGAGAACGAGAGAGAGTGGTAACATGGAGCTCAATCTCGCAGACACAGCGCTCCACAATGCCACGAGAGTGCCCTAGTATTTCGATTTATGGTACATATGGCCCACTTGAACTACATTTTAGTCAAATCTGGCCTGCCACAGCAAATGAGTTCGCCGCCCCAGATCTAAGATAAGATTATTAAACAGGGGTTTATTAGCCACACCTAGGGTTAAATTCATCAGCTTTCAGCCCAGGACATAGCAGTTTCACTACACAGAAGACTCCCTCAAGTTATAACTCAATTAAAAACTGAGGAATGTTATCAAAACTGATAGCCTTAATCCATTCAGTCTTAGAGTATGGCAGTTTAATTTTACTCAGTATTGTACCCCGTAAGGTACGTCTCATACTCACCTGTACAAATGGATAATCTGTTATCAAGTGTCCCTTCTCATCATAAGTAAAAACTGGGAAATTTGGGGCTATGAATGTTCTAAAAAGAAAAGATTAAAAAAAATATAAATAGAAAAGCAGGGAACCCTGCTAAAGAAATATACATATTACAAGATGGTGCTTGATCATGTATTTATGAATATATGATCAAGCCATAAAACCATATACCAATTTTTATAACCATATAAAATTGGTTATAATTAGCTTTGCTGTAATTAGGCAAATTAAAGGCATTTTGTTTTGTTTTTTAAGGAATGAAGGGGTTCTTTTTCAGTCAGCTAAAACTGCAAAAATGAATTCAAACAACTTGAAACAGCTGTGAGAGGAAGACAACAACCGGTGTAAGAGGATGCATATGAGAGAAACAGATCATCTGCTGACACAAACATGCAGCTGGCATCTAGGCGCAGACCACAAAAAAAAAGGAATTTGAGCCTCAGTATTTAGCTCAGTAGGCCTGTTAGACAGCCAAGACCATGAGACACCTGGATGATGTGGTGGGTCCCCCTTCTACCTCTACTGTATGGAATAGGCCATTGCTGATAGTATTAGGGAAGCATTCTCTTAGTAAGGGGTTATAGTTACAGTGAGTACAGCATGCAGGATGCATTTCTTTTGGTAAAAACTCCACGGCCTTTGAAAAACAAAGATACTTTTGATGAACTGTCTACTCACTGCTCCATTCTTAAAACTGGACCAAAAATCACAACTACTGCTTGAAGTCCTGCATGTGTTGGTAATGTAAAATCTAAGGTCCAGCACCTTAAAGGTATTCAGGAGTCTAGTTCTCACTGAAATCAGTGGGATTTAGGTGGCTAAATAATTTTGAGGATCTAGTGTTTATTGAAAAGCTTAAATGGCTTTGTAATAGCCTTTGTGTCATGGTATTAATCAGGCTGAGATGACTCTGCTCCCCTGGTTGATTCCACCTGCCTGGGGCCTCAGCCCCCACCATGGTGGCCTGGGGGTGGGGCAGGTCGTGATCCTAAGGCTAGAGGCCATGGTAGTCCACGGTGCTACTGCCCCCAGACTGGCTGGTATGCCCCCCGCCCCCTGGGGGGAGGGCTGGCCAGCACACGGCCACTGCACCGTGGGGCCGGCTAGTACACAGGATGGCTTTCAGCAACAGCCATCCAGGACTGGAGCAATGTCAGGCCCCTGCACAAGGGCTGGCCATGGCAGTCTGCGTTGTGGGGGGCCCCCTGTGTGGTGGACCAATATTGCTCCGGGCCTGGAGGCCTGCCGCTGCAGGTTGCCCCGCACACCAGCTGGCCCTGCCCCTGGAGCACAGTGGACCTGTGCTGGCCCACCACACCCCCAGGGGCAGACCAGTCATTCCAGGAATATGGTGGAGAAGGAGCACCGTGGACTCCCATGGCTACTGGCTCCAGGGTCTCGCACCCCAGCCCTTCCAGCACTGTGCTGGCAGGGCCAGATCAGCAGGGGTTTTAGGAGCTGCAGGCCAGGGCCTGGGTCTATAGTCCCTAAAACCCCCACGTTGATCCAGCCCCAGTAAAACCCCCTGTATACCTATGTCCCTATAAAAAGAATAGATGAAAGCTTTCGAAGAAAACCATCACTTACTTTTTCTGTAGCAGGTGAACAATATGGAACTTTTCTTCTATTTTAATTAGGTAAGACACCTTCTCCTAGAGCATTCAAATAAAAAAAGAATAATTCAACAGTACTCTAAAATTCTGACTAATCAACCGCTATACTGTATTCTGTTTTATACAAATTGTATTCGTTATGTTTCATCAGATTGTGTTTAGAGAAGATTATTTTCTCCTTTCATCCAAGGCCTCTCTACACTAGTTAAGTCTGCTAAATATTTCCCATAGTTGCTAATACTGGTACATCTGGCTTGCCATTAGGATTCACATCATAAACCAGCCTCATCTGGTCCCAACAATATTGAACACCATATATCAGTTAAACTCTGATCAAAATAAATACAGTCCACAGAGTGAAATATGGTTCTAGCCTTTGAACTGCTGTTCACATTAGGCTTCTCAGTATTCCTAAAGCGGGGGTAACCAGTGTCAGCAAAAATGGGAAATATTTAGAAAATGCCTCTAGCGCAGACACCACCTAAGAATTGAAACTAAACACAGCTGCCACAACACTATTGTGAAATCTCAAACTGAGGCTGAATAACAATTTTGAAATAATGGGTGGACTCAAATCCAACAAGACAACAGTCCTGTGGCACTTTTAAAGACTAACAGATTTATTTATCGCATGAGCTTTCGTGGGAGAAAATCCCACTTCGTCAGACGCTTTGAAAATAGGAAAGTTACAGAGTGGGAGGAAATTAAATGCAGGGGAGTGTATGACATAGCATCAGGTCAGGCTGTAACAGCAAATCAAAATAGGTGTTAGGATTCAAACACTGGGGAACAGCATCAGGTCAGGCTGTAACAGCAAATCAAAATAGGTGTTAGGATTCAAACACTGGGGAACAGCACATAGAGGAAGGTGAGGTCAAATCATTTGTTGTAATGCGAGAAAAATCCATAGTCCCTGTTTAACCCCAAGACAACTGAGTCAAATTTGCATATAAGTTCGAGTTCTGCAGTTTCTCTTTGAAGCTGTGATTTGTTATTCATCTGTTTCAACACAGCTATTAACAAGTCGTCAAGGGAGTGAGCAGGGCTACCCCTTTGGAATCAAATCCAACAGAAATTGATGCTCTTCCTATCTTAATTTGGAAGCAGCCCCATCTTTATAGCTTCTCAGAATTGCACATTGACCTGAAGAAAAACACCGTTTCAGTGATTATTGTGATTTATACATGCATAGCATATGTACTCCACACACACACACACACACACACACACTGTCAAAATCTCAATTAGTATTTTAACTGTAGAGCATGAATCCCACATGCAGAGGCTATTGGGGTAGGCGAAGAAGGCACCCACCTAGGGCAGTAAAGGGCCTCATCCATAACTCAGAGGATAGCAGGGGCGGTCACCTGCTTCATCTACCTCAAAAACCGTGTCTGACTTAGTTGGCAGCAGGCATGTTCTGAGACGCAGCAGGCACAGACAGCCTAGGAGGAGGCTAGGGGTGGGGGGCAGGAGCCCAGACAGGGAGCCAGGGCCATGGAGGTCAGCTGTTGGGGGTGATGTTCAGGGCCTCCCTGCAGGGGGGACCCAGCAAGGACCCTATAGGGAGCCCTACAATGGGTCTTAACCTAGAGCCCCAGATAACCTAAGGCCACCTCTGCCCATATTTGCCAGCCCATTTTCAGGACTGGTTGTCAAGGAAACCATGTGAATTTTAGAAAAGAAAACAGCATACTTCCTTATGGTGTTCTATGACACAAGCATTCTTTCAATACGGTGTTTTTAAAAATCTGGCACGAAGCCCAAAGCCTTTTGAAAGGTATTTAGGAATTAGGAGCCTATCTGAATATTTAGGCACCTAAATACCTTCAAAACTCTGGCCCTAAGTCACTTTCTTAGTCACAGACTACTGGCTGCAGTTTTATCCTAACAGTTATATTGTGGCATTTAGCCACAGCACAAAGCAGGAGAGACCTGAGTGAAGCCACACAATTCCAGGTGAAAACTCAGGGGGAGTCCTTCCCCAGGAATCAAACAGACACAGAGGTTATGTCTACACTTGTTAATTTAGGTCAACTTTAGCTAAGTCGACTTAGCATGTCTACACCTAAATTTAAAGTTGACTTAGGGGGGAACTTACAAAGTCGACCTATGTAAGTAACAAGCTTAATTGTAGCCTCCACAGAACATAAGGAAGACACTTAACAAGCATTGATAGTCTCCACAGAAAACCAAAGAGAAGCCCTAATCTCCTCAGGACAAAGTAATGTCTTAAGACAAAAGGATGTCTGGCATAGAAGTTCATCAGGAATGTGAAATCAACATAACCTGTTTACCTCTAATTTTTAAACTCTTGCTTTCTTTACGCATGCTTAATGAACTCATAAATATTACTTTTACCACCCCTAAAGGGGTCATTGCTCATTATAATGGTCATAGGATGTATGTAGTAGGGGGGAAACATGTTGAGGGACTATATGTAGTAGGCGGATTCGGAAGACTGTAAACTCTCTTGTTCTAACCCAATTGGAACAAAGAGGAGGGATCTTGCGTCCGGGTATAGGGTTTAAATAATGGTAAAATTCAATTCAAAAGTGTGCCTATTTACTATGGACACCCTCTTTTTGCAAAAAGCGATTAATAAAGGTAGTGCTGCTTGAATCCTTGTTGGTTAATTGTTTAAGTTGTCTACCACAATTCTGGGGGCTCGTCCAGGATTTAGTGACCTGTCTTCGAGGTGCTGTCACTGAGGATCTGAAGGGAGACGCGTCCTGTTGATTTCAACAGCCGGAGGGTCTTCAGCGTCAGGCCTGGAGCACGGTCCACCGGACAAGGGATTTTTATAGCCAACAAGGTGAAGCAGACAGGTTAAAATAATAGGCACCGGTTAAACACAGCAACCAGGCAACTTCGTGCACGAACCAAGGTAGGAAAATGACTGTCTGAGTACTCCCTTGGTGGTTGAATCATTGAAATTGATTAACAGTGTGTGATCTGTTAAAAGATATTTCAATGGGTTATTGGAGCTGATTGACAGTGTGTGTGAGACGTGTCCTGGACACGAAGTGAGTGTGGAGTCTTGATCCACGGTTCCGTTTCCTCGCGAGAGGCACGGCCGGAGATAGGCGAAGTGGATAACACATCTGTTGAAAGACGCTCCAATGGGTAATGTAAGAAGTAAAATAGGTGCCGGGAAAAACAAGGGAAAAGGTGGAAAGGATGTTCCTAAGAAAATTAGCATCCCAACTGACAGTCCTCTGGGGGTAATGCTAAGATATTGGAATGAAAATGAGAAAGTATTCTGGGTTCGAGTCCCAGAAGGAAAATTCCAGGGTTCGAGTCCCTGTGGAATTTTACAGCCCAGAGAGTCCAGGTTCAAGTCCTGGAAGAGTGGTCTGCTGGGCCCAATGGGAAATTCCTCAGGCATTGTTTGGGGGACGCCCCTTGCCGAGGTGTTTAAAAAAAAAAAAAAATTGAAAAAGGATAGATGGGACAACAGGTCTATCCAAAAAGCATGCAATAAATCTCTGCAGGGAAAATTGGCTGGCATATACTGGGAGTCAATGGCCCCGGGAGGGATCATTCTGAGAGCCAGCTTTACAGGCTCTCCGAAAGGTCCTAGAAGATCGAAATCCCAGTCAAGTTAAGTATTAGTATGTGTGGAATAATTGGGCATTTGCAAAAAAAAAAAAAAAAAAGGAATTAAGCAGGAAGGAAAAGCCAGAAAACTTTAAAGGAGTACTCCCCCCAACCCCGCTGCCGCTGTGCTTGAAGAAAGCATTCCTCCCTATGCTCCCCCGCTCTATCCCCCTCCCTGTCCTGTCATTAACTCCTCAACTCCCGGCTGTTCCTTTAATCGCACCTCTAGAAGCAGTCCCTTTATGTGACTCTGTGGGAGATGTTGTGATTTGTCATGTTCACAGACCGTGGCAGCCTGGAATGTTAATAAAGTGGGCTAGTAAAATGCCCAGATTGCACAAGGATGCAAAAAAGGCTAGCAAAATGTTTAAAGCAATTTGGATAATAAGGCTAATTGGCAGGATGTTAAAAGAATTGTTCCAAAAGGAGGAAAGACAGCAAATCAAGGCAGAAAATTTACGGTGGTCTATAAGTGATTACCTAGGAAGGCTAAGAGAAATGTTGGAGTGATTTGAGGGAATGGCTGGTAATGGCTGGAATAAGAAACAGGCTGTAGCGTTATTTAATCATTAAATAAGGTTTTGCAAGTAGCAATTAATGTGTTTGATGGCAGAGAGGATAGAAAGAAAGAGGAAAAGGGCGAGAGAGGAGAGTATAACAGACAGACAGGACAGGTAAATGTGTCAGAACAGGAGTGGAGTGCAAAAAAGAATCCAGGCAGGGTGTTACCGATGTGGAAAGCTGGAACATTTTAAGCGTGATTGCCCTGAGCTTGGAAGGGAGGAACAAAGAGTTTCAGTGATGAATTTTGAGGAAGTATAGGGAGGTCAGGGGTCTTCAAATTTACGGTCCTACCGGGAGCCCTTGATAAATTTGAAGGTGGGACAATGAGGAGGGGGCAGTTTCAAAAGAGTTGACTGGTAAAAGCGGGGAAGTGCCTGCTAGAGAGTTGGTTTCTCAAGATCTGTCTTTGTCTGTTGTACCA
>ML685942.1:0-99168 GCA_007922175.1 Pelusios castaneus
GCAGAGACTGTCCTGTCTGTCCAATATATAAGGCAGAGGGGCATTTCCGGCACATGATGGCATAAATCACATTGGTGGATGAGCAGGTGAACGAGCCCTTGATGGAGTAGGTGGCTTGATTAGGCCCTGTGATGGTGTCATCAGTGTAGATATGAGGGCAAAGTTGGCAGCGTGGTCTGTTGCAGGGATGTGTTCCTGCTTTAGTGTTTCTGTTCTGTGATCTGTAGTTGCTGGTAAGTATCCTTTTAAGGTTAGGGGGCTGTCTGAAAGCAAGGAGAGGTCTGTCTCCTAAGGCTTGAGAGAGTGAGGGGTCATCCTGTAAAATAGGCCGTAGATCTTTGATGATGTGTTGAAGAGGTCTGGCTTGGGGGTTGTAGGTGGTGACCAGTGGCGTTCTGTTGTTGTTTTTCATGGGCTTCTCCTGCAGTAGTTGACTTCTGGGTACCCGTCTGGCTCTGTCAATTTGTTTCTTCACTTCTGCGGGTGGGTACTGTAGTTTTAAGAATGCCTGGTAGAGATCCTGAAGGTGTCTGTCTCTGTCTAAAGGGTCAGAGCAGATTGTAGATTCCCAGTGCTCAGCTGGGCTTGCAGTTTCTTAACATTTTTTTCTATTTCATGGTACCACTAGGAATGCACTTTCTTTATCCCACTTATTTTTGGAGTTATGACTCACAAACAGATGTATACCTACAAGGAGTCAGACAAGGTGTTCTTAAGCATGCATACTTTAGGAGGCACAAGGGCTATGTCTACACTAAAAAATGTTAGGTCGACTTTGTTAAGTCGACTTAATAAGGTTGATTGACCTTATTAAGTCGACTTAACAAAGTGGTTTCCCTTAACTGGGGCTTAGTAATTTGACCAAACTTCCCTTAGGTCAACCTAAGGAAGTGGACTTATGTGTCCACACTGTGCTTAGGTTGACCTAAGGAAGGGTTAGGTCGACCTAAGGAGGGTTAGTTGGAATACCCCACGTTTCTTATTAAGTTGACCTAAGCGTTCATTAGGTCGACTTAAGGAAGCCCCTTAAGTCGACCTAATGAAAGCTTAGTGTGGACATGGATTGAGTTAGGTTGACTTAAGCCTCCTTAAGTCAACCTAACTTGTGTTGCAGGTGGACGCCCGAGGACGGGCTGGGGCTAGCAGCAGTTTGGGGTTCGTTACCCGGAGTGCGCAGCACCATTAACAACACCAGGGCGGAGAAGCATTCTAAGGTTTATTTGAGATCTCAAGCAGGCACACGGAGACAGGCACATCTCAAATCATGCGCACCCCACCCCCGTTGCAGTGACCCTTATATAGACAGGTTGTTTGCTTCAATACTTTTCTCCTTGTACACGGTGGAAGTACTCTCCCCCTTCTCTTAGAGAACAAACTTTGACCGATTTCCACTGGTACTTTCAAGGCTTGTTATCTACTTTGTTTCCTGAAACCGGGGGAACATCCTTATATGGTTGGTGTTATTGTGTCCCAGCTGTGTCTGAGTCTGGAGTAAAGAGGCTTCATCGGCACTGTGGCCTTCCACCCCCTCGAGTTACCCAGTGCGCGACCCCAGATGTAGCCAGGGGCATCGACACTTGCCAGTGTAGACGTAGCCAAGAATGCCTCATCCCCATGATTATTATTACTGCTATAAGATATGAAAACACCGGGATCAGAACTTCTGGACACTAACACTAACCTTGAAAAGGTTACTGGTCCTGCAAGCACTTGTACTGGTCCGCCAAAGTGTTTCGAGCCTTGGCAGATAGTGGGATATGGTGCCATAAAATCGTACTATATTGATGACCATTTTGGGTTCCTCTCCCACTACCCTGATTTTGATATGTGTAGCTATCCTGTCCTAGCTGCTGCTAGAAACCAATGCTTTGTATCTGAAAACCTGGAATCCTAGATTTCAAATCATGTAAAACATGGATCCCTATTTCTAGCAGCTAATGAAATATAAAATTAATGAGTTTGTTAGATTTTCGGTATCATGAGATGGACATACCTAGATCTGCTGTTTCATGGGATACTGAACCTTAAAGATATCCCGTCTGGTCTGTTGTACTACTAGTACTTGGATTGTCTGTGATCTAGGAAGGAATATAACAAGACCCAGTCCTTGGATTGGTGTAATTTTCAATCTTGGAAATGTTCAGAGAAAAATAAGCGATGCGCTTTTTGTGCTGAAAAGTTGTTGCATTGTCACTATGGGGCAGTTTCTGTTTTTCCAATACAGGTGTTTTGGTGCTTATGGGAAAGTCCTGTAGAATTCAGTGGATAATTACATCAGTGCTATAGAATTCTATAGGATGGCATAAAGGTCTGTGAACATGTTATTCTGTATTAATGTCTCTAGGTCTTCAGAGAGATTTCTTTTACGAAAGAATTTTGTCATTTATTTACATACAAGGACTTTCTGTATATTAACAGATCTTACTCATAACCTATACTTGTTACCTTTAAAAGACCCATTTGTATTTTGACAAAAGAGTCTTGTGGCACTTTTAAAGACTAACAGATTTATTAATCGCATGAGCTTTCGTGGGAGAAAATCCCACTTCGTCAGACGCTTTGAAGATAGGAAAGTTACAGAGTGGGAGGAAATTAAATTAAAAGTCTTTAAAAGTGCCACAAGACTCTTTTGTCTTTCTACAATAGACTAACACGGCTACCCCTTTGGCATTTGTATTTTGTTAGCCTCTTACTGTGAGCTCTGTATTTAGTTTGTTCAAATTTCTGATTTCTGTAGGATCCTAGTGACTTCATCTTTCCTCAAGTCTTTCATTAGCACAGTTTGCTTACTACCAAATATAGGATTAACTGCTTTGAGTAATCCAATGAAGCCAATGGCACCACTCATGGTGGTGAGCTCTGTTCCCAGTTGTATGTGTTGCAATGTCATAGTCTAATCAACAGGAGAAGAAGACTGCATTCCCAGAATTCTGCAAGGATTGGAATTTTGGCTAAATGTGTATGGAGATATGGGTTGGTTTTTTTTGTTGTTGTTTTGTTTTTAAATAACTTCCATAGTTGTAGAACTGGCAGTATTTCAATATCTATCAGTTATAGAACACATGGAGTGAAAAAGGAAATGAGATGAGCACTAACCTGCCTCAGGAAAAAGATTTTTTTAAAAGGCTGATCATATTCATCCAACATATAGTACAAATAGAGGCTGTCAGCTTGTTAAATGCAAATCTCAGATAATTTCAATGTGATGTAAAATAGAAGCCTTTGAGCTGCCAGCTGTTTCCATTCTTTTTCTTAAATATTTAATACCTTCTATTTTGTTTTGACTCCTTTCTCCAGTACCCTCCTGAAAAACATTTCTTTCCTTGCTCATTTCGAATGACATTCATTGCAGTTGGAGCACTGGCAACTTGCACCTGGGCAGATTTTACCTGAGCTTTTAGATATGTGGCACACTTGCTTCTCCTGCTGCCTTCTGGAATAAGAGAGGGAGCATCATCTAGTGATTAGCACAGGTGGCTTGGGAGACAGAGTCCTGAGTTCTTTTCCGAGCTGTACTACAGACCTGAGTGTCTGAGCATTTGATTCTCCATGTATGGAAATAGGAAATAACACAAACAAAACTCTGCTGAGTCATTTCTCTAGTCTGATGATTACTGTTCCTGAAAATAATCCCTGCAGTCAGTTTTCAGGCTTTGGATTTTGTATGTGTACATATAAGGGTACCCTGCCCTGTTGCAATTACATTCTGGCTTCTTCCGTTCCCAAGTACACATACACCCTTGAACAATTTTTTTTACAAAATAATAATGTAGTGAGAAAAATAGTGCATTGTGCAAAACCAATAGTGGTTCTTGGTGTCTCCCAATCAGGAAGTGCAAGAGCTTTGTAATACCAGAAAGGGGCAGGTAGGGGCACCCTTTATAAATATATTGCTGCAGCCAATTTTCTTTTGAGAGAAATTATCCAGGAGTTCGGAGAAGGGGACATTAATGGTATTGGTCAGAAGCTTAAAGTTAAGCTGGATAAGGGCTTTAAAGTCTAGTAACTTGTGACTCACCACTGTATTTTCATTAGTATGATTAGTAGCAGATCATTAAGCATCAGGTGCTTACTTCTGCTAATAGTAAATTTGTCATGGCTTGCAGAATTATTACATCAAATAAGTGTTTCAAATGAGTATCAGTGTTTCTCTTTTGATCTTCTTAAAGGGATGGAAGTAGTTGGCTCTGGAAAAATGAATCTTTCCCAAGCATTAGTCACTACTACTTCACTTGTCTACACGTGATGAGTAGAGGCGGCCTTAGCCTATCTGGGGCCTTAGGAAAGGCCCATTGCAGGGCCCCGTATAGGGCTCCCTGGTGCTGGCCCCGTCCTCCCCATGGCCATGGCACCCTGCTGGGGGCCACCAACCCCACCCATGGCCCCAGTGCCCTGCTGGGGGGCCCTGAAAACCCTCTGTGGCACCAGCTCCCTGCAGTTGGCCCCATCCATGGCCCAAGCACCCTGTCGGAGACCCCGGAACCTCCCCTGCAATCCCAGCATCACTCCAGGGCCCTGCTCCTGCCTGCACCCCCTGCTTCCCGTGGCCAGCCCTCTCCATGGTTCTGGCGCCCCGCTGGGGGCCCTGGAACCGGCCACAATGCGCCACCCAGGGCTCCAACCCACCCAGTGCTCCCACCCCAGGCCCTGGCTCCCTGCCATTTGTGCTGCAGGGCGGGAGGCAGGCGGAGCTTTTGGGGTAGGTGAAGGGGCCCTTTCCTGCTCAGGGCCCTAGGTGGGTGCCTGCTTCGCCTACCCCAAAAGCCGCCTCTGACTGTGAGTGAGTGTGTGGAAAGCCAGGTGTGAATCTACAGTGCACTAGAGTCAGCATGTGGACCCACTACTGGTAAGTTCCAGGGTGCGTTCTGAGATATCCTCTTTCAATACATAACTCCTGTTTCAAACAGGCGCACAACAAAGTGTACCATGGAAGTTGCAGTGCACTGTAGAATGGTCCATGCAGCAAACTGGTGCTCAGCGCAGGTTAGTTAGTTTCTGAATCTTGAACCAAACCTCCCAACTGGCTCCAACTGCTCTTATTATTTCTGAAGATGATCTTATATTTGAGATTCCTTATGATTTTCTTCATAAATACTGGGGTTTCCCACCCTGACGAACTGGGAACAATAGTGTTTGGAACTCAAAGCAGCACTATCATACTAATATCTATCTAGGTAAATTGTATAGCTAGCATCCATTAGCAGGTAGTGTCTGATCACCTTGAAGAAGAAAATCTCTTGAGGTTAAGATTTTGAATTTGCACATAAGCAATTTAAAAAATGGTGTGGAGGTTAGAGTCAGAAAAAATTGTGTGGCAGTTAGACTCAGTTGGGTGACACTAATGAAAGGTTGCACAGCGCCAATGATCATCTATTTGCTGAGTCTCTTTTAATCTACAGACATGACAATGCAAGAAACTATCCAGAAACAATTATCTTGCAAATTAATCATCATTTATAGTAACTGAGAGCTGTTCACTGTCTTAATGGAACTTACTTTCAAATTTTGAAGGCTTCAGGCAAAATGGAAATTAACGCTACTGAAGAGTATGTAGTAAAAAGGGCTTTTTCTCCAACAGTTTCAAGGCCATGTAGATAAATCTGTACTCACAAAACTAGACTGACAGGACTTTAGAATAATTCCTAGTACAAATGCTGGAGGAACCAACTAGGGGCCTTGCACCTCTAGACCTATTGCTCACAAACAGAGAAGAATTGATCGGGGAAGTAGAAGTAAATGGCAACCTGGGCAGCAGCAACCATGAGATGGTAGAGTTCAGGATCCTGATCAATGGAAGGGAGGAAAGAAGCAGAACACACACCCTGGACTTCAGAAAAGCAGATTTTGGCTCCCTTAGGGATGGGCAGGGTCCCATGGGAGGCTGATCTGAAGGAGAAAGGTGTCCAAGACAGCTGGCTGTATTTTAAAGAAACCCTGTTAAAGGCACAGGAAGATAACATTCCAATCTGCAGAAAAAACAGCAAATGTGGACGGCGACCAGCGTGGCTTAGCAGGGAACTCTGCGGGGAGCTGAAACATAAAAGGGAAGCTTACAAGAAGTGGAAGCTTGGACAGATGACAAGGGAGGCGTATAAAGATATTGCGCGGGACTGCAGGGATCAAATCAGAAAGGCCAAAGGACAATTGGAGTTGCAGCTAGCAAGAGATGTGAAGGATAACAGAAAGGGGTTCTATAAGTATATCAGCAACAAGAAAAGGATCAGAGGTGGTGTAGGTCCCTTACTGAATGGGGCAGGCATGCTCGTGGAGGATGATGCGGAAAAGGCTGAAGTACTCAATGCTTTTTTTCCTTCAGTCTTCACAGGGAGGGCCAGCTCCCAGGCTACTACACGGGGTAACGTGGAATGGAGAGAAGAGTGGCCCTCGGTGATGGAAAGTCAGGTTAGGGAACACTTAATGAAATTGGATGTGCACAAGTCCATGGGGCCGGATGAACTGCATCCGAGGGTGTTGAGGGAGTTGGGGGAAGTGATTGCAGAGCCGCTGGCCATTATCTTTGAGAACTCATGGCGAACGGAGGTGGTCCCGGAGGATTGGAAAAAGGCAAATATAGTACCTATCTTTAAGAAAGGGAAAAAGGAGGATCTAGGGAACTACAGACCGGTCAGCCTCACCTCAATCCCTGGGAAAATCATGGAGCAGGTCCTCAAGGAATCCATCCTGAAACACTTGGAGGAAAATAGAGTGATCAGGAACAGTCAACATGGATTCACCAAGGGCAAATCGTGCCTGACCAACCTGATTTCCTTCTATGATGCGATGACTGGATTTGTGGATGCGGGAAGAGCCGTTGACGTTGTATACCTTGACTTTAGCATGGCTTTTGATACGGTTTCCCACAGCATTCTCATCGGCAAGTTAAGGAAGTATGGGTTGGATGAGTGTACCGTAAGGTGGATCGAAAAGTGGTTAGATCAACGGGCTGAGCGGGTAGGAATCAATGGCTCGATGTCTGGTTGGCAACCGGTAACGAGTGGAGTGCCCCAGGGGTCGGTCCTGGGGCCAGTTCTATTCAACATCTTCATTAATGATCTTGATGATGGAATAGACTGCGTGCTTAGTAAGTTTGTGGATGACACCAAGTTGGGGGGAATGGTAGATACTCTGGAGGGCAGGGACAGGATCCAGGGAGATTTGGACAAATTGGAACACTGGGCCGAAAGAAACCTCATGAAGTTCAACAAAGACAAGTGCAAAGTCCTGCACTTAGAACGGAAAAATCCCATGTACTGCTATAGGCTGGGGACCGATCGGCTAAGTAGCAGTGCTGTAGATAAGGACTTGGGGTTTATGGTGGACGGGAAGAAGAATATGAGCCAACAGTGTGCCCTTGTTGCCAAAAAGGCCAATGGCATGTTAGGCTGCATCAGTAGGAGTATTGCCAGCAGATCGAGGGATGTGATAATTCCCCTCTATTCGACACTGGTCAGGCCGCATCTGGAATACTGTGTCCAGTTTTGGGCTCCCCACTACAGAAAGGATGTGGACAAATTAGAAAGAGTCCAGAGGAGGGCAACAAAAATGATTTTAGGGGGTTGGGGCACATGACTCATGAGGAGAGACTGAAGGAACTAGGCTTATTTAGTCTACAGAAGAGAAGAGTGAGGGGAGATTTGATAGCAACCTTCAACTACTTGAAGGGTTGCTTCAAAGAGGAGGGAGCTAGGCTGTTCTTGGTGGTAACAGAGGACAGAACAAGGAGCAATGGTTTCAAATTACAGCTGGGGAGGTCAAGGTTGGATATTAGGAAAAACTTTCTCACTAGGAGGGTGGTGAAGCATTGGAATGGGCTATCTAGGGAGGTGGTAGAATCTCCATCTTTGGAGATTTTTAAGGCTCGGTTAGACAAGAACCTGGCTGGGGTGATTTAGTGGGAGTGGTCCTGCTTTTTAGCAGGGGATTGGACTAGATTGACCTTGTGAGGTCCCTTCCAACCCTATTATTCTATGATTCTATGAATTAAAACACATTTTGCAGAGAAGACGTACTAACAAATCCTAAGTAGCGTTTCAACCTGTTAATCTTCTCTTGGCGTGTTTCATCCAATCACAGGGTGAAAGTGGTCTAAAAAAATTAACAGGCTGCACAGCCAGGAGCTGTATGCTACTAACTATGAGATAAAAACTAATTGCAGTCCTGAGTTCGGGCCTAGTCCTGCAAGTGCTGTGCACAGCAGGAAATGTCTGCAAGATTCTTGGTGTATAAAGTTAGAGACCAGTTCTGCAACGAGAACACTACAGGCAGATCCCTGCACCTCTTCAACATAGACATAAAGACCTGCCTATCTAGTTTTCTGTCGGACCAGGGCCTTAGTTTGTTGGATAAAATTCAGTGATCAAAAATAACGAGTCATGTCCCACAAAATCATGAGATTCTTTAAAGTGAAAACAAAGCCCCCAAAATACCATTATTCACATTTGTATTTTTATCCAAGTGAGCATAGTGTGTGCATTTTCATCATGTGGTGAAGAGGATTCTGGATTTGGAAGCTGTTTGAAACTGTAGCAAAGATTAGTAACTGGGTCAGGTTTTATATGGATCTACTTTGTGTCCATGCAGAGAGCAGCAAGCAGATGTTCAGACAGGAAAAACAACCTTTCCTTTGCAGCAGCTGCATTTAGAAAGGGTGGACCTTTCTGATGTTGTACAGAGTTAACATTTGTTAGGATGGCAGAGGCACATTCAAGGAGGTCACGTGGTATTCTGCTATTGAAATAGCTGTTTAAATGGATTGTGTGCTTGTTATATTTCAGCAGTTTTTCATTTTCAGTCAAGGTTTTTTATAAACCATTTCCTGGAATTTCTTTTCCATTGACCTTTCCTGGGTGACGGGGTGGGTTGGTTTGTTTGTTTATTTTTGGATGACTACCTTGCTGGGTAAGATACCTTGCTGGGTAGACCCCTGAGATATTGACGTTGTCACAGTAACTAGAATAGCAGCACTGGAGGTCAGCAAGAAACGTTGGTGAATCATGGCTTGAATGTGGGTGTCTGCAAGTGGAATAACTTCTGATTCTTTTAATAGGCTGGATCAACGAAGTAGTGCTTTTTGAGATAATTTGAAAAGATCATTTCCCCCCTGTGTTCCTATTTTATTGCCATCATTTTAAAACTAGGAATTGAAAACAATCTTATTTCCTCCATTTTCTGAGCAGTAAACTCACTGTTTTGAAGAAAGTGTTGCAAGGAATATTGTTGAGATTTAAAGATGTTAATTAAGAAAATAAATGGTAAAACCTTCCATCTGGAATTATGAAATTGAATAATTGGACAGTTACAGAAGGACTTTAGAACAGTCCCATATGCTGTACGTTTGCGTGTGGTGTTACGTAAAACGCGGTATGTGATAATTTCAGGACATATTTTTAAAGTACCCTTCCACCCTTTCTGCAAATGCTGTTTGCGCCCATGATTTCAGTGTCTGTTTTAGCATGCCAGCCATTGAAAGTATAAAGCTTAACACTTGAATGGCCAAGGACTTGATTCTGGACACACGCACAAGTTAAATGCTGAGATTACTGAAGGTGTAATTTGCACCCTCACGAAAATGAGGCTGGGGTAGAGACTCCCTTTTAAAAAGCTGGTCCTCTTCTAGGCTTCGTCCCATGGTACTATAACCAAGTTACCGTGCTGGCTGGCTGAGCATTGTTTGGTCTATCCACAGACAAAGCCCTAAGAGTTGTGTGGTTCTGTTTATGGGGAAAAGACTTCCATCTCTGAAACTAATTCTGTCAGGGCATTTGGGGAGGGAATGCATGCGAATGAGTGAGCTTCATGCGTGAGGAGAGACTGTACCAAAAAACATCAGTCTGAGGAGTACTGCATTTGTTCCTTCTTTCAGTAAGCATTAGATCATGTGGTTTTATTGTTAACTGAACTGATGCCAATGCCATGATTCTGGGCACTCTGCTTTGCTAACCCACCAATAAGTAGAATGCAAGCTTATATAACAGAACTAAGTCATGTGAAGGATACTAGTTGGGGGTAAGTCTCAAATGAGGGACACACACTGCGAAAGCTTAAAATATTGTTAATTTTTAAAAAATTGTAAACACTTTTTGAGCAGTCTCAGCTTCTTGAGTTACTATTTCAGCCATCAGTTTGCAATAATAAAAAGCAAGATTGTATGATGTTCATGTATAAGATATAAAATGTGGTATATATGCATTTTTCCTCATGGGGGACAATGGCAGCATGCTTAACACCTGCTCACATAAATTCAGAAGTCTCTATGCTCAGGTATTTTACAGATGCTTGGGAGATACTGTGTACTTCTCTTCTCTAAAGAGGTATATACAGTAGTTCATGAAAACTTCAGTGATTTGGTTATATCTGTTTTAAAATAGCTTTAATGCTGAAAGTCAGGGATGGGTTTACAGGATATATTCATACAGTGTAATGACCAATCCTGCAAATGGTGATTTGTGTGTATAATTTCTATTTGCATAAGGAACACTCTTTGACTGAGTATAAGGATTTGTAGAATCAGATTCTAAATTTGCGTTAAAGACCTGATCTGAGTCCCACTGAAGTTCATAAGAATCTCTCCATTGACCTCAATAGAATTTGGATCAAGCTGTAAGAACTTCATGCTGCATCGGTGGGAGTTTTCCACCAGTTTGAATAGGAACAGCACTGAGTTCTAAATTCATTAGCTTGAGCGAAATGTCAAGGAGTCTCCTTGAGCTTTATTCTGTGGATTTGATGGATGGCTTTTGCTGGGGAAGGAGGAGGAAGGAAGAGGTCCGGGAGGTGCTGAAAAGTAAAGTCTCTAGCATCAATAAATTGTTTTCAGATCACATTCATCAGGAGGTAAATTTGTGGTTTATCTGCTCTATTTGCAGCTGCTGTCACTGAGGTTGAAGAATTACATTGCTGTGTTTTCGGGCTTTCAGGGACCGTGGGGGTAAGATGGAATTAAAACAGAATTTTTTATTTAAAAAGCTTTGATAGAAAAAGCCACCGAGATTACAATTTTCCATTAATACGAGTTTCCTCTAAGAATATTTAGGCGCAAATGTGCTTTGCCATTTAATGTAAGTCGTTGCTGTACACTAATTAAAACTTACAGTAAACTCCTGTGTATATTTAGTAGCTTTGTTCTTGTGAGTTTTCAAAAGGACTTAGTTTAAAAATCACAGTCCTCTGACCTTTCTTCAACCTCCCATTGTTACAACACCTAAGAATTTTCCTGTATTGTTTCAGGTATTTACTGCTCTGTGCATTGGACAGCACTTTGAGCATAGTCATTTTCAATCTTTCCCCAACATAGCTGGTTTTGCCTGTTTGTTTTAGTGTTTTTTTTTTTTACCCACAAGCAACAAGGAAGAGAACATTTTTTTTTTTTAAATAGGAAAATGAGATTGGCAGGGAAACTCTGGGGTAAGCTTAGAACGTGGAATGATTTCTAACTTGGTTTTTAAATTGGCTTATTTTATTTATATTTTGGTAGGCCCCACTGAGCTCTATTATTTATATTATGGTAAAGGCCCCCAGGAAGGGTTCCTTATGCTAAGCACTGGACAGACAGATAGTAAGAGATTGTAAAATCTGTGGGGCAGATACAGTCGAAGTAAACAAGAGAAAGGGAGGCACAGAATTGCGAAGGGACCTGCCTGAGGTTACACAGCAGCTCATGTGCAGGGCTGGGAATAGATTTCAGATCTCCTGGGTCTTAGTGCAGTCTCTATCCACTGGAAGAAACAACTACTCTAGAGCAGGGGTTCTCAACCTTTTCAGGGTTGCGACATGGCTGGGAGGGTTCCCAGTCGTGCGTGACACACAAAGGCTTCCCTGGCAGCCCTGCATCTTTGCATCACCCCCACGGCAGCCCCATGTCTCTTTTCCCCAAAGTCTCCTCTCCCCCAGCCTGGCAGCTTTTGAGTCTCTTTTTCCCTCGGCACCCCTGAGACTCTTTCCTCCCATCTCCTTTTCCCCTGTCAACATCCAACCTCCTAGTTCAGGGGTCGGCAACCCAAAATGTAAGAAGAGCCGTTTTAAAAAATTCCTTCTATAACCAAATGCTTTGAGAGCCAAAATAGGTGTAGCCTCCTGGTGGGGGGAGTTGGGAGCTGGGCCAAGGCACCTGCTGCAAGGTCCCCTGGTGAAGGAGGGGAGAGTCTGGAAGCAAGAACAGAAGTCCGGAGGTGGGGAGCCTGGAGCCTGGTGCAGCTGCCCACAGGATCCCTGGTGGCAGGGGGCCTGGAGCAGACTGCCCACAAGGTCCCCTGGCGGGGAAGATCCAGAGCCGCAAGGGGGTAGCCAAAGAGCCGCATGCGGCTCCGGAGCCACAGGTTGCAGACCCCTGCCCTAGTTTGTTTCCCCCACAGCACCCGCTCTCACCTTGGCCCTGGCTGTGGCCGCAGACCTGGCTCTGGCCCCAGCTCTCGCTGCAGCCCTGACTCTGGCCCCACTGCCCTGTTCCTGTGGCCCCTCCACTCTCGCCCTGCTGCTGTGGCCCTGTGGCCCCGCTGCTTCACTCTGGTCCCCTCCTTGGCCCCATGGCCCCAAACTCACCTTCATAACAAAGGGGCCGACCCACAGCTGCCAGAGAAGCCCACTTCCCCACCTTGGGCTCAGCAAGTAGTGCGGGAGATTTAAAAACACCCTGCCCCCAGCTCTTAGCGTGCCGGGTGAGTACAGCTGCCTGCCTCAGTTATCTAGGCCAACACAGACAGGCTGCCAGCGTTGTAGCCAGCGGCTCCCTGCTGCTGCAGCTCTCCAGCCATATGGAGGGCTTAGCCCGTGACACACTTGCTGCTGCGCAGCATCACACTTTTGTGTCATGACACAGCGTTTGAGAACCGTTTCTCTAGAGTTCAGATCAATGCTATCCAGTGAGCTTGAAGACAGCTGTGGAATTTTTCTTGACTCTGTTCCACAGTTTTTAGGGAGTCTTTGGGGGGTTTTTTAGGGGTAAGCAATGCTCTGTGCCTTACTTTTAAAAAATCAAGTAGAATAAATGCAGATGTCTTAAAGCCATTATTGATCTATGTATAGTCAGTGCTTTTCAAACGTTTTTTCTTGGGACCCAGTTGAAAAAAATCATATGTCTGCGACCCAACAAAACAATTACGTCTTTAAGCAATGCATTTCAGTCTTTCAGTGGTGGCAGCAAGCGGTGCCACGACCCAGTACCTGTGGGTCTGTGACCCAGTACTGGGTCCTGACCCATAGTTTGAAAACCGTCGACATAGTTGATACCATGTTTTAACTTCTTCAAAGCGTCTGACGAAGTGGGATTTTCTCCCACGAAAGCTCATGCGATAAATAAATCTGTTAGACTTTAAAAGTGCCATAGGACTCTGCATGTTTTAACTGTGACACTTGGGGAATGAAAGGTAGTGTGAGCTGCCTGTGAGCTTGGTTTGTTATAGGTGGGACCCTACCAAACTCAGGTCTGCTCTGGTCAATGTCACGGGCATAAGATTTGAAGGTTAGTCAATTTCTCATTTTCAGCTGTTTACCCCTGACATTTCAGGATGTTGTAATGGGGTGGGGGTGGGGATTCCCGACCCAAAAGGAAGATATGGGGGGTTGCAAATCAGTTGTATGTGGGTCATGGGATTGCTACCCTCATTTCTGTGCTGCCTGCAGCGTAGCTTCCTGCAGCTAGAGGAGGCTCCCTAAGGTGGAAGTGGCTCCAATCTCCCCTGTGCAGGGAGCACCCCAGCCCGGAGGCTACTAGCTGCAAGTCACTGGCACTGGTGAATTAATGCATAAGCCCATGCCCAGGGGCCCCAGCCAATTTGGGGCACCCTGAGCAATGGGGATGGGCACCCCAAGCCCTGGCAGATCAGATCTACCTCCATGTACACACCCTGCTCCCCCCCAGCTGCAGGAAACTCAGGGACTGCTGCAGCGCAGAAGTGAGACACTCTTGCTTCTGCCCTGCCTCCAAAAGTCAGTCTGATCTCCCCATCCAGGGCAGCCGTGCAGGATAAGAACAAGTCCTGTTACTCCTTATCCTGGCCAGGACTAACAGCTAGGAGTCCCCAGCTGAGTCACTCCCAGCAGCATGGGGAGTTTGGATTTCATGGGGAAGGGATTATTTCATGGTCTGTGACATGTTTTTTATGGTTGTGAAATTGGTAGGGCCCTAGTTACAGATGCCAAACTATGATAGTGAGTAGTATTGGTCCGCCAAAGACCAAATTCTAGTCCCATTTAAGTCATTGAAAGTTTTTTGTCATGAACTTCAGTGAGGCAGGGTTCGACTCTAAATGATCCAGGGGAAGCCCAATAAAAGATAGCAGACCCCATCTGCTTTCTGTTTAAAGTATAAACCAGGAGGAGAGACTCTGAACAGTACAAGATTAACCTGCATCATAACATTTCTATAATTATTTGATAAAGTCTTCTATCTGAGTATCTCTGTGGGTTTTTATAAATATTAGGGGATTGAGCCCTACAGCTCCAAGTAGTCATTTTCATTTAATAGAAGTGTAAAAGGTTATTTAACTTGCACAAAGTCACCTGGGTTCTTTTGGCAGAACCCAGATTTCTCCTGTCTCCAATGCGCCTGTGCTGTAACCACTAGCCCATGCTGCGTTTCGCTGCAGTCACTTCCTCACTTGTAATTGGTGTTATGTATTTGACAACTGAACAAAACAGAACAGGTAAAGCTTGGTTTTTAGATTGTGCCTTCCTCTAATCAGCTAGCATCTTACACTCCGTAACTGCATAATGTATCTCACTTAGAGCCTGATTCTGCAGTCATCATTCATGTTGAGTTGTACTTTACTCTGTGCATGGTCTCATGAAATCAATGGAGCCCTCTGTCACAGAGTAAGATACAACTCTGCATCACTAATACTAGCAGAACTGAGCACTTGGAATAGGGACAATGCATCACATCAAATAACAAATAACTGCAGTTTTAGTCTTCATTAAAACCCTTGACATTCAGCACATGAAGACAACTTGAAAGCTCATGTGTTTTTTGTTTTCTCTGAGGGGATGTTGATTTACTATTTGATTTCTCTCCAGACTCTCTCCCAGAAAAAACAGCTTGTGTTTTCTTCTGCTTTGCAAAGCATAGTCCTAGGTTCATTGAAAAGAAGATGGTTGAAATCTGGTCCTTTTGAAAATAAATTGTAATGAGACCTTTGAGTATCAACCACCTCCGTCCCATGCTCCTCCAGCATTGTGGCAGCTTTGAGAGAGTTGTATTTGTCAATTTGTACGTGAAATTTGATAAGTTGTTCCAGCTGTCACCTACTTGTGAATAATGAGACAAGGACCACCTGGCTATTTATCTGTATAAAAAGTACTTGCTCTTAGGGGAGCAGTGGGGGCAAAAGACCTAGCTGACTTTAGAACTTTAAAACTGAGCTGGATAAATTTACGAGGGGATGGTTTGATGGGACAACCTAATTTGGTAATTAACTCATCTTTGACTACTAGTGGTAAATATGCCAGTGGGCTGTGATGGGATGGGTTCTGAATTGATACAGAGAATTCTTTTTTGGGTGTCTGGCCAATGAGTCTTGCCCACATGCTCAGGGATTAGCTGATCACCATATTTGGGGTCAGGAAGGGACTTTCTCCCAAAGCAGATTGGCAAGGGCCCTGGGGAGTTTTCACCTTCCCCTGTGAGTGTGGTATGGGTCATTTGCTGGTGGTTTCTCTTTACCCTGAAGTCTTTGAACCATGATTTGGGGACTTCAGTGACTCAGTCATGGGTTAGGGGTCTATTGCAGGAGTGGGTGGGAGGTTCTGTGGCCTGCATTGTGCAGGAGATCAGACTAGATGATCATATTGGTCCCCTCTGACCTTAAAATCTATGGCTATGTCTACACTTGCTAAAATTAGTTTGAATTAGTTAGTTCGAACTAACTAATTCAAACTAATTTTAGTTAGTTCAAATTAGCTTAATTCGAACTAGAAGAAGTTAGTTCGAACTAAACAAGTGCCATGAATGGCACTTGCTTAGTTCGAATTAGCGATCCCCATTCATTTCAATGGCCGGTTAGTTCGAACTAAGAAATTAATGCACTTTAGAGAGAAAGATGCTTCTGAAATCCTCAGTTTCTAGGACTATAGTTTTCTTCTTGTTGCCAAGAGTGTTTTAAATTCATGGCTGGATGAAATCTCCTGGAATAGCTCCTCCATTGAGTAGTGTTTTCAGAGGCATCCTGTCATTCAAGATGGCTTGATATTTGAGATTGTTGCTGCTGAAATAGTTTATCCCGTGGAAATTTGTAATAGTTTTTTTTAGTGTAGTCCTGGGCTCCAAACTTGTGGTGTAATATCACTCTTGGTAGAAATAATAACTTTAAGCCCATGTTCCAGCTGTGTATAAATGAAGCATTGACATCACAGGTTCAGCTGGGCAATAGACATGACATGATGGGTGTATCTAGTACACAGCTGCTCAGTGAGACTGAGAATGTGTGGCGAAACAAGAAATTTGTTACGCATTGCATCAAAAATGCTCTACTGGAAGGTCTCTCTTGGGCCAAACCTTGGTGTGCTTTTCAGCTTCCCTCTCCCCCCCAATTAAAAGAAAAAAAGAGAAAAAACACATTTTATTCCAAAACACAGTTGCCTCATTATATGCTGATGCTGGCACTCTTACAGCATTCATAAGTGAGAGAGATTAGGTGTGGGAGAGAGTAGAGAATGAAAATGCCATGGTTTTTGTGCATTTTCAGAAGCATCTTTCTCTCTAAAGTGCACAGCAATACTTCCCCTCCCGCATGCATTCTGTGCGGGTTTTGTCCTCCCAATTCCCCAAAATATTTAATTAATTTTTCACTATTTTTCCTCTTTATAATAATAGGCACTAGTGTTGGAGTGAACATCCAATAACCAGGATTAATGCTAGTTTCTAAGTCTATATTTCCTTTACCTTCTCTTGGTTGGAAGTTATTGAAAGCCTCGCACAGGAACTGGTACCTGTATGGATGTAGTTAAAGCAAAGGAGAAAAGTTTCTTATGTCAATCATACAGTGTTTCCTCCAATCTATATAGAGCTCTGGTACAGCAAGGAGCTCCATACTGGGGAATTCAGCAGGGCTTACCATGATTGCAGAGATCTTTGCATAGGGATCTCATGGCAAGATCAGGGCTTGCAGTGATCCCTGTTGACTTCAGTGGGCTTTCATGTTCACACAGAAGGGCATGAGGATCTTACTGCAGGAGTGGGCCTGGGGGTCTGACTTTTAGCAGCTCTGAAATACTCATTCCTCATGGAAATCATTGGGACCTGGAGGTTCTCAGCATCTCCCAGGATACAGGCCCTTAGCGCACACGTTAAATGGGTTCTAAAACTGATTCCATTCGGTCTCATGTGTGGTGATTATGAGCAAAGAACTCAAAGTTCTCAGTGTTAAACTGGGAATGGTAGGCAGATTCTCCGGGTTGCATGGGGGAAAGTTGGCCCAAGGGGAAAATATACTTTTTACACTGTATTCAATTTAAAATTTTTCCTATTTTCTCTTTCTAAAAGAGAACTTCCTCTGGTATATTTTTTGAGAACTAAATGCAGATCCATGCAGTCACTTGCACTGATTGTGCTGCTTTACTTTTAAAGTCACCCTTTCTTCCAATGAAAGGGAAGGGAAAATCCTCTAGTTAACATGCAGAACTGGGAGTCAAGAGGTCTGAGTTTTAGCCTTGGCTCTGGCACAGACTCACTGTGTGATCTTGGCAGAATTGCTCAGGGCCAAATAGTGTTAAACCCAGCACAGGTGTGTTAAGTGAGAAGAGGGCCTTTTGTTCTTGTGCAGTGGCTGTCTAAAAAGCTAACAATGCTAGGAACAATTAGGAAAGGGATAGGTAAAAAGACAGAAGACATCATAAGGCCACAATATAAATTCATGGTATAAATGTGGTTGAACTGTTGAACACTGCATGCAGTTCTGGTTGCCCTATGTCAAAAAAGATATACAAGGGTTGAAAAAGGTACAGAGAAGGGCAACACAAATAAGTAGAAGGGTCACAGGACTCATTTTTTGTTTTAAAGACTGACAAATTTACTTAATGCACAAATTTTTGTGGGACAATCCCACTTCATCAGATGCATGAAATGGAAAATGCAGTATGTTACAGGCAGAGAAGGTTGAGTCACAATGTAGTTTTTTAGTCTGTTTTAGTAAACGGAACAAGTTGTTTTGATTCAAACAGTGTCCATGTGGCTTTAAAAGAACAATAGAGAAGAAGGTGCCTGAAATAGACTAATACGGCTACCCCTCTGGAACAAATGATTGAGAATATGGCAGAGCTCAACAAAACCCAGGTGCTGGTATGTTCTCTTCCCACTGCCCATGCAGGAAGTGCCCAGGATCAGACATTGGGCTGGGAGCCATGCTCACAAGTGGCATACTTGTGTTTGTACAAGAGGTGCATAAGGAGCTGTTTACATTGCTGCTGGCATGTGGTATCCCAAAGGGCCCTGTGACCTGGCGCTTTGAAGGATAGCACTTCCCCTTGCTGTACCATCTAGCGAACGAAACCAGCGCTGACCATAATGCTCTTTATACACCTCTTGTGCAAACATAGTATATGCCACTTGTGAGCATGGCTGCCACCCTAAAGTCTGTCTGCTTTATCCCGCTGCAGGTAGAATGCTAAGGTACTGCATTTATTCATCCCCATCCATAATGGTTTGACTTGCAGCTCCTGTCTTTGACTTTTCTATGTCAGTTTCCCCATCAGTAAAGTGGGGGCAATAACATATTCCAACTTCACAGGGGTATTGCCAAATGCTTCCAACTCCTTGGATTGTAGATGCAGTGGAAGAAGTAATTCATTTATATACTTCTAAGCAAACATTTCAGTATAGTCATTCTGGAGCTTTGGGATATTTTTGTATTTACCAATGGAGGTAGATGAATATAATTGCCATGATTCATATGGGAAACTCATTAGCTTGTAGGTTTTTTTTTAAAAATATTTATTTATTTTTATTTTGTGAATGAGGAATTGTAACTGCTTGCTCTAGTTGGGAGTAAACACAGAAGAGAGGAAATTTGTCTGGTGAGGAATTTTGACTGCAGTTGATTGAGTTTATCACTGTGCATCTACCATCCAGTTGAAAATTCTGCGGTGGTCAGCTCCTATTGCTGACTTGTTCTAGACACAGATTGCTGTGGGTCAGATATTGACTCAGGCAACATAGCAGAAGCATGGAGTTGATATAGTGGGTTTTACTTATGTCCTTAAGGGATGTAAGATTATTTAACAAACCTATTCATGAAATTGATTTGGTAGTTACAAAAGGGGACATATCTGAGGGATAATGATGTGCTGAGCAGAATTTTGGCTCAGAGAGAAGGGGCCAGATAGTGAACATTTATGCATATTTCTACTTGGGCTTCTTAACGCGGGGCTTCAAACCCTGCAGTTGAAAGCAAAGCTAATAATTATTTTTAATCAGAAAGTAAGTATAAAGATCAAGTAAATAAAAGACAGAATTTTGGTGATTTGGCTTCCTTCTTGCAAACTTTGAGAGGTATCTGTTAACTTTTTGCAAGACATGAAACAAACCAGATAGGCTGCATAAAATGTCACAGGGGTAGGGGCAGAGGTGGATTGATGAGAGGACTTGGCAGATGTCATGGACAGGCTGATGAACAGTGTCGTGAGGTGTCGGTTGAATAGGTTTACCCCTTGATGACCCATATGAGACAACTTAACAGATGATCTGGAAAGAACTTGTGTGCAGAGAATTTCTGGGAAGTTGTTTTTATGCCTAGGCTGCTGGACTTGGTAACCTCTTGATTCAACTGTTCAGCTTAACTAGGGCTATGTACACACGATCAGATTAAAGCGCAACATGGCAATCGCGCTATAAAAAACACGTGACCTTTATTGCGGGACAGCGCGTACACACGTTGCTCCTTGTAACGCAACAGAGTTCTTTGCAATATCGCGGTGTAGCGCAATGAATTCTGGGCACCTATCCCACAGTTCAATTTTCCCTCAATCTGCGCTTGGAATCATGGGATGAAGGAAAGGAACACAAAGCGCCATGGGTAAAATCTCAGTTTCCCGTGGTGCACTGTGTTCCCCTTGCTATTGGCGACGAGGAAGACGCAACTCATGCCTATTTTCAACAGTGCAGTGACGCACCACTTGCGAGCAATCACAACAGCGACAGCATGGATCCTGCTCTGATCTTCACTGTCGCCTTCAGCATTCTAAATACATCTCGGCTGGTTGCTCAGTACGCAATGAGCTCCGAGTCAGACGAGGACGCTGAGGAGCAGGGGCTGATCGATGCCATGCAGAGCAACAGCACCGCGTTGCTCAGCTCCTTCACCGATCATCTGCACATGATGCAACGCCGTTTCTGGTCGCGAGAGATGAGCACCGAATGGTGGGATCACATTGTTATGCAGCTGGGGGATGACGAGCAGTGGGTACAGAACTTTCAAATGCGGAAAGCAACCTTTCTGGAACTGTGTTCAGAGTTGGCCCCTGCCCTGCGACGTAAAGACACCAACATGAGGTCAGCCCTAACCATGGAGAAGCGTGTTGCGATTGCTGTCTGGAAGATGGCGACTCCTGACTGCTACCGGTCAGTTGCAAACCAGTTTGGAGTCAGGAGGTCCACCGTTGGATTAGCCCTCTCACAAGTCTGCCGAGCCATCAATCGCGTTCTGCTACGGAGGACGCTGATGTTGGGCAATGTTCGTGAGATTGTGGAGGGCTTTGTTGCCATGGGATTCCCTAACTGTGGGGGAGCCATAGACGGCACACACATCCCTATTTTGGCTCCAGACCATCTCGCGGCCGAGTATATCAACAGGAAGGGCTACTTCTCCATGGTGCTGCAAGCACTCGTGCATCACAAGGGGCGTTTTATGGACATCAATGCTGGGTGGTCGGGAAAGGTGCATGATGCCCGCATTTTCAGGAACACTGGTCTGTACCGGAAGCTGCAAGGGAGTACTTTCTTCCCTGATCAAAAAATTACTGTGGGGGATGTGGAGATGCCCATAGTCATCCTCGGAGACCCAGCATACCCACTGATGCCATGGCTCATGAAGCCGTACACCGGGAACCTAGATCGCAGCAAGGAGCAGTTCAATTACAGATTGAGCCGCTGCAGAATGACTGTGGAGTGTGCCTTCGGCCGTTTAAAAGGGCGCTGGTGATGTTTGTATGGGAGGCTGGACTTGGCGGAGGACAACATCCCTGCTGTGATTGCGTCGTGCTGTGTCCTTCATAACATTTGTGAAAGTAGGGGAGAAAAGTTTTCCCTGGGGTGGGCTATGGAGGCACAGCGCCTTGAGGAAGCATACAAACAGCCAGCCACTAGGAGTATTAGGGGGGCCCAAGGAGAAGCTGCTCGCATAAGGGAGGCACTCAGGGACCATTTCAATGATGCCCTCCCCTAGTTAACTTCCAGGACGCATCAGGTGCACCTTATGAGATTTTCAATGTGTACAAATAAAGCCACTCTTCAAATTATTTGTCACTGTTTTTATTAATACCTAAAGGGGGTAGGGGGTTACAGGTGGGTGTAGCTGCGGGTCTCTAAAAAGTAGCTCTGGAGGGTACTGGATGTTGCAGTGTACCAGGGGGACGGGTGGCCTTCAAAGAAATTCTTGAAGGACTACGGGGTGTGGGAGGCAGACACGGCTGAACTGTATGGAGTGGAGCCCGTACATTAATCGCCTGGGTCTGCAAAGCAATCATGCCCTTGAGCAGTTCTGTTTGCTCCTTCATCACGCTTACCAGTTCGTCCCTGTGTTTCTGCCTCCTCTGTTGGGATTCCTCTTTCCAGGCTCGATTCTCCGTTGCGGATTCCTGTGGTGTTTTCAGCAGGTCCTGAAACATATCTTCCCTCTTTCTTCGAGCATGCCGCCGAATGTTTCTCATGCGGTCAGCTGGGGTAGACACCAGCCTTCTGAAGGTCGAATCTAAAAAAAAATAAAAAAATAAAGCTGTTGTTAACACAGAGCCTAGATAACCAATGTAACCTTCCAGTAGCACATTCCACTGGAAGGTGCAGGGCAGTCAACATCCTATGCTTCACTGAAGTGGACAAGGTACATCCTAATAGAAAGCTTACTGGGGGCTAACATTCTGCACAGAGCACACAGATGGAACCTGATATCTCTCTCCTCAGAGTGCCCCTGCCAGCTAGAATACATATCCTACATGCCACCGGTTGCAAGCCAGGACCGTATGCTGCTGCCTTGTGTGCTGCCATGGTTCCCAGGGCTGTGCTTTGGAGCTGGCGAGGCAGAGTATCCGTCTTTGGGAGCGTAGACACAAACGCTCTCCCATCTAACCTGAGTAGTAGGCTTTGGAGGTACATCGAGGAAACCTTTACTGACCTAAATACAGATGATTTTTTGACAATCACTGCTTGTGTTGATGCACTTCTAATGAATGCAGAGTATAGAGTGTACACAGCGGGGACCGAGACAGCAAGCACCCCCACCCCGGACAATGATATTTTAGCAGGAGCCATAGCTGCACAAAAGAGAAACTTACCGGAACCCCCCTCTGCCGCCTCAGAGGACACGCTGCAATTCATGTCTTGGGTGGACATCTCAGCGGGGGTGCAGAAGAGCTCCTGGCTACACGCTGTTGTGCTTTCCTCCAGGTCATCCTCCATCTCCTCCTCCTCATCGATCACATCCTCATCCTCCTTGGGTCTTGCATTCACTGGATGAGGGGGGGCCGATGCGTCCACGGGACTCTTGGCAGTGGTTGTGGGGTCCCCACTGAGGATGGCTTCTATCTCCTTATAGTACCTGCATGTAGCAGGTGCTGATCCTGAACGGCAGTTTGCCTCCTTCGCTCGGTGATAGGTTATTCTTAGCTCCTTCACCTTTGATCTGCACTGCACAGTGTCTCTATCATAACCTCTCTCTGACATGGCCCGAGAAATTATGCCAAATGTATCATAATTTCGCCTGCTGCCGCGTAGCTGCGCCTGCACAGCGGACTCTCTTCAGATGCTGATCAGGTCCAGCACCTCTGCCGTGCTCCAAAGGGGTGCGCATCTTCCACAAAGGGCCGCCATTTCTACTGATGATCGGAGCTGCACTCCATTCCACGAGGAAGTGAACAGGAAGTGAAACAGACGAGAAATTTGAAAATCCCGGGAATCTGATCAGGGCGGGGACTGTTTTGTCACGGCCACAGAGCAGGTGGGGGGAAGACCAGAGAGGACGACTTTGGAATGCTGGGACAGTTCCGGAGGCCAATCATTGCGCGGTAAGCGTACACACGAGTGGAAAGGCGCAACAGCTGTTCCGCGTTAACTGCTACCACCCTCGTCGAGGTGGTTTTTATATTGCACTTCAACAAGGCAGTTAACGCGCAACAGCTCTATTGCACGTTTGTTCTCTATTGTTGGTATCGCGCGGTAATGATTGTTAATGCGCGATAAAGTGATCGTGTGTACAAGGCCTATGATGCATCTTTTTCTATGAGTTAAAACTCTGCTTTGAATGGGTTTTGGGTGTGATGATGAAGTTGAACATTATTGAACTTTTTTGTTAACTTGAATCTTAGGTTCTCACTTTCAGCTCCATCACTTTTGTACTGATGGACTTGAGTGGTGCCCATTCTTTTGCTGGTACCTGGCACAGGGGAAAACTTCTCAATTGAGTAGAAAGATGAACATCATATCATGTCTTGAAGGGTCAAACAAGGCTTCAGAGGCTCACTTAAAGAAGTGAGCTCTTTCCACTGAGGATGAATTGCTTCTAGTTACCAGCCTTTGAAACCTAGGCAGAGATCAGCAAAGTCCTTCTGGATACATCTGTCTAAACTTACCTGCCTCCCCGCTAATTTTGTAATAATGACTCTCAGATTCTTAAATATACTTATCCTCACAACATCCCTGTGAAGCAGGAAACTGCTGTTAGCTCCATTGCACAGATAAGGAGCAGAAGCACAGAGTGACCTCGTAAGTGTCTAAGGTTGCAGAGGAAATCTGGTGGATCAGGGTATTGAAACAAGTTCTCCAAAGTACCAGGCTAGCAGGCTAACCACAGGACTATGGCTAGACCCATGGCTCATGGGAGAGAGAAGGAGTCTCTTAAGACTGAGAGAAAGAGGGCTTTCACAATTAATACTAATAACAACCTCAAATGAAGCCACAAGCAAACATGGCAGTGCAGCCTTTGTGGGACTGGTGCAATAGGCTCTTGATGGCTAGGGCTGCTTAATGTTAATAGTAATTAGCACTTTTAAGTGTTCCATACTGAGCTCTTAGAACCCTTAAAAAGGAGGATGGGTATTATTTATTATCCCAGTTTTACAAACAGGAGAACTGAACTGCAAGGAGATACGTGATTTGCTAAGTAATGAATCCTTATTTGCCACTTCTACCTAAGTTTTTTTTTCTTACTGAACTGTGGAAGCTTTTTCCTTGGAGTCAAAGGTGAGAGGACTAATGGGAGTACAAGGGCTGGTAGGCACTTGACTTGGATTGGTGCTGCATGAGTCTCCATTTAAGCAGAGACCATGTTTTTAGTCACAGCTTGTGCAGGTGAATTATGGTGAAGAAAACAAATCAGCAAGAAGAACAGTGTTTTATTTTCCATTCCATTCCCTTGAATTATGTGACTGGTCAGCTGGACTGCATCCAGTTATCCTGTGTCCTCCCAAAGTGTGCTTAAACTTGAGGATAAAGAAAATAGATTTTGATGAATAGATTTTGATAAAGAAAATAAATAGAAAAGAAAATAAATAAAAAGAAAATAGATTTAAATATAACACAATAGATTTAAATAATAAAATAGGTTTAAATATAATAAAATAAATAAAAAGAAAATACCTTTTGATATAGAAACTAGATTTTCCTTCTAAGATTTTACATGGTGGAGTTAAAGAATAGGAATAATTCTGCACAATATACCATCATTGTTACTTTTAAGGGGAACTGTGCTCCTTAAATTATTTCCTACAAGGATGTTCATGAAGGTGAATTTGTTTTGCATCCTTTAGCTGCAAACTCAGCAATATGATCAGTGTGGCTTGGGCAAAATCCAAAAAATGAGAGTAGTTAAAAACCACATATATGGTTCAATTTATAAAAACATACCATTTTTCTGTCGTGTCGAAGAATGGTGACCTACTTCATGTTTAAACATTAGTGGCACTTGTATTTTCCAGATGACTGCTGTCTGAAATCTGTACGACATGAAGAAATACATCATATAGAAAAATACACTGATGAAGATGCGATTTCAGTAAAGGGGCATTTTTTTAAAATAAGAGTTGTGAATATAACATTAGCAAGATAAAATTGGTATGGTTTTCCTCAATCCAGGTAACAAGTGGGTAGCTGCATTTTAATAAAAATAGAATTATGTATGACGCTATAGGATTCATGGCAGCTTTTTAATTATTACTATCTTTAGTTGGGGCTTTGATCCTAAAGGAGAAGATACTTGTATGCCAAAACTGTTGTGTTTCTTACCAGTGGGTCATACAGCTGTTCTTCCTCTACATGGTTTTTCATCTGAACCGTCTCTTAAGCTAGTCAGGACCGTCAGTCCTGGACCCTCTCCCCAGCTGGGAAATGCTGTTTAAGTGTGTTTGTTGTTATCAGTCCTCTTCATGACCCTCCTGATTTCCATCTTCCATTTTCTCTTTATCAGGAATGATTACTAATGCTTCTAACTTGGAATTTCTTTGTCTGAAGTTGTCAAATCAGGATGGTTTCTTGTGGATTTTGTTTACCTCTTTTCTTTTAGCATAATTGCATCTATTACTTATGCGCTGTCTTTTTCTCAGATCTTTTTATTTATTTTTGTCTCACCTGTCTACGCTACAACTGAAAAGTAAAGCTTTCAGATTTATCTGTTGAAGTCATTTTTGCTCCAGTCACATCTAGGCTGTACTGTATTGTTCATGGAACATATAGAGCGAAAGTCTGATACAGCTGTTGTGCATTCTGCAGCAGATCCAGTCTCCCTGCCCCAGTCACTCAATTATTTATCCACAGAGCAGCAGCTTCAACAAGAAAAACTGAGGGAGCCCCCGTGTTGGAATATTTCATAGCCCAGTGGCTTAAGCACTCATCTGGTTGGTGGTAGATCCCGGTTCAAATTCTTTGTACCTGCACTGTTGAATTGGGGACTTTTGAGGATTTCCTACATCCCAGGTGTTTACTGGTCTGAAGGTTATAACAGATTCCCTCCTCCCCCTGCGCTTTCCAAGGTTTCTTGGTAAAATGGCATTGGTGTCACAGGATTCCTTGTTTGTTTAACTCCAAAGAGGGTCCCAGCTGTGAATCACTAGCAGAGTTAGGTGTCTTCCTGCAGCCCGAATTTAGCTATTTTTGAGCCAGTGCGAGGGTTTAGCACACACTCCAGTTGACATCTCCCATTGGGTAGTCTGGACAGATCCCTGTCTAGTATCCTGGCTTTTGTGGATCACCATCTAAGGTGCCTGTTTCTCCCCATTCATTATATAGGAGCTTTGGTGGCAAACTCAGGTTCTGTGGATTGCAGTGATTTCTAGGTACGTAGAAACTAGGCTGAGTGACACTGAGCATCACAGTGCTTAATACCTTTTGTTTGCACATCCTTGCCAAAGTTCACACAGGCAAATCAGTGGCACACTCAGGAGCATAGCCTGAGGCCTTGTACACACGATCACTTTATCGCGCATTGCCATGTTGCGCTTTAATCTGATCGTGTGTACATAGCCTAAGTCTGTTCCTTGATTCGTTGTATACTCTGCTAGAGTGCTCTTATTTATGGTACCTGGTCTTATTGTGTAGTAACAGAACAAAATAATAGTATTTTTTCTTCTCATTATTAATGCATTGACTATAATTTTGTGTGTTTTATAATGTTTCAACAGAAGGGTTAGTTACAAATGAAAAAGCAAGATAAATTCTGCAGCTTCAAGCTAAGAAAAAAGCCAGGTTGTGGGGGGAAAAAAATTATTAAAACATAAATATCTTCATTAAAGGGAAGTATGCATGTATCGAGGCTGAAAAATCTTATATTTGTTTATCCCTTATGTGTGATTCGGAGCTCAGAGAGAGGAGGGGAGCTTTTGTAGGCCCTTTGTTTTTTTTAAGTGTTTGACATTAAAAAACATCAATAACAATGATAAAAAGCTTCTTAGCTAAATGGGGGAAAAAAAGCTGAAGAAATCACCCCGCTCTCCATTCTGGATGAGTTAATTCATGTATTAAATTGAGATCTGTACAGATTACTATTAATTATAATCAAACTGGAGTGAAGCCTAAAATAGGTCATATGTCTTATCAAATAAAACAAATTCTTTTATTTGCTTGGATGGGCCTGCAAGATACTCGGAGGTGTTTCAGCCTCCCTAGGCTGCTTTTCTTCAAAGCCAGGTTCTGCTGCTTTTTTTCCCTTATGCATTTTGTTCTTGTGCATCGTGGTGGGTCTATCCCCGTGGACGGCAAATTGGCTAGTTTCCATGTCAAAACGAAGAACTGTGTTTAATTACTTACCCACCTGGTTTTAATGTTCTAGCACAGTGGTTTTCAACCTTTTTTAAATTTGTCAACCGCTTTGAAAATGTTAGACGTAGTCTGTGGACCATAGGTTGAAAACCATTGTTCCATGATAATGACGACCTTTTGCAGATCTCTTAGACGCAGTCTGTGGACCTCCAGTTGGAAACCACTGTTCTAAGCCGAATGCTCTCTACATGTTTGCGGAGTTAGCTTTGCAAACAGACTGAGCTTTTTGATAGAGGCTTGGCTGGGGTTTGTCTTTATTAACACAGAAAACAGGTAACATAAAACTCAGAAATTTCCAGTTGGGAGTTTTTGGTGTCTAATTGCTCATGACTTGAACTACTAGACTTGGAGAGAAGAGAGGGATTGGCCAATAATACTCTTTTGCCTGCAGGAAACAATTTACGTTATCAGCTAGTTTACATAATGATAGACAACAGAGTCCTGTGGCACTTTTAAAGATTACATAATGATGTAATTCTCTTAGAACCTAAGTGGAGCTCAGCAGAGGATTGGGAAGGGAGGCTTCCTAAGAAAGAAAACAACAGATCGCCACTGGTCATCACCTACAACCCCCTCTACAGCACATCATCATCAAGGATTTACAACCTATTCTACATGAGGATCCCTCACAGTCTCAAGCCTTAGGAGACAGACCTTTCCTTGCTTACAGACAGCCCTCCAACTGTAAACAGATACTCAGCAGCAACTACAGACCAAACAACAGAAACATTAAAGCAGGAACCTATCCCTGCAACAGACCACGTTGCCAACCTTGGCCACATATCTACACAAATGACACTATCACAGGACCTAATCAAGCCACCTACTCCATCACGGGCTCATTCACCAGCTTGTCCACCAATGTGATTTATGCACTCATGTGCCAGAAATGCCCCCTGCCTTATATATTGGACAAACAGGACAGTCTCTGCGCCAAAGAATAAATGGACACAAATCTGACATCAGAAATTGCAAGACTAAAAAACCAATAGGGGAACACTTCAATCTCTCTGCTCACTCCATTGATAACTTGCTAGTAGCTGTGCTGAAACAGATGAATAACAAACCACAGCTTCAAAGAGAAACTGCAGAACTTGAATTTATATGTAAATTCGACTCAGTTCCCTTGGGGTTAAACAGGGACTATGGATTTTTCTCTCATTACAACAGGTGATTTGACCTCACCTTCCTCCATGTGCTGTTACCCAGTGTTCGAATCCCAACACCTATTTTGATTTGCTGTTACAGCCTGACCTGATCCTGTGTCATACATTTCCCTGCATTTAACTTCCTCCCATTCTGTAAATTCCCCATCTTCAAAGCGTTTGATGAAGTGGGATTTTCTCCCACGAAAGCTCATGCAATAAATAAATTTGCTAGTCTTTAAAAGTGCCACCAGACTCCTTGTTTGTTTTCCTAAATTTGGTTTGCTTAAAATCATGTTCTTCTTACCTCTGGAACTCTCAGCCATGGTATAAGGAGACCTGTGGGGAAACCAGGGTGAAAGGTACTGCAATTTAGATTAAACATTCCTAATCTATGAATGCTAAGGACTATAACTGATAGGCCTAGGAGGATATAATGAGACTGTCCCTGCAAAGACAAAGTCCCTGTGTTTAAGATCATGAGTGATCCCAGGGCCGTCCCTTGGGGGGTACGGGGCCCAGGGCCAATCGGCCTAGGCAGGGTCCCCTACCCCATGCTGGAGGGGAGCGTGGCAATGGGCCAGTCTGCTCTGCCCCCAGGGACTCCGGTTGCACCCCCGGGGACTGGGAGCCAGCCCTGGCCCGGAGCATGCGACCGCCCGCTGGTGGGAGCCGGCCCCAGTCCCAGCTGGGAACCTGAGGCTGCCTGTCAGAGGGGAGTCGGCCCCGGCCACAGCTGGAAGCACGAGGCCGCTGGCTGCGGACCCGAGGCAGCCGCTGGGAGCTGGCCCAGGTGGCCCCAGCCGACGCCACCTCTACTGGCACTCAATCGTGGCCCCCAGGCTGCTGCTGGCAGAAGCTGGTCCTGGCCGAGGCTCCAGCTGGGAGCTGGCCCTGGCCAGGAGCCGACTGAGGCCGCTGAGGACTCCAGGCTGCCACTGGAAGCTGGCCCCGGTGGAGGCTGCCGGGGCCCCAGCCATTCCTGGGGACCTAAGGCTGCCGCTGGGGCTTGGCCACCGCCGGGAGCCGGGCCGGCTGCTCCGCACTGAGGTTGGGGATGGCCAGTTAACCCAGAGACTGGGTGAAGCGCTCTCACCTGGCCCCACTGCCTTCGGCTTGCTGCCGAAGGGAGCAGGGAGAAGCGTGGCAGTGGGGGGGCCACACCACGGGCCCTACACTGCCTTGCTGGGAGCGGGACAGTGCGGGGCCCATGGAACCGCGGGGCCCAGGGCGATTGCCCCGTTCGTGCCCACCCCCCCCCGCCTCCCCCAAGGATGGCCCTGAGTGATTCCACTGCTCTTGATATGCGAATACTCCCATGCTTAAATTTAAGCAGGCACGTGAGTTGTGAGTGTGACCTGTCTGTGCCTGGGGTACCACCTGAAAAATGCCAAGGTCAGGGCAGGTTGCAAAAGGAGAGAAGATTCTCCCCACACTGTTGGTGACACTGAAAGCAGACTTCCAACCAGCCACAAACAACGTTTCTGATTCCCTGCACTGGTTATCCAGATGCTGCTACAACAAAATATACACAATCCTCTTTAGCGCATTTCAGTCTCTCGGTCCCAATCAGCCGCTAGGTCCAGTAAAGAGATAAGTTATTTAAAACTTTGTGCTTTTCACCACAAAGGTTCTGAAGCCAAAAGGTCAGCCCCATTACCAAATCATTATAATTTTGGATCTTACCTAAACACCACGCTGCCAGCCAGTTCTTTAGTAATTCAAAACTAAAGGTTCATTAAAAAAAGGAAAAAAACAAATTCTAAGAGAAGTGCTAAATGATTAAAGTAATCAGAGACACACAAATGAGTTGAAAGTCCATATATGTGAGGTTTTCATTAGAATTATGGAGTTTACAGGCTGGTATAGTCTCTCTGGCATATGCCCAGTACTTGGATGGGTCTCAGTCCTTTGTTTCACAGCTTAGGTGCAGATGGGTGGATCCAGAGGTAGGTGAAGGCTGAAAACTGACTAAAGACAAAATGGTAGTGGTGTAGCTGATTTTTATGTCCCTTGTCCTTTACTCTGCTGCTTGTGGATATTTACAGAAATAAAATGGAGTCCAGGGTCACATGATTAAGTCTTGCTGACTCATCAGGTGTATCTCCAGCTTCTGTCCTTGGACCTATTGTACCTTAATGGGTATTAAGCAGCTTATTGCTGCAGCCATCCTGCCAGGGATGTCACCCATAAAGACAGCACAAGCTGAAATACAGATGCATCAAACATATTCATAACTTCCCATACAAATATGACACACAAACAATATCATCATATTTAGAAAATTATAATATTACCTGATATGGCATGTTTCTACTGGTACCTGACAGGGCATATCTCATTAATTATTGTAATTTTGAAATATTGACGTTCCATAATATTATAAATGGTCCCCCTAATCTAGCTAGTGTCACATGAGTCTGCAGGGTTGGGACTTTAAATATTCCATGTTTGGTTTAAATGCATACATTGAGGTTATAATCCTACAAGTCATTTCGGTTGTGGGACTGACTTTGTTAGTAAGGATTGTGCCCCATTTTTTGTGCTTTGAATTTCTTCTGCCATTCTTCCAGCTGTTTGTAGGTCACAGAGAAACAGCCCCATTTTTTATAGGGAACGCAGTCCTGGAAGGGAGCACCTGATGAGAAAACGGGTTCATGAGAAATGTTGCTTGTGAAAAAGAAAAAAATCATGGTTTTTAAATCTAAATCTTAACACCTCTGTTGGGCTTCTTTCACTCTGAGCAACAGAGGGGATTAATCAGCATCATCTAAGTAGGCAGCAGCAAAATAAAATAGTTTAACAGAAGAGCCCAGAGTCAGTTTAACTGTTGAAACCAAATAAAGCAAGGGCATTTTGACCGTTGTAGTATTTGAGCCATCAGAACAAATACACGGCAAGATTTAGTGAAATGACTTTTAAAGCTGATAAAGACAGTACAAGGGGATGGTTATCCTTGGCTTGTGAGAAGCTTTTTGGGCAGCTTATGTGAAATCACCAGGCTGGATCAGTCCTTCTTACGTTTTGCATGGGTCTCTAGGAGAGAGAGTGCACCCTGGGCATTGCCTATACTGGTGAATTGGTAGCAATTTTGTTCTGTCCCACCAGTATTTCCTGCAAAGGAAAGCTGCTGGGGTGCCCTTCCTTCTATTCTGTTTTGTATATGGTACCTATCCAGTTGTCTGTATGGCTGTGGGCAGTACAGTTTGATGACAAAGTAGCTAGTAATTTGAGGTCTGCAGGGATGACCTGCATGCCACGCAGTGTTGCTGAGGAAGCAAACGACTGCATTCGGGACAGAACAGATTTGTGTATGTGTGCATTTATTCCTAGTTATAGGATATGACCGTAGTGAAGCTTGTAGGTCACAAGAGCGTGGTTAGCTGTGAGAAGCTCTATTTGTGTCATCATTGGGCATAGGTTTCTGGTGAGGAGGAAGAAATTGTGTAGAGCAGTGGTTGTTATTTGTGTTTCCAGTATCAGGCATCCATTCATGAAACCACATACTTCCCGAACAGGGATGCTTTTTCTGAACGAGGTCCTCAGGGAGGAGTTTTAACATTCAGTTCATGTTTTACGTGTAGGACTAGGTTGGGTCTCATTTCATCCAGAGTGGTTCACTCAGGCCTCTTTAAAAATCTCAAGTGATTAAAAATTTTCCCTGTCTGTAACTGCTTGTAAACTTTAGGAAATTGCAGGGGAGATAGTTGGATAAAGGGAAAAGAAATTGAGTTGGTTATTCTTGAGCATTTCTTATTCTTCTCCTTCCTCCACTCTGCTTTTTAAAACATGGTAGTGCTATTAAATATTCTCAGTTTAATAACTGTGATTGAGGTATTTGAGTCCAAACTGTCAGCCTGCAGTGTGATGCCAAGACTGAGAGGCACTATATGTTTTGGGGGATGGAAAGAGTTCATTCATGAGAACTAAAGACATTCTCTCTAGCCAGCTGTGAATTCTCAAGAATTTCTCTGGTTCTTGCATATAATTTTAAATAACTTCATGTGTGTAAATGTCAGAATGTGAAATTATGAAAATGAAGAGAAATCTTGACCTTAATTACAAGTCTGGACTAATTCCAAAGGGGTAGCCGTGTTAGTCTATTGTAGAAACTAAAGGGGTGTCACCAAGACACTGCTGAATGCATCACAAAAGGGTTAAACTTGGTTGTGTACCATTACAGCTCTTAACAAATTTCAAAGATTTTACATCATACAAGCATTGGATACATTTTTCATCCCTGGGTAACAAATTAATTACAAAAGTTAACATCAGCATTAACACTGACATCCAGTTAGCACAAACGTGTTTACAATTCATTTTGTTAGGTGTTACATACAGACAGTTTGTCAGTGGGGCAGTTTGTTCAATGCCCTCTTGGATTTTTGAACACTTAACAGGTTGATTTTGGTTTATCTCCTTGGTCTTGGTAGCATAGGACCTTAATTTGACTACATCCTTGGGGTTTGGATATTCCAGAGTGAACCCCATTCTCACATACACAGGATGAGATTTCCTTCCCTCTTTTGTCTTCCCTGGCATCTGGAAACCTGGGCTCTGTAACACGATCCATTGACTAGCTAGGTGTGCCTCCCATGCTAACGACTCTGAGTCTGGGCAGATCTCCCCACCCCAGTCAATCAGGTAAATTTCCTTAAGCCACACACTAGCTTGCTCAATAATGTCCAAACTTTCCATCATGGCCAATTTCAAGTTTGGAATCCGTCTCAAAGATATACCAAATATCCAAACTAAGATCTCACAAACAGGGATCTGATGTTCTGTTCCCAAACTCTCACTCCACATGGCCTTAGATCTATCTGAGTCCACCCAGAGACTCCAAGATATTTCCAAAGCACACATTTGTTATGGGTCTCAATGGTGGATTTTGAAGATAAAGTACAGATTTAGAACTCCCTTTGGTTTGGTTGTCATTTAAGGGATATAGAAATGAATAAGATGTCTACACAGGGACAGATCAAAAATTGAACCCAAAAGAAAAATGAAACTTGAATAAAATGGTGTTGGCTCAGCAAACCTTGCCATGATTTGGCCAATGTTATAGTTAGCAATTAAATTGAATGGTTAAGGTATCATTGAATACATGAGAAAAGAATTGTCTTCTGTGTGCAGTCAAACTGATCATTAGCTTTTAGAGCGAAAAGACACCTTCACCAGATTAGATATTTCTTCCCCTTACCATCCCAAGACAATAAATAGTTATGGAGAATTCTCTGTAGGATAAAGAGCAAACAATTAAGCATATTTACCTTCAGCCACTACAGACAAAATTAGACTACCTAAACCACTTTGGTGTCTGGGCTCCCGAGTTATTATTCATTGAAGGAACTTCACTTCGCCCTTCAACTCTTAGCTTCCTGCCTGCAATTCCAATTTTGTTGCAGGGACACTCCTGGCTATCTATTTGCTGTGTAGAGAGGATTAGAAATAAAATCAACTTCTTGCTGCTTAGTTGCTGGGCATCACTTGCGGTGAAGGAGTTGATGAGGAACAAAGATAGTGCTGGCCTGGACTCACTGCAGCTCTTGGATGTGGGGAAGCCTTTTCCCATGCCAGATGGTGTTGGTAGGGAGAGGTTGGGATTCCAGGTGAACAAGTGAGAGTGTGCTGCTAAAAGGGATCTAAGTGAGAGAACAAAAGTAGGGAGGCAGTGGAGCTTAGCGTTTGGCTTTCACCTTTAGGTATGCTAGGAAAACTGAATTAAAGATACTTTTTAATCAACAGACCTGTCAGGATCACCACCTGCAAAATACTTGTATCTCTCACAGTCTGTGGAGCACCAAAATGGATTAGATGCTGCCTTTTCCAGACTTTAGAAGAGGCCCCTCTCAGGACATGTCTACCCAGGTCTCCAGCCAAACTTCACTGCCTCTGTGGCGTTTTTTTTTCTTTAAAAAGATTGTCTTCAATCAAAACAAACACACCCCAGCATCATTTAAAAACAGAAATACATTGTGGGACTGTTCTGCTTCGCCTGACTGTTTGTGTTGCCTCTGAAATTGCTGCTCGGCATGTAGGTCAGTCCTTGGGTTTTCTTATTTCCATACACTGCATCAGTACCAGAGATGTGGCTGTAGGGATGAGAGTCAGGATGAGAGGTTAGCAGGTCCAGCAGTTTTTTCTCCCTCCCCTGAATTCTGTACATTCTTTAGCTTAGACCAGTGGTTCTCAACCACTGTGTCACCACACAGTGGTATGTGTATTGTGAAGAGCTGTGGAAATGGCTGGATTCCGTCTGGAGTGGGGGGCTGGTGTGTCCTGTAGGGTCGCGATACGCCGCCAAGCATGTCACGACCTGCAAAAAGTTGAGAACCACTGGCTTAGACATCTGGGTGTTTTACAATGTGCTATTTCCAGCTTTCCAAGGTGAATGTCCATTTTATCATCTCTATTGTCATACTTAGAGGACAAACGGAGCCACAGACTCCCTTTTAGTCCTTCATGAGTGCATCCCTTTGGAAACAGGCCTCATGTCCTTCACCCACCCTCTGGGCGTAGTGATGCCATTCAACCATTCTGGGAGTAGACCTCTGGGTGGCAGCCACCTCCCTCGGTGTCCAGCCATGTTAGTGCAGAAGCTACAGCTTGGTTTGGCATCTGTGCTTTCATTTTGGGGATCTGTGACCAGCGAGCTGATTAAAGGGATTCAGCAAACGACTTTGGAACACAGCATTATTTAGTCACTCATCCAAAGGTACAAAACACATAGGCTGTGTCTACACCTAAAACGCTAAGTCCACTCTGTTAAGTCGACTTAACAAGGTCGAATTAAGTTGACATAAAGTCAAACTTGTTAAATCGACTTACAGAGTCTACACTAGACTGTGAAGTCCATGGAGAGTCGCGGCTCCCAGCCCCTAGGGACTGCCGGGAACAAGGGACCCATGGCTCCCTGACAGCTGTGGCTGCCTTCTTGCCAGGACCTTCGTGAGTCCCAGGGAGAGGGCAGCTGTGGCTGCTTTCTTGCTGGGACTGGTGTGGGTCCCAGGGAGAAGGCAGCCGCGGCTCCCTTTTTGTCAGGACCCCCACGGGTCCCAGGGAGAGGGCAGCTGTGGGTGCCTTCTTGCCAGGACCTGCATGTTTCCTGAGGCCTCCCAGGAAGAAGGGAGCCAGGGGTCCCTGGGAGAAGGGAGCCGTGACTCCCCTGTTCCCGGGAGCCACAGCTCCCCTGTCCCCAGTCCAAGGTCGACTTAGGGAACTAAGTCAACCTTGGGCGTCCACACCGGTTTTAGGTCGACTTAACTAATCGACTTAGCCGTTAAGTCGACCTAGACAGCGGTAGTTATTAAGTCGACTTAAGGAAGCCCTTAAGTCGACTTAATGAAAGCCTGGTGTGGACAGGGACTAAGTTAGGTCGACTTAAGCCTCCTAAAGTTGACCTAACTTGCAAGTGTAGACATAGCCATAGAGCTGAGGGTAAAAACCATGAACTCAGTATGCATGTTTCCCATTACCTAATCCTTACTTTTTCCTTGAAGGCTTTGATATCTCACATCTTGATTACTGCAACATCCTTCTCTCTGGCCTTGACAAATGCAGTCTTGTTCCACTCAAATCCATTCAGAATGCTGTTGCAAAGATCAGTTTCCTAGTCCGTTGCCTTGAATGTGTCAGTCCTCTCTTTGCATCCTTCCACTGGCTCCCCCTTCTCTACTGCATCAAACATAAGCTGTTTGTCTTCACTTTCAAGGCCCTTCATAATCAATCCACACTGTATCATTTCTCATTCACTTTTTGAGCTATCTGCCCATGGTGCCAACCTCCATTGTCCACTTAGGTTTTCAAACAAGTGCTGTCATGCCTTTTTTTATGCTGCCTCTCATGCTTGTGTGGAGCTTCGTGTAAACAGCTGCAAACCTACCTATTATTCTCCACCAAATCCTTCCTCAAAACTTCTTTGCTTTGATGGCTACAAAAAACTTGACAGTGGTTAGACTGCTGGTATGCTCAAACTTCAGACTATCATGCAGACCAATAACATTGTCTAGCAATTTATGTTTACATCCCCACGTGTCTGTATCCAACTGTTGTCTCTTGCCATATACGTATCTTTGTAAACTCCCTAGTGCAGGGACCAACTTTTTGTTCTGTTTGTGTAGTACCTGGTACACTGGGATCCTGGGCCATGTTTAGGACTCCTAAGCGCTACTACAACTGTAATATAAATAATAATAATAATAATAATAATAATAATAATAATTTTCATCTAAGTCAGCTGCCTCCATCTCTGGATTGCGGGAAGGAAAGTCTTCTTGCAGACTATCGCCTTGCCTGCCTGACATTTCTTGGCAACTTACTCAGTTCCTTTTCTAGGCCTGGCGCCTGTAATGGTTTAGTTTTAGTTAGTATCCTCCTTTAATCCTAAATTTATCCTTGAAAAGCGATTACCCTGGAAGGAAGCTCCTTCCCGACTGATAGCCCAGTCACTGTAATGTCAAGTCCACTGAAGCTGTTGCACCCAGGTATCTTAACTTGGCTATTGTTTCGTTTCCTGTCGGTTTCCCCCGTACAGCTTCCTTTTGCTTAACTCTGCATTCAGACAGGATAATAACTACAAGATGAGGCACATGTGATATTTACAAAAAATACATGCATCTCCCTCGTTTTCCATTAATGAAGGTGGAAGAACAGAAATGTATAAGCAGTCAGTTGTGTGGAGTCACACATCTATATAGTATTGCTCAGAACATGGGATTATCTGAGTTTTGCTGCTGCAGAGGAAGAAATGCACTGTAGTAAGGAAAAGCCCCTTATTAGAATGGTCGCATAATTTAAATGTCTTTCTTTTAAGATTGCAGCCAAGGGTACCTCCCATGTCCCCATTTATCTCTACAGTGCAGAATCATTCAAAATTCTAAGCAGTAGTGTCAATAGATGGGGGATTGTGGGACAAGGGAAACTTTTGCCTCGATATGTGTAGAACATGAGATGATGGGCCATTTATATCTGGACTGTTTCCGATAGAGCCAATGACTGAGGGTATTTGGTGCTGCTGCCATCAGTCCGGTCCTGCCATAAGCTGTGGAGGCCTGATTCCTTGACATGGCAAGTGTTTCCTGAGAGATGCTGAGCAGTGACATCAGTGCTATTACCACCTCTGCAATTCAGACCTTGGGTTTCGAGTTCTGGGGTGCAACCCAGACAAGTGAGTGGTTTTGTTATCTTTTACCATGTAATTCTTACGTTATGCATGTGACTCTTTGTCTGCCCCCTTGCGGCTCCGGGGTCCCCCTCACTAGGGTACCTTGTGGGTGGCCCGCTCCTGATTCTGTGCTCCCCTACCCCCCCGTCAGGGGACCCTATGCCTGGCACCCTGGCCCACCTCCCAGCTTCCCCCACACCCCGCCAGGAGGCTACACCCACTGTGGCTCTCAAAACACTTGGTTATTGAAGGAATTTTTTAAAAAGGCTCTTACCTTTTCGGTTGCTGATCCCTGCCTTATGTACTTTAAAAATGTATAATTGCAGCCCTGGTACAGCACCTCTGGTCCCCAGTAGCCTGTCTGCAACATCCCAGGTGCAGTCCCTGGTCTATACCAGACATGGTTAACAAGTGATAAAGTGACCCCAAGAAAACCCTAGTCCCAGACTTTCTCAAACCTGCTCTGCAACATCCAGCCCTTCTGCAACATTCAGAGGAATAATAAGGTTTGTTTGCTCCTTTCAAGAGACAAAAGCACATGACCCTTATTAATGTAACAGGGCTAAATACACTCTTCAAAGACAGCAGCATCTTGATTCTATTTCTGTTCTTCCTGTGACTGCTATAGTGACTCTCTTATTGTACCAGATTCTGAAGTTTTACTAACCCTTATGGAGGTAGAAGTCTTATTAAAAATAATGGAAGCTTTGCTCATGAAGTCTAGAGATCTCTAAATTTGGTTTATTTGTAAGTAATGTAGAGGGATTATTATTAATATTAATATAATAAATAACAAATAATAAGGGGCTTGTCATAAGGTACACACTGGAAAACTATATTTTCTTTAAGCAGGCAAAATCTTACTCTATGTCTGAAGTCCCCAGGTTCTGTACCTCTTTTAACATACCTAATACTAGCATTGCCTCCACTTACACTGATTGATTCATTGAACTGTATTTTATATGATATCAGATTCCTCCCTACTCCCAGGATGCTTTGCTAAAAGGATACTTGCTAATTGCTTGGGCTCCCATCCTGCACTCCATCAGTAACAGAAAATCCACCAGGAAAGGACAGTGCTGTGTAAAAGACAGCCAGACTTCGTAAAGCCTGCTTCCTGTTAAGACCAGATTTGGGTTTTTTCTTGTTCCCATGTGATAGGTTATTCTGTATCAGTGTTGGAAGAAAAAGGTTAAAATAATGAAGACTGTAGTGACCAGTGAATAACGGTTACTTTGAACATTATCATTTCTCCATTCACAAGGGAGCTAATAGACATAGGGGCCTAGTCCGTACTGCGGGAGTAAGTCGACGGGCGATATGCCATCTGCATGCCACAGATTGTGTATCTCCCATTGACTTACTTAGTTCTACTTACCATGATGTCTTGACTGGGCTGCGTTGACCAGCAGGGCTCTTCTGTCAAGGCAGCATTACTCCACATGGGAGGGTGGAGTAACTGCGTTGAATGGAGAACACTTCCGGGATCGATTGAGCGGGTCTACACTGCTTGCTCAATCAATCCTGCTCGATGCAGTTTTCTCAGTATAGACAAAGCCTTAGATGCATTCCCTTTACAATACCCAGTTGGTAATTGTACACACAGTTTACTAGCATTTAAATACTGGATATTTGGCACTAACAGAATTTGAATTAAATTAGTTATGAATTTTTTTCCCTGAACTATAAAAAACATGTTTTCAGTTGAGCATTTCTCTGTCAGTTTAAAACTATGGAATGGTCTCTTGATCTTGATTTAATTTGAAAAAGAAAAAACAAACAAACAAACAAACAAATCAGGCCTCCTTGTGTCCAGCTTTGCTTAGATATTTTAAACAAGTTCTTGAGCAGAAGCTATTCTTCTAAACGGGGTTCAGAGTGAAATTCAGAATCCTGTTAACTGGAGTTGGGGTGTGGCTCTGATGGTGAAACAAGTGAAGAATGCACTGTAAAAAGCAGTGATTGAACCTTTCCTTGAATTAAATATCTTGACTTGGAGGCCTTGTACACACTATAGCGTTATGGTGCAATAACGCTTGTTGTTGCGCCATAACAAGGACAGCGTACACACATGAATGCTCCTCGTTGCGTGACAACAGCCCTGTTGTTGCACAACGATAAAACCACCTAGATGAGAGGGATAGCGTTCATTGCGCAACGGCTGTTGCGCGATAGAGTTAGTGTGTACGGTCGCTGTGCATTAAACAACCGCCAGAAATGTCCCAGAGTGCCAATCAAGGCCACTCTGGGACACTGGAGAAGTCATACTTGTCAATTAGAGCAGGGAAATTGACAAGTAGCCGCCAGGGTTCCGCAGCAGCTGAGCTCCAGCTGCTGGGATTGAAGGGTCCCCGACGGCAGCCGGGGCTCTAGCTGCCGGGGTTCTCGGAACTCCAGCGGCTGCTACATGGCATGGTGGGATAGGTGCCACAAGGAGTGTTTTCCTTGTCCCGCAACAACTTGACTGCAGGCCAAGTCTGTAGTGTATACATGGCCTTAGAAATAATCCAGGGTTGTAGATGGTAAAGCCTTAATATGAAGTTCACTAAAAGGTGCCTGGCATATTCCTGCACTACCTTGCAGTCAGTAGGATGCCCATCCAGATCTAGGTTTGTTAAACATTAACTTTAAAAATGCATGTGTTTCTATAGCAGTCAGTCTGACTTACTGAGATTTCATGTTTGACTCTGTGTTTATGTGGACTTTTTCTTAATAGAAAGTATGCAGTGCTCAGCAGGGTGAAATTATCAGAAAACTCTGGCTAAACTAGTATGCTTAACCCCACCTACTATTACCAACAGACTCATCATCCGAGAGTTTGTTTTGCACTGTTTGTTCTGCGATGGGAATATGAACCTGTTTTGTAATTGCCCACTACCGGGTTCTGTTTAAAGCTCTTTACAAACAAGCTTTGATAACTCTCCTCTGATTGTTAAATTGTTAAACCGTTTGCTAACAGTGACTACGCCTTTGTATTTTAAACACCACAGTTACTCCCTATCACTCCATATCGTGCTGTTTTAAGTAGGAGGGTAACTATCGTGTGATCACTTTAGCATTTAGGTCTTCAGATCAGAGGCCACCAGAGGTCTGTGAGATCTACACTACAAGTTAGGTGTGCGAGTCTCAGCTCACATGCACATATACTGAACTAGTGCAAATATAAAGAATAGTGTGAGCACAGTGGCGTGGGCAGCAACAGGAATGGCTTACAGACCAGCCTGAGCCCTGTGCTGCTGCAGCTACGCCAGCAGAGCTTGCACCAAGCTAGCGTGAATATCTTTGTGCACATTGGGAATCATACCCTTAGCCAATGTGTTTGTACAATACCCAGCGCAGTTGAATCCCAGACTCAACTGGGGCCTCTCAAGGCTTCTGTAATACAAAGAAATAATCATTTTCCTCAGTTTCCTAGACCACATTTGAAAGGTAAAATGTGTCTTCTCCTTTTCTTAAGTTCTTATTGCCTAACCAAGCTTTTTCAATTGTTTTCAAAGTAAATGTCAATCTATAAATTCAGGTTTTAGGATTTAGGTTTTTGGTTTTTTGCTGTTGATACCTTTATAGTCGAAGAGGAATCTCCAGATTCTTTTCATGTTTTCTTGTTGACAAATGTAAGTTTTCTTTTGATGAATATGTACCTTTGGCCACTATTGATTATGATAGCATCTTTACATAAAATTACAACTTTCTGTATGCCAGGGGCATGAATCATCTACTTATTACATCGCACTTGTCACCTAGCGGTCTGATGCTTTTCTTTCTTTTTATAGCATTAGACTTGGGAACATGGTGAATCATATTTTTACAGCTAGACATTAAAAATTCAAGTATTCAGACCTCTTACAAATAAAACCTGTCACATTTTCTTCCTTGGGAAAAATCATCTGGCTGCGGATAGGAGCAATATTCACTTGTTAATGATAAAGAGCACTTCTGTGAAGTAAATGCTTGTTTTTTTGAAGTACACATGCTCAGGGTATGGCTGTATAAGACTAAGTGCATGCACAGTGATGTATCTCTCTTGTGCACCTATAAATACTTGGCAAGAACTGTAGAGAGCAAAATAACATTCTAGACTTTAAAAAGTATGTTGTAATGTAAAGCTAAGTTATGTCACACCCCTCACTCGCTCATTGATATAGCCTGTGTTCGTGTGGCACTCCACTCTCAGGTGTGGCCTCTCGAGGCTTTTGTAATACAAATAAATAATTGTGCCTGTCTCACTGCAATTTTCTTTGCAAAAGTGGATAAAAGTTATTCCCAACCATCTGAACAAAAAAAGAGTCTTGTGACACTTTTAAAGACTAACAAATTTATTTTTTGCAAGAGCTTTCTTGTTGGGCACAGGCCCACGTCTTCAGATGCCAGAGTGGAGAAAACTTATAATGAAAAACAAAGGAAGAGTCCTGTGGTCCATTTAAAGTTTAATGTTTGTAGTGGGAGAGGGGATCAGCTGGTGTGTCCTGAAGGGTTGCGAAACACTGCCAGGTGGGTCACGACCTGCAAAAGGTTGAGAACCACTAATAGAGCAGTGGTTTTCAAACCAAGGGTCAGGACCCAGTACTGGATCATGGACCCTCAGGTACTGGGTCACTGTACTCCCTGCTGTTGCTGCCAAAAAACTGGAATGCATTGTTCAGAGATGTAATTGCTGGGTTGTGGGCATAAATTATTTTTTTTTCAACTGAAGCCTGAGAAAAGAATTAAAAAATGAATAGGTAACCACTTTAATCTCCCAGGCCATTCAGTAATGGACTTTTCTGTATGTATTCTCAGGCACATTTACTCTAGATCAGTGGTTTTCAAACTTTTTATTTCTGATGCCAGATTTGTATCCATTATTCTTTGGCACAGAGATAGTCCAGTTTGTCTGTTGTATAAGGCGGGGGGGCGTTACTGGCACATGATGGAGTATATCACATTGGTAGATGAGCAGGTGAATGAGCCCCTGATGGAGTAGCTGTTTTTATTACGTCTTATGACGGTGTAATTAATGCTGATATGTGGGCAGCAGGGTTTGTTGTAGGGATATGTGCCTGCCTTATTGTTTCTGTGGTAAGGTCTTTAGGTGCTGGTGACTATCTGTTTAAGGTTGGAGGACGTCTATAAGTGAGGAGAGGTCTGCCTCTTTCCCCCCCCCCCATTCAGGAAATTGCCATATTACAAAAGCATAATCCTTGTGTTTGTTAATAAATCAAGGGAAAGGGGAATGTTTTTTCTCCTTTTGACTTGTCTTGCCTGTCCCACCCTCTTCTCTGCCCAGGACTCTGAGCAACAGTCTGACTGGTAACATCCTGCCTTCTAGGTTTTCACTGCCTTCCTGGTGATGCAAACAAGGAGTCCTGTGGCCCTTTTAAAGACTAACACATTTATTTATCACAAGTTTTTGTGGGAAAAAAATCCCACTTCATCAGACACTTGGATTTTCACCCATGAAAGCTCATGCAGTAAATAAATTTGTTAGTCTTTAAAAGTGCCACCAGTCTCGTTTGTTTTGCTGAACTAGACTAACACGGCTCCCCCTTTGGAACTTCCTAGTGATGCAATTTCTCAGCTCTGTTGATGATCATCGTCAGCTGCCGATTGGATAAAGAGAGCCCTGATGTCATTTGATGTGCTGCTGGTGGAGGAAAACCAGTAATATTTCATACCTATGGGAGGTAAGACAGGCAGTACAAGCTTGCCACTCTGTGAAAGGCAGAGATGCTCAGATGAAATGGGGATGGGTTCCACACAGACAGGTAGATAGAAGTTGCTATTTGCTTTCTGTGAGCAAATTACAGCCATCACCAGAGTCCAGAGGAGAAATGTCTGGCGTAGTATGGTAGTACCATCATGGTATTAACCCACATATGCTGGCAAGTACTAGGAAGGCTGGACTGTGGGGAATATGTGCACCACCTGTGAACATTTATAGTAATTGCTGCTGTTGAGGATGCTTAGCACATGGTCCCTGGAGATGTTCCTGCTTGAGATAGATCCCCATGGGATCCACTTTCAGATACTTTGCAGTTCAACTGCCTCACCTCTCAAGCACGACTCCAGCTCTCAGAGTCATAATTGAGCCGTTAGTGTTGTTAACATAGGTGAAATCCGTCTCCTTCTACAACGATCATGATTTGAAATGCAATTGCAGAGACAAGCTGTGTCTTATTTCTGTGTACTTGTGGTTGATATGACTGGCGTATCTGTTGTTGGAGGTCTGTATTCTAGGGCACTTCGATTCTGGTTTTAACATAGGGTTTCCTTATGCTCCCATTAATATTTGCTTCCTTTATGTATGGAACTCTTGGACAGAGTTGTTTTGTGTTCAGCCACCAGTTGAGATTTAGTGTTTCCCAGAGTGTCTTTCTGATGATGCAAATCTTTCTTTCCTTTTTTACACAATGTTAAGTAATAGTTTAAGTTGATGTTAAGTCTTCCATGCCCTGTGAAAAATATCTGCATGTTCCTGATTTGGTTTATATTAAGTTTCAGAAAATAGAGTGAGTTTTCTGTTGGTTTTGTTATTTCACTTGTAAGGCCAGAAAACAATGAACCTTTACTGTATATATCCGCCTACAGTGGGAGAGACTGAAAAACCTGTATTTCTCTTTGCCACCAAGGAGTTTTTTTGCCATTAAAAAAAAAAAAGTTGTTCTGCGGCAGCACAATCTGGTGTATAGAGGACTGGAGTGGGTGTCAGGAGAGTTGGTTTCTATTCCCAGCTCTAATAATAACCTGCTATGTGATTTTGGACAAGTCATTTCATTCTCTATCCCTCTGTTTCCTGTCTCCCATTGTCTTGTGTTGTTTAGGCAGCTTCTAAATTATTTTGCGCAGGGTCCAGTGCCTAGCATGAGTGATGGTGGGGCTTCGGTACTGCTTTGGATTGCTAGACACTACCATGTTACAAATTATATTTTTAATTGTGAAAAGTATATGTCCTGGTTTAATTGAATCTCAATGAAAGTAAGACTTCACTGTGTTTTCTACAGATGCAAAACCCATTTCTGATTTTTTTCCTCAGTCCTCTTAAATATTATTCTCCTTCGAGAGATGTCCCCGTGGGTACTCCACATAAGGTGTGTGCGCGCCCTCGCGGGACAGGACGGAGATTTTTAAAAGCAGTAGCCGTTGGAGCCGCGCGCGCTCTCAGGTGTCCTCGCGCGTCTCTTGTCGTTGCCCTAGAGCGCGCGTGGCTCCTTCCCTCCTCAGTTCTTTCTCTACTGCCTTCGGCGACGGATGGAACTCCACTCTTTTTCCTCAGACCCTTTGGCCTGAACTACCTTTTTCTCTATACCTTCTCGTTTGAAGGGGGGTCCCCCCCCCACCCTCCTCTAGCCCCGCGTTCCCTTCGTTTTTTTTTTTCTTTTTCCTGGATGCGTTTAAAAAAAAAAAAAGAGAGCGGCTTTTAAAATGCCGGTCTCACCAGGATTTAAAAGGTGCGAGTCCTGTCGTGAGGCAATGCCTGCCTCAGATGGACATGCTACCTGTATCAGATGCCTGGGAGAACACCATATCTCCCAGAAGTGCTCACGCTGCACTAACCTCAGCAATAGAGCGAGACATGACAGAGACCTCCGTCTCAAGCTCTTGCTGATGGAAAAATCTCTGCGGCCGGCCTCAGACCCCGGACGAGGCAGCAGTGTCTCCCCGAACAATGGAGGCAGACACCTAACGCCGCCGCATACTTCCATTAGAAAAAGAAAATCTCTGCTGGGATCTCCCAATACTGCCCATGTCAAAGAGGCTCATGGTTCCTCAGACATGCGGGCTATGAATCAATCAAAGAAGTCGAAGTCTGCACCTACTAAGCAGACTGTTGACGAGGTGCCGCAGACTTCAAATGCCGCCACGGCACCGGCAATGAAGGCAGCTCCCCCGGCACCGCAGGCTCAGAGTCTATAGACTGCCGCGGTGCGGTCTGTGCCGCGGGAGCAAAGCACGGCACCAGCAATTAACAATCGAAATTTAAATCCCCCGGTGCCAGAACAATCGGCACCGAGGAAGTGCACCGAGAAAAGGAAACATCAGGGTACAGAGGGGGAGCATCCCCTTACTCTGCCCCCCCTTAATGAGACAGATGCACTGCCTACATCGCCTGGGCACGTTACTCTGTCACCAGGCTCCTGCCACAGCGATCAGAGAATGAACCAAAGGGATCTGTCTCTTGACCCTACATCCTCTCACAGATTTCGTCAGAGAAGGGGCTATGAATATATGCCACCTCAGCCATGGTATGCTCCCCCATGGTACGGACCACCAACATATGACCCGCATTTTCTAGCTTATGAACCCTGGTCTCAATGGGCACCTGGATATAGCAATACACCTAGTACCAGGACACAGAGGTCAATACCTAAGGGTCCGAGCAAACCCGCTATTACACATCACACAGATGACGAGGATAATGAAGAGGAGGTACTTTTTCCTCCCGATGAGGACTTCCCTGCATCATTAGCAGGCTCATCAGCATCCCCCATAGCTCCTGATGAATCTAAACAATTTCAGGAGCTCTTTAGGAGAGTTGCTGAATCCCTCGAAATACCGTTGCAAGAAGTTGCAGGTCCACAACATAAGCTACTGAAAATACTTCAGACGCCAACATCATCACGGATAGCTCTACCTATTGACAGTGCTCTGTTGGAACCAGCGGAACAGATCTGGCAAACACCAGCCACTATTCCTTCCACATCCAGACACGTCGATAAAAAATACTTTATTCCGGCGAAGAATTCTGAATACTTGTTCTCACACCCTCTTCCCAACTCATTAGTGGTGGAAGCAGCAAACCACAGACATAAACAACAGTTTAACAGATCTACCCCGCACGATAAGGAGGATAAGAAAATGGACATGCTAGGGAAGAAGGTATATTCCTCATCATCCTTGCACCTACGAGTGGTGAATTACTCTGCCATGTTGGCAAATTATGATTACAACAATTATCTGAGATTAGCCGATTTTATTGAAGATATTCCCGAAGCAAAAAGACAACAATTGCACTCCATCGTGCGTGAGGGACAACTCATATCGCGTACAGGATTACAGGCGGCGTTGGATGTGGCAGATACTGCGGCTCGCAACATCGCCACAGCGATCGTGATGAGAAGATCATCGTGGTTGCACTCGGCTGATCTCCCAAAGCCTCTTCAGTCTATGATCGAGGACCTGCCATTTGATAAGGATAGATTATTTTCAGAGAAGACAGATGATCTAATGCATTCATCTAAGGATTCGAGGGCTACATTAAGAACCTTTGGGGTCTATCCAAATATGACCAGGAGACGCCCTTATAGATACCAACCTTACAACCCGAGATTCCAATATAAATATCAATATTGACCAAACTTCAGAAGACAAGAAAATATGAGAGCTAGACTGAGACCACAAAGAAGAAGACAGAACAATCACCATATGACTTCCCAAACTCCCTCAACTAAGCCTCAGTTTTGAGGAGTTGGTTGAGAGCCCGCAAAACCTCCATGGAAGCTCAGAGCAGGACTTCATGCTTAAAAACAGACTTCGACCATTCTTCCACCAATGGTCGCTCATTACATCAGACAAATGGGTTTTAGAAATAATAGAGAAGGGATATACCATCCCCTTCTCCATGAAACCAAAATTCCATCCCCCTTCCCTCTTCAGGGACACTACTCACGAACACGTAATTCAAATAGAGCTGCGACGGCTTCTATGTATAGGAGCAATAGAGCGTATTCCAGATTTTCAAAGGGGAAGGGGATTTTATTCCCCATATTTCTTGATCCAAAAGAAATCAGGGGGATGGAGACCCATACTCGACCTCAGGAAGTTAAACAAATATATCAAACATCAAAGGTTCAGAATGGTAACCTTGGCAACCATCATTCCTGCTCTGGAATCTCAGGACTGGTTCACGGCTCTCGACCTACAAGATGCCTATTTCCATATTTCGATCCACCCATCTCACAGATGTTTCCTCAGATTCAGACACGGCTCCGATCACTTCCAATATACTGTACTCCCATTTGGCCTCTCTACAGCCCCCAGAGTCTTCTCAAAGGTGCTCTCGGTGGTAGCGGCATACCTGCGTCAACATCATATTACGATTTTTCCGTATTTGGACGACTGTCTACTAAAATCCCAAACTTGTGCACGAGCCACCAGAGACATGGAATTTACCATGGGTCTATTCAACAGTCTTGGTCTCCTGATAAACAAACAAAAATCCACATTTACCCCAACACAATCGATAGCATTCATAGGAGCAGACCTCAATTCCCAGTTGGGAAGAGCATCCCTCCCCAGGGACAGATTCAACACGATATCGCAGTTGATAGACTCAGTCTACACAGCCCCAACCACCAACGCTCTAACATGCCTTCAGCTCCTAGGACACATGTCAGCAACCACATTTGTGGTAAAATATGCACGGCTCCACATGCGACCTTTGCAGATGTTCCTAGGGAAATGGTACAAACCCAACAGGCACTCAATATACAGAGTTCTCTCGTCCCGAGTACTGTAAAGCAAACACTTCACTGGTGGAGATCCCCACAGAATCTCCTCTCGGGGGTACCCTTTCAACAAGACGTGCCATCATTGATGATGTGCACAGATGCATCTCTTTTAGGCTGGGGAGCACACCTCGACGACCGTCTGGCACAGGGCAAATGGACGTCGCAAGAATCACTACTACACATAAATATTTTAGAACTAAGAGCTGTCCGCAGAGCATGTGTCCAATTTCAACATCTCATAGAGCACAAACACATGAGACTCATGACGGACAACATGTCATGCATGTACTATGTCAACAGGCAAGGGGGAGCCAGATCCCCCTCCCTCTGCACAGAAGCCATGAAGCTGTGGAACTGGTGCATTGCTCACAATGTCAAAATATCGGCCACCTACCTGCCTGGGACCCACAACACCATAGCAGACTCTCTCAGCCGCTCATTCCCCTCACCACATGAATGGGAGATTCACCCCAAGATTGTACAAGATATCTTCCAACAATGGGGGACACCGCTGATAGATCTTTTCGCAACACGTCACAATACCAAGTGCCGTTTCTTCTGCACACGAGGAGGCTTAGGGGAAAACTCCCTTGGAGGTGCCCTCCTTCTACCTTGGAGCAACAATCTACTCTATGCGTTCCCACCATTGCCCTTAATCCAGACCTCGCTACTGAAGATACGACGCGATGCAGCAACAGTCATTATGATTGCACCGCATTGGCCCAGACGCCCCTGGTTCTCACTGATAACCCAGATGGCAATAGATCAACCGGTAACGCTTCCTCTACACCAAGACCTGTTGACACAGGATTATGGACGAATCAAACACCCGAATCCCCAGAGATTACAGCTGACAGCCTGGCTCCTAGATGGTTCAATAAGCAGGAAGAACTATGCTCAGAGGAGGTGAAACATATCCTGCTAAACAGTAGAAAACCATCGACAAGACGGACCTATTTACAGAAGTGGTCCAGATTCTCTAATTGGTGTAGAACTCGCCTTATACTAGCTTCAACGACTAGTATCCCGGAAATACTACAGTACCTGTTACATCTGAAGGACTCAGGCCTGTTGCTCAGCTCACTCAGGGTTCACTTAGCCGCAATAGACACCTTTCATATCAAAAGCAATCGACAACCCATTTTCTCGGATTCGACAGTCAAACGCTTTCTAGCAGGGATACAGAACCTATACCCACAAACGCGACCACCAACACCTTCCTGGGACCTACAGATAGTCCTTAGGACCATTAGAAAACCCCCCTTTGAACCACTAGCTTCCTGCTCCCTGAGATACATGTCCATGAAGGTAGCATTTCTGGTCGCCATCACCTCCGCCAGAAGAGTAAGCGAGTTAGCAGCACTGAGGGCGGACCCACCTTATACAATATTTCACAAGGACAGAGTCACTCTCCGAACACACCCAAGGTTTGTTCCAAAGGTGTCGACAGCATTCCATATCAATCAAGAGATAAACTTACCTGTATTCTTCTCGAAGCCTCACGCCAATCCTCAGGAGTCTCTTCTTCACACACTTGATGTTCGTTGGGCCATCGCCTTCTACCTGGAAAGAACAAGAGAAATTAGAAAGACAAACAGATTATTCATTTCAACCACGGGTAGATACAGAGGCAATGCAATGTCATCTCAGAGAATATCTAAATTAATATCATCATGCATCCACGAATGTTATACCCTTTCGGGGATCTCTCCCCCTGAGCATATACGAGCTCATTCTACCAGGGCTCAGGCTACTACCACTGCATTTTTGAACAATGTCCCGATTTCAGATATCTGCAAAGCAGCCACATGGGCATCCGATCATACCTTTGCTAAGCACTATGCCCTGATGCAAAATACAAGTGCTGATACGGCAGTGGGACGAGCAGTACTCTCCGTAATGAATAAAACAGGACACGAAGTCCCTCCTTCCAATTAGGATCACTGCTAGCTAGTCACCTTATGTGGAGCACCCACGGGGACATCTCTCGAAGGAGAAAGGAAGGTTACTCACCTGGGTGTAGTAACTGGAGTTCTTCGAGATGAGTGTCCCCGTGGGTGCTCCACTACCCGCCCTCCTCCCCTCTCTACATCAGTCCTTCTCTTTCCTTCTGAAACTGGCACCGGGTAGAGAAAGAACTGAGCAGGGAAGGAGCCGCGCGCGCTCTAGGGCAACGACAAGAGATGCGCGCGGACACCTGAAAGCGCGCGCGGCTCCAATGGCTACTGCTTTTAAAAATCTCCGTCCTGTCCCGCGAGGGCGCGCACACACCTTATGTGGAGCACCCACGGGGACACTCATCTCGAAGAACTCCAGTTACTACACCCAGGTGAGTAACCTTCCTTTTTCTTAGTTTGGGGCATCCTGAGGCCCCTTTCCCTGCATCTGGAATAGCTGTGGTCTTAAGCTAAAAGCTTGAGTTGGGTCATTACCGTGCTTTCCAAGAGAATGTAATGTTGTATTAGGTTGTAGCACTTCATTTTGCTTCATATCAGGTTTGGAAATGGCTCGATTTATGCCAGCAGTAGACATTAGGTGATAATTAGAGCCAAGCATGAATAAAAAACCGTGGATCCGGAACCAAACCGCACCCGCCCAATGTCAATCTTTATCCGATCCGCGATCTGCATTCCATGTTTTGTGTGGATCCAGAACCACATCCACAACCGAGCTTGGGCTCACAGTCAGCATTTTAGCATTTGATTGGCTTATTTGCCACATGGGTCCCACACATTTTTTCCTTTTCTTGTTTGCAATTTGCATGCTGTGCTGTCAATCAGATTTCCTTGGCCACTAAAGAAATTTCTGATTGATAGCATGGCATGTGAACCACAAACAAGAAAATGGAGAAATGGATGGGGAAGGCCTGGGGAATAAGCCAATCAAAGGCCAGCATGCTAAGTGATTGGCAGTGTGAGTGGTGTCTCTCCAAGCCCCAGCCTGCTGTGACTGAGACTCTGATTGGCTGGCAGACCACCAATCAGAGCTCAAATGGGATTGGCTGGAGCACTTCCTTGTTCCCATGTGTGCTGCTGACGAGCAGATCCTAGCAGCAGCTGCAAGGATAGAGCATAAAAATAGAATCTGTAGTCGCGGTCAACCTGCAACAATGGGGCTGCAGATATCCACACCTGCGGATGCGGTTTCCCATGGCTCTGAAGTGGATACCTGCGGATCTGCTGGGCTCCAGTGACAAGGAAAGGAAATCTAAGCCAAGAGAGAGGTCAGTTTACTTGGGGAGCTTTAGGGAGAACACCTTTTCCCCGTATGTAATAGCATATATAGAGATATAAATAAATAACGCTAGTCCTCTTGTTTTTTTATTTAATGGCCTCTGTCTACAGTCAATGCAACTTTTCCCTCCAATGGGAACATGTACTTACATACAGTTCTCAAGTCTTTTATTTCAGAGACGTGTTTAATGCTGCCGCGAAATACCTCTTTTTTTCATGAGGGAGTAAAGAAAGCTGATAGACAGCAATTGAAACACTCTATTATATGTTTCTCATTTTGTAATACTTTCCCTGCAAAGATCTTTTCTTAGCCCAGTTTCTAGAGTGCTCAGGAAACAATAAAAAAGGCCAGAAATGAAAAATACCTCATTTTATCTGTAGCTCAATATGATCAATTAGATTGTGTTAGCACTTGGCATTCTAAAGAGTTGTGCTAATAAACCACAAACCTAAACGGCGCAGCAGAAATCTGGGCATGAGGCAGAGCCTCCTTCTTTCTATAGCTGTGAAATCCTCAGTTAGTTCCAATTACTGGTGAAATATGGTAAACACATTTTCTTAGTTTGTGTTTAATGTTATTGATGGATTTCAGCATGTTTGTAAATAGTACCTTGTAGGGATGGAAGAGGGTGGGTGTATTTGTGTTTTAATTGGTGATTTTGCATCTTGCACGCCCATTAAATTGATGAAATTTAATCAGGAAACAACCTATTGGCCTTGTGGGGGCTGTTTGTACTTTATCTGTTAGATCTTTGCTGTCTTCAGTGATGTAGGATCAGTAGTGTTAAAGCCTTGAAATATAAGGATCCAGTTCTACAAAATATGAATTTCTGTATTTATTAACTGAACTGTTTTGGAGGCTCCCCATTAACAGTTTTCATGGCATGCTAAGTTTATTTTTTCTAGCTTCAGCTGTTTGCTTTTTAATTACCTCTATTATTTTTTTACCCCACTAAACCCCCATTTTGTGTTGTGTATTCTAGACCTTGAAAAAACTGCTGACATTTAACTTTCAGACCTCACTGTTGGCTTTCTTTTAAATTGCTTGATATTATAATGTGAAACCACTCTTGTTGGGATGCTCTTGTCCTCTCTTCACGCAAGGGCTGGGGGAAGTTTTTCATAAAATATTTTTTTGCTTTTCTTAAATAATTTTTTGTGATAGTTCATATTTTTCCATGTTCCTTGAACTGTTCAGACTTCTAACATATTTAAAAATGCATTTATATTTCAATCCCATGGAATTGAAATGAAAAATGTTATGTTTTATTCCCCCTCCCTTTTGGGGAGGGCGGGGGGAGGTCTCTTTATTTGGGAGAGGGAGATGCTTCTGATGCTATTGGATTCTGCCCAAAATGAAAATACTTGGCTTGAATATTTTTGGGGATGACTTTTCAGCTTTGAAAATCAAGTCATTAGCTAGGTTTTAAAATTCATGTTCATTCCCAGGTACAAGTGGGCTTCCCTGATCATCTGCTGTTTCATGGCTGTCATGTACTGTGTATGAATAAGGTAAATTTCTCTTTTTAACCACCAACTCCAATGTAAAGATATGATCAGATGATGTCTGCTATTGGGTACATTGATTTATCATCTAGGAAGACATGTTTACCAAGTGATGGCAATCACAGTTACAGAAGATATTGTGTGTGTGTGTGTGTGTGTGTGTGTGTGTGTGTGTGAGTGAGAGAGAGAGAGAAATCATAGAACAATAGGGTTGGAAGGGACCTCACAAGGTCATCTAGTCCAATCCCCTGCTAAAAAGCAGGACCACTCCCACTAAATCACCCCAGCCAGAGTTTTGTCTAACCGGGCCTTAAAAACCTCCAAAGATGGAGATTCTACCACCTCCCTAGATAGCCCATTCCAATGCTTCACCACCTTCCTAGTGAGAAAGTTTTTCCTAATATCCAACCTTGACCTCCCTAGCTGTAATTTGAAACCATTGCTCCTTGTTCTGTCCTCTGCTACCATCGAGAACAGCTTAGCTCCCTCCTCTTTGGAGCACCCCTTCAAGTAGTTGAAGGTTGCAATCAAATCTCCCCTCAGTCTTCTCTTCTGTAGACAAAATAAGCCTAGTTCCTTCAGTCTCTCCTTATAAGTCATGTTCCCCAGCCCTCTAATCATTTTTGTTTCCCTCTGCTGGACTCTTTCTAATTTGTCCACATCCTTTCTGTAGTGGGGAGCCCAAAACTGGACACAGTATTCCAGATGCGGCCTGACCAGTGTCGAATAGAGGGGAATTATCACATCCCTCGATCTGCTGGCAATCCTCCTACTGATGCAGCCAAATATGCCATTGGCCTTTTTGGCAACAAGGGCACACTGTTGGCTGATATTCATCTTCTCTTCCACCATAACCCCCAGGTCCTTTTCTACAGCGCTGCTACTTAGCCGATCGGTCCCCAGCCTGTAGCAGTGCATGGGATTTTTCCGTCCTAAGTGCAGGACTTTGCACTTGTCTTTGTTGAACCTCATGAGGTTTCTTTTGGCCCAGTGTTCCAATTTGTCCAAGTCTCCCTGGATCCTGTCCCTGCCCTCCAGAGTATCTACCATTCCCCCCAGCTTGGTGTCATCTGCGAACTTACTAAGCACGCAGTCTATTCCATCATCAAGATCATTAATGAATATTTTAAATAGAACCGGCCGCAGGACCGCCCCTGGGGCACTCCACTCGTTACCGGTTGCTAACCAGACATCGAGCCATTGATTCCTGCCCACTGAGCCCGTTGATCTAGCCAGTTTTCGATCCACCTTACGGTCCACTCGTCCTACCCATACTTCCTTAACTTGCCGATGAGAATGCTGTGGGAAACCGTGTCAAAAGCCTTGCTAAAGTCAAGGTATACCACGTCAACGGCTCTTCCCGCATCCACAAATCCAATCATCTCATTATAGAAGGAAATCAGGTTGGTCAGGCACGATTTGCCCTTGGTGAATCCATGTTAACTGCTCCTGATCACTCTATTTTCCCCCAAGTGTTTCAAGATGGATTCTTTGAGGACCTGCTCCATGATTTTCCCAGGGATTGAGGTGAGGCTGACCGGTCTGTAGTTCCCCAGTTCCTCCTTTTTCCCTTTCTTAAAGATAGGTACTATATTTGCCTTTTTCAAATCCTCCGGGACCTACCCCGTTCGCCACGAGTTCTCAAAGATAATGGCCAGCGGCTCTGCAATCACTTTTGCCAACTCCCTCAGCACCCTTGGATGCAGTTCATCCGGCCCCATGGACTTGTGCACATCCAATTTCTTTACGTAGTCCTTAACCTGACTTTCCATCACCGAGGGCCGTTCTTCTCTCCATTCCGTGTTACCCCGTGTAGTAGCCTGGGAGCTAGCCGTCCCTGTGAAGACTGAAGTAAAAAAAGCATTGAGTACTTCAGCCTTTTCCGCATCATCCTCCACGAGAATGCCTGCCCCATTCAGTAAGGGACCTACACCACCTCTGATCCTTTTCTTGTTGCTGATATACTTATAGAACCCTTTTCTGTTATCCTTCACATCTCTTGCTAGCTGCAACTCCAATTGTCCTTTGGCCTTTCTGATTTTATCCCTGCAGTCCCGAGCAAATATCTTTATACGCCTCCCTTGTCATCTGTCCAAGCTTCCACTTCTTGTAAGCTTCCCTTTTATGTTTCAGCTCCCCGCAGAGTTCCCTGCTAAGCCACGCTGGTCGCCGTCCACAGTTGCTGTTCTTTCTGCACATCGGAACGTTATCTTCCTGTGCCTTTAAGAGGGTTTCTTTAAAATGAAGCCAGTTGTCTTGGACACCTTTCCCCTTCAGATCAGCCTTCCAAGGGATCCTGCCCATCAGCTCCCTAAGGGAGCCAAAATCTGCTTTTCTGAAGTCCAGGGTGTGTTTTCTGCTTCTTTCCTCCCTTCCATTGATCAGGATCCTGAACTCTACCATCTCATGGTCGCTGCTGCCCAGGTTGTCATTTACTTCTACTTCCCCGATCAATTCTTCTCTGTTTGTGAGCAATAGGTCTAGGGGTGCAAGGTCCCTAGTTGGTTCCTCCAGCATTTGTACTAGGAAGTTGTCCTCAATATTCTCCAAAAACTTCCTGGATTGCCTGTGCACTGCTGTATTACCTTCCCAGCAGATGTCAGGATAATTGAAGTCACCCATAAGAACCAGGGCATGCGATGATCTGGAAACTTCTGTTAGTTGTCCATAGAACGCCTCATCCACCTCCTCCTTCTGGTCTGGCGGTCTGTAGCAGACACCCACCACGACATCCCCCTTGTTGCATTCTCCCTTAAACTTAACCCACAGACTTTCAACCAGCTTGTTTCTATTTTCATAGTGGAGATCCGAGCAGTCATACAGATCTTTTACATAGAGCGCTACTGTAACCTTTGGGTGGGCTAAAATTCATTTAATTGCCCTTCTCCAGTGCCTCACAGAAATCAATCCCAATCCCTGTGGAGAAAGCAGCTGGAGACCCAGGATCCAGTTTGTATGGGACTCACAGCAAAGATTGCTCAGAGTTACCACCCCACATTAAAATACTACTACAATAAACATAACAATGAACTTTATTAACTACTAAATGAACCTTATCCTAAGAAAACAAAATACAATTAACCAAGAACAATCCCTACACAAACCCCCTGCATGAAAGATACCAAAGAGTCCTGAAGTCCCGGTGGAGTTCACCCAACTCTCAGCTACAATCTCTGTTCCAGTATAGAAGCTTGAGTGGCAAGAAATAGCTGTCCTCTTCTTCCTTTGCTGGAATCTTCTGTAGCATTCCATGCAGGCTTTTTCTTCTCCTTTGCAACCAGCCCTCAGTCCCATATGCATGTCTGCAAGGTCTGTTGCAAATGACTCCATTACAGGGAGAAAACATCTTGTTCACTCCTGGCTCACCTTCTCTCCAGAAAACTGAGCACATGGTCTCCTTTCAAGGCAGCTCTAGCCTGCTGTCCGCACAGACTACTGCTCTCATGTCATCTGACTGACAACATCACATCACACCAGCAGGGTACCCCGTGGAGCATGCTCAAAATGCTACCACTCCCTGCTTCCAGAAATTTCTGGTTGTGGGTAGCTAATCTGCCCAGCAATAGTAACCCACCCTCAGTAGGTCTCTCAAAGAGAGGCATATGGGTTACACTACTCCTCCCCCCCTTCTTCCCTGCCTGTCCTTCCTGAACAATTTATATCCATCCATGGCAGTGCTCCAGTCATGCAAGTTATCCCACCACTTTTCTGTTATTCCAATTATATCATAGTTCCTTGTCTGCGCCAGTACTACCAATTCTTCCTGCTTGTTTCCCAGGCTCCTTGCATTTGTTTACAGGCACCTAAGATACCGGGCCCATTGCCCTACTTTGCCCTGTCGATTTTCCCTCCTGTCGCATCTTCCTCCTTGCAATTTCTCCCGGTGTCCTCCTTCCCCACTCGCCTGAGGTATTATGACTTTATTAGGAAATAAACAATTATTTGATTTGACCCAATACATATTAAAATTAAAACTTGCACGCAAGTGAAAAAAGTCACAAATACAGAATTAATGCTGATGAAATTTTATTGGAGAAGGGCAAGGCGTCAACACCGCTAGAGGGAATACGGTGTACATTTTTAACAGTGAGAAAAATTAATCATGGGAACATCTTATCGAGGCTTATGGTGGATTCTCCATCACTGACAGTTTTTAAATAAAAATTGGATGTTTTTCTCAAAGATATGCCCTAGGAATCATTTTGGGGAAGTTCTATGGCCTGTGTTGTACAGGAAGTCTGATTAGAGGATCACAGTGGTCCTTTCTGGTCTCGGACTCTGTCAGTGATGAATGTCAGCCTTACTTTTGAAAGTCACTGATGTTCATTTTGAGGAGTGTCCACCCTCCTTCCTCTTTTTCTGGCTGGGAGTGTTTTACCTTGTGCTAGGTGTAGCTTTATGTATAATTGTGGTGTGGCTTCATATCTCTTTCACGCAGTGTTTCACCTTGTGCCCATTATAGGCTTTATGTGTGTTTGTGTTTTTACTTTATCTCTCTTTCACACAAGGTCATGCGTTGTGCTCATCACTAATCTACTCTAAAAGGTAGTGTTAGATTACTCAAGTTTGTAGATGGCTGAGGGAGTGCCAGCAGTGTAGATAGAAGCAGCACTGTTTCTTCCAACAAATTTTAAGTTCATGGTCTCTGTTTATTACTAAGTGCCAGGGGGTCAGGAGGTTACATGTGTTCCTGCATTGACTGGGAAGGGAGAATAGGCTTGTGGTTAAAGCATAGGACTTGGGAGGCAAGGCATGTTTGCTGGGTTCTGCTCCCCACTCTACTACAGATTCACTGTGTTATCTTTGACAAGATACTTTACCTATCTGCAAAACTGGGATAATGCTTATTTAAGATGTGTGTTGTCCCTCTGTGTGTCCCAGTTACTTAAACCCTGTAGTGCGAGCGTGGTATTTTTTTGAGGGCTTATCAGTGCTTCACTTGGTCCCTGGTTCTGCAAACATACTTGTGCTTAACTTTAACATGTTAGTAGTCCAATTAACTCCATTAGTTTATTTGGATCTACTGCAGTTCTACAAGGTAAGTCAGTCACTAGAGAGAGTCAGTGATGTGTCATCACTGTCCTTTTCTTTTCTGCTGTGTTAATAAATATGAATTGTCTTTCAGAGGTAATTTCTAAACATGGTAGTTGATTACCTGGGTTCTGACAAGACAGACCTGTACAGCCGTTGCAGCATGGACCCTGCAAGTTAAGTCTCTGCTTGGATGATTTTGTGCTCTGACTGCGTTGTAGCTTTGTGGGCCTCATCCTTGTGAAAACTGATATCACAGCGGTGGCTGCAGTTTGTTGTTGTAAGAAGGATCTTTCTTCTATGGAGCTTGTTCTTAATAGGGGGCATGTTGAGTAGTAGTGAGCCACGATAAGAATCTTGGGGTTATTTTCAGCTGTGTCCTCTCTCCAAAGAGATTGTACTGAATGGAGCATGACAGTGCTTCCCTCATTGCCAGTTGTGTGAATCATGCAGGCTTCATGCTGACTTATTAATCTTCTACAGCAGTGGTTCCCAACCTTTATGACTTGAGGGTTACTACAACCCTGAAGGGCCCCCAGTCTATCAACTCATTAAAAAATAGTATTGATGTATACACCATTAAGGACTACAAATCACTACGTATTTAAAGTAAACATTTTGATACTACTGTGCTCATTTTTACATTCACTATTTTACATCTGTAAATTACTCAAAGTATGTCACACACATCTGGCTGCGTCTACACTGGCAACTTAGGTTGACTTAAGGCTGCTTAAGTCGACCTACACAAAGCCGCATCCACACTGGGCTTTTATTAAGTCAACTTAAGCACTTCCTTAAGTCGACTTAATAACACCACCTCTGAAGATCAACTTAAGCCTTAAGTCGATTTCTTAAGTTGACTTAAAGCCAGTATGGATGGGGAATTGCGTTAAGTCGACCTTATTACATCGACTTAAAGCCAGTGTGGACGGCTATGTCTACTGTTAAATCGACTTAACAAGGTCGACTTAAGTCGACTTAAAGTGTAACCACTCTGTTAAGTCGACTTAACTTTACGAGTGTAGACATAGCCTTAGAGACAAAGCACTGAAGCATGTGGCCTGGCAACTAAGTCACCATTGGTGGCCTGCTAAGTGCAGGCCAGACCGGAAGGCACTGATTTTTAGAGTCCTGCCCCCCCTCAAGAATGGTAGGTCCTGACTGTTCCACCAGCAGCACTTCCCCCTCCTAACCCAACTGCAGCCAGATGGAAAGAATTCAGTGAGGAGGCAGCCTTCTTGGTGATCTCCCATCCCCTTGGCTGCAGCAGGGAAACTTCATGTGTCCTGTAGCTCTGTGCACTCCACCTGTGACCTTAGGTGCTGGCTCCCTTCTGCAGCCAGGAGGACAGGAGATCACCCCTCTCCTTCGGGCTCCAGCAGGGACCCCAGTGCTTATTGACCCAGGAGGAGAACTTTGCCGTGTTCCTTGCAACAGCTAGGAGCAGGGGAGCGCTGATCTCTCCATCTCCATGGCTGTAGGAGGGAGCCTGCACCGGTCTTGTAGACGTGCGGCAACACACTCCGCCTGAGTCCTGAGGCAGTGGCTCTCTTCTACAGCCAACAGGAGGGGAACAGTGGGCCACTTTGAAAGCTCCCCCCGGGCCATAGCTTGGGAACCACTGTTCTACAGCCTTATACATAACCTTCATATCATGAGGCTTGACTACTGCAATTAGCTCTTGGGTAGAACTTCCAGCGTTTAGTACTGGAAGCAGTCCAGGCCTACTCAGAGGTGTGATTATATTATACCAAAACTGTGTTCTTTATGTTGGATTCCTGTAAAGTGGTGGATTGATTGGTTGCAGGAGCCATTATTGGGGAAGGCCACTGGTTGTATTTGAGACCAGCTTGAGCTTAGCTATCATGAAACCAACACATAAAGAATGTGTTTCATGTATCAGTTTCTTTTCTAGGTCTTGGTTCTGCCCCATGGTGTATTGGCATGTGCAGCATCTCAAAATTAATGTCTGTGCTTGTGTGCAAGTGACTTTGCATTGCTTATAGAAAAAGAATTCCCAGATTCTTATTTAAAACAAAACAAAAAAAATCTCCAGGAACAAAATGTTAAATCTTTTGTAATAGCTATTTGTGCTTTATCTGAAGCATTCTGATCAAGAAAATGTGATTGTAAAGAAGACAGTTTTGTATAAGGACATTAGCTACTTGACTTTCAGTGGGGAGTAGGCTTACATTTTATTTCTCTATAAAGTATCTTTGATTCAAAGCACTGGCTAAGGGAACAGAATGATACAGATAAAAACCAATGTAGTAACTATAGGCAGCAAAAACAAGTTGACAGACTGGTGGGGTCCCAACTGAGAAACAAGATACTAATTTTGCAACACAACAGACAAGCGTTTGCTGTACTATGAGTAGAGAAGAAAACAGAAGTTTTGAAATGATGAAGAGTGTCATAAAGATGGAAAGAAGAATTTGGGTCTTGGAGAGAGAGAAAGAGAATCAGATATTTAGGAATGGGAATAAACGGTAAAATAATAGTGAGATGATGAAAGGTATGAACAGGAAAGTACTGTCAAGAGCAGTAAGAATGATGACATGAAATGAAAGACTGAGAATTTTAAAAAGGAAGTGCAATTTGGTAGGAAACCAGTAAAGAAAAGAGAAAGAAGATGCGAACAGTAAGGCAAAATGAAAATCAGATGGGGTGCATGGTTTGTGTCAGTTGAAGTGGCTGAAAATGAAATTTTTGAACTCCAGCATAGGTTGATACTACAGAAGGGTGGCGTTTTGTTTTCTTTTGTGGGGGAAGATTTAGGTGCTCATCCTACAGTAGAATCCATACAGAATCCAACTGAATGAAAGGTGCATCAAACAGGCACTAGGGTCTACTTTCCTAAATTGAATTGATGGTTTATGACCTTAGTTCAGGGATGGGCAAACTTTTTGACTCGTGGGCCACAATGGGTTCATATATTGGACCGGGGGCCGGACCAAGAGCAGATGGATGGGGCGTTTGTGTGAACTAATATAAATTAAATTTAAACTTTGTAACATTAAAGGTTTAGTTTAATTCAAGGTAGAAAAGCATAAAAAGAGTTATTGTACAACATTTTTTGCGCAATGCGTTTCTTTCATAACATAGTATGTATAACTCACCTTCAATTTTAGTGGGAACAGTGGTGTTGGTCTCCCTTTTTTGCTAAGGCATCAAAGTCTGGAGTTAGCTTTGTTGTTGCAATTCTCAGGATAGATCTGAGGTGTTGATCAGTTAACTGGGATCTGTGACGGGATTTGTTGATGTTCATGACGCTGAATGTCTGCTCACACACGTAGGTCGAGCCAAACAAGGCCAGCATCTTCTGTGCCATCCCCCGGAGGTTTGGAAAAGTGGCTTCGTTAAGTGAGGGATAGAACTCTTTTAGTGCAAGAGAGTGGAAGTTCTCCTTTAAGATGGCGTCAGATTGAAGATCGATTAGTTCCAATTGCACTTCTTGTGGTGCTGTTTCTGGGTCTTGTGACGGGGGACAGGCCACCAGCTGAAGTGACTTTTCAATTTTTTCAAAATCTGAAAACCGACGGTAGAATTCTTCATGCAGGTCGTTCAGTGATTTGCTGTATTTATTCACATTTTGGATGGCCTCTTTCTGTGTGGCTAGTGTGGGAAAATGAGATAAGTTTTTCTTTGAAATTTGCCTGGAAAAGAAAGTCAGCTTGGATTTGAAGGCACTCACATTAGTATACATGTCGTGCACATACTGATCTTTTCCCTGTAGCTTGACGTTTAGCTCATTCATGTGAGAAAAAATATCTGCAGCAAACGCAAAGTCACACAGCCATTTCTTGTCACTCAGCTCTGGAAAATCGTCAGACTTCCCCTTTAACTCCAAAAATGTACCAATCTCTTCTTTGAGATCCCACACTCGTTTAAACACTTTGCCCAAACTCAACCAGCGGACACGAGAGTAGTAAAGCAAGTCTTGGTGGTCTGCATCGGTTTCCTCCAGAAATGTAATGAACTGAAGGTGCTGAAGTCCCTTTGCTCGCATGCAGTTAACAAGTTTTACAACTGGATTCACAACATGATTAAGCTGTAGTACAGATTTACACAAAGATTCTTGGTGTATGATGCAGTGAAGGAAAATAACATCTTGGTCAGGGTTTTCCTCTTTCACTTTATCCTGAATTCTTTTCAGCAGTCCCACATTTTTTCCAGTTAAATTTGGAGATCCATCCGTAGTGACATTGGCAAGTTTACTCCAAGGTAGCTTCATACTCTCGATGACAGCAGACACCCAGTCATACAAGTCCTCTCCTCGTGTTTTTCCTTTAAGTGGCTCCCTGGCCAAAAACTCCTCCGTTATTTCAAAACGGTCGCTAATCCCTCGGATAAAAATTAAGAGCTGAGCTGTGTCTTTTATGTCTGTACTTTCGTCCAGTGCTAGCGAATATAATTTAAAGGACACTGCCGTATTATTTAACTTGCTGGCTATGTCTTCATCAATCAGTTCCACATGGCGAGTCACTGTCCTGTGTGATGAGCTGAGTTTTTCAAACTTGTCTTTGCTCTCAGGACACAAAAGACCTGCTGTCTCTATCATGCATTCTTTTAAAAACTCGCCTTCAGAGAGGGGTTTGCTAGCTTTTGCTAATTTGAATGACAGCATAAAACTTGCTTTGATACTTGACTCTTGAATCGCAGTTTGTTTGTGAAATAAATTTTACTGAGCCTGTAATTTAGCCATCAACCTCTGAGCCGTAGCCCCCCGTTCTTGGGGTGACTGCTTGCTAGCATAGTTAGCATGCTTCGTGGCAAAGTGACGGCTGATATTATATTCTTTGAAAACCGCAACAGTTTCCTGGCATATCAGACATACAGCCATCGATCGGACTTCGGTGAAAAAATATTTTGCTGTCCACTCCTTCTTAAACACTCTGCATTCACTGTCCACTTTTCTTTTCTTTGGCCTGCTCATTTTGGGATTCTGCAAATAAGTTAAATATTCCTGGGCACTGAGGGCAGATAACACCTGCAGTGGGAAAATAGTAACGTGCTTAGAGCGCAGATGAGCAACTGTCCCAAATACATGGTGACTTAAAGAGGAGAGAACCTCCCTGTGTCTGTTTTGAAGCGGACACAGGGAGGTAATCACACCTATGCAGGGAGGTTCTCACCACTGCAGTGGTTAATTTTTATTTTTTGCATGGAGAATAGTTTTAATTAATACGATGAGGCCTTCACTTCTGCCAGCCCAGGCTTTACACTGCAATCAACTGAACACCCACATGAGAATGGGTCCAGGGCTAGCCGCTACGGGCCATAGGCAGTCAGAGGGAGGGCTGCAGATGGAGGGTAAGCTCACATTCACATTCAAGTCTTGAATTAACTTGCTTTAACAACCACTGCTTCACTACTTACTGTGTGGCAGGGGAAAAGATGCAGGCCGCATGATCATCACCAGTCATCAACTGAGACTGCGCAGTGAGAATCGACTCTCACTGTGCAGTCAGCAATGTGTGTGGGTGGGAGGAGCTCAGCGTGCACGGCCTGAGCTGATCAGACTGCGGACTCTAACTACCAGGATGCAAAGCATCCTGAAGTCAGTTAGACGTTCGTCCCCGAGTCCCGCCCCACGCAGACCAGCGGAAGACTCCGGAACCGAAGACATCGATACCTGTAAGTGTGCACTCGGCATACACAACAAGAGAAAAAAACACCAATTGAGCAGGTACTGATTAAAGGGGCAACTTAGGAGCCATTTCTTTATATAAAAAAACCAAAAACAAACGAGCAGCTCTGCGGGCCGGATAAAAAAGTCAGCCGGGCCATATACGGCCCGCGGGCCGTACTTTGCCCATCTATGCCTTAGTTTGTATAAGCTCTTTGGGACAGGGTCTTTGTCTTTTTTTAAATGGATGTTGTTTAATCCCTGGGAAGCACCATGCAATGTTATGGTACTGCATAAATGTTTGTTGTTTATTATTTATTGTGTATTATTTATTTGTTTTATTGTACTCATGGATCAGGATCCTATCGTAATTATGTTATCAGTTAGTAGTCATTAAATATTTTTAATGTACTGAAATGAAGGAACTTTTGGATCTATGGTATGTTTTAGAAGATAATATCTGTGAGATAGAGCGTCTGAGAAGTACAAGGAAAATTGTGTGGCCAAGGAACCTTCTGGATCACAGAGATGATGGTTAGAATGATGGGAGTATGGTCAGTGGTGGTGAGAGCAGGTAGGTGGAAGAGAGACTTTGTCTTGGACATATTTAAGGCTTTTTCCGAAGGAATATAGAGGCAAGATAGGGAGAAGAGTTTTATTATTAATGGCTAAAATTTATTCCAGTGGGTCAAGCGTTGGTGTCATTGTTGGTTAATGTTTGAAGAATAATGGCATTTTGCTGGTGTTTGCGTGCCAATAAATACTAAAACTAAATAACAAACAAATCCTTAGAAACCTGAACCAGGTGTGAATGTTGCATTTTAACCACATGGGAGATGCCTCATGGGATATTGCTGTCCCAAATTCAAGAGATGGGGAATATGCTAAAAATGGTTTGAGCCCTACCAAAAAGTGTTGGGTAACTGCTCCATGGCTGGTAGGTTGCTCACTGGTGAAATGCCACCAGGAGCAGTTATTTCTCCAATCCTACTCAACATCTGAATGCATCCACTAACTAAATGAGATGGTAAGACAACATGGACTCCCATGCTGGTAGCATGCAGATGAAACACAGTTCCACATATTCTTCACCACATATGACCATGCCACTACTGCCAAAATGGCTCAGTGCTTGGACAAGATCAGCTTATGGATGAAGAACAGCATCTGAAGCTGAACCTGTGCAGGACAGAGATAATTCTGATGGGCAGAGGAAAGCATGTTGAATGGTTTGCATACATGGTGCGCTCTCCTTTGGCTCAAGGTTGTGCACTCACTATCAAGGAGTTAAGTCCATGGTTTGAATGTGCCTGGATTCCTCTCTAACTTGAAATTGTCACATAACATCTATGAATAATCTTTACTGCTATCTTTAGGCGGCCAGAAGTCTCAATCTCAGCCTGGCAGATGCTAACCTGGCCTCAGTTACATATGCCTTTGCCAACTCCCTTTCAGACTACAGGAATACCTTATAGCTCAGCATGAAGCCGTTTGTCCTTAGGAAACTCTGGTTAATACAGAATGCTGTAACGTGTTTCATCACCAACACGAGCTGCTGCAAATGAATTACACTTTTCCTCCACTCTATACACAGGCTTCCCATAGACTATCAAGTCAAGTTGAAGGCTTTAAGGCTTTCCTTCAAGATTCTCAGTGGTCTGGACCAAACATATATAAATAAATGATTGCATCTTCAGGATGAGAAGCTCCTCTCCTCTGACATAGTGGCACTTTATAATATAAGGAGACAGAATCTTCTTGGGAGCTGGTGCAAGATTCCAGAGAAAACTCCCACAGAATGAAGGCTTGTCACAAACCTGACCAGCTTACATCTAAGAGCACTTATCCAACCTGCCGTTGCTTGTGTAAATAATGCAGTGTGTACATTAAACAAACAAACAAACAAACAAAAATAACTTCCTCTGAAAAACAGAATCCTGCCCAAACAGCCCCCTTACACTGCACATACAATTCAGTCGTCAGGGAAATGATGACAGAGAGAACAAACAACACATGACAGAAGTTCATCATGTCACTCAATGTCCTACAGGAAGGCGCTTGAGAACTTGGTATGAAAACCTCTATAGCATACAGGACATGGGTTTTCTTAGGTGGTCTTCGGTGCCACTGAGATGGCAATGTGCAGTTCCCTGATATTCCCCACCCAGAATGCACAAGGGCTTCTGAAATTCTACTGGCAGAAGAGATCTCTCTGGGGTGAGTGTATGGGGGAAGCTGCAGATTGCACTTGGAACCATCAGCGTTGTGACACAGAGCAGGGGGCTTCTGAATCTGGCCCTCTTTTCCCCTGGTTTCAGCTTGCCCTCCTCTGCCTCTTTCTACTGTTCTCAGCTTGCCCTTGGGTTCTAAACTCAACTCCAACCCATTCCACTGCTAGCCTTGTCCCAAATTGTAGATATCCCTGTGTCATCTCCTTCCAGCTTTTTCCCCACCCTCTATCCACTTCTCAACCTCAACCCACAGTTATTGTTCGAAGAAATTAGGCTATTCATGCTCTTTTCTGGCCATTAATGGTATAGAACAGAGATCAGAAAAGTTATCTCTAAAATACCAACACTGCCATGTCTCTCTCCCTCCCTCCCTCCCTCCCTCTCCCCTCTTCCTTTTCCTGCCACCTCCTCCAAAAGCCACACATTTAATTTACTTTGGCACATGGAGAAACCAGTTCTGCTCTCCCTTCTCATTGCACTTCATTCTTTGTAGCTGCCTGACAACGTTCCACTCCTCTTGGCCTTCTTCTTCACCACCTGCTCTTGAAGTCTGAGGGGGAGGGAAGGTGGGGTGGCTGCTGCCCAACCCTGGCTCTCCCTTCTTTTAGAGAGAGAAAAACTTAGCAGCGCTTTGTGGTCTCTGCTTCCACATCTCACTGCCCTTTCTGGGAGAGACTCATCTTCTCCTCTCAGCCCTGTAGAGTATCTTAAATCTTTTTCTTGCCCGGGGTGAATGTTTTTTTGAAGGCTTTTAGAAGAAAAGCCAGTCTAAGGAGCAAAATACTCCTTGTCATTGTCTTTAAAGCTTAAGATTCATTTCTGTCCGTTTGATTGCTTGGTATTTAGAGCTGAAGTAAAGCTACATATTTCCTGATAATAATGCAGGATTCTCATTGTGCTAATGAGAGAGACAGCTGAGGCACATGTACGCCCTGTTTTTGTTCCCTGACATGGAGAATAAAGAAACATGAACCCTTGTTTTCAGTTCCCTAGAGGGCAGGTGGCTCAGGCGTTTCATTGTGCTATGCAGGTGGATACCACTGACATTCCTTGAACACAGCATTGTCAAACTCACAGGTACAGACCTATATTAAACGGCAGCTCATTCAGACTTGTTGGCAGAGAAAAGTAGTGTGAAAATAAGGAAATTAGTCTACTTTACAAGGCTTGGTCTCTCTGCCGTGGAACGATGTTCCAGCAGCAAAATGTGACAAAATGTGTCTGTTTCTCAGAGGCTCTTGTGATGGTTGTAAGAGGGGAGGTTGTACTCCTTTAAAAATTCAAGTCAAATGCCTGGTGCAGGATGGGTAGCTGAACTGGCTACCCGCTAACTCTTTCCTGTTCTGTTACACCAGCTAAACTAGAGGCCAGTCATTTTAGCTTGTTGTTACACTTGCTGGAATTACAATTTTTAACATGTATTTTTTTTTTCTTTTAAAATGCTTTCACTTGCAGCCATATTGTGACTGTAGAGCTGCTTTCACCTTTGGACTACTGCAGGGGCCTGGCACCCCAGTATGCCTCAGGAAGCATGATGCCTCCAGGGTGGCAGCTGTCGCTACAACCTTTGTAATGGTTAAGCACATACTTTCTGGCTGAGGGGGACAGATCTGCAGGCCAGTTAGGGGTGATGTGCATTACCCAGCACTGGGAGGAGTTGTATGTGTCTAGCACCAGCTACATGTGTGAACGCCTTTGTCATTTTTGGTCCTCGTCCTTGCAAAGGTGCTGAGTGGTCTCAATGACCACTGATTTCGTGTGAGCTCAGGCCTCATGAGCGCAAGGGTGAGGGGAAGCTTCTTGCTACCTTCTGCTACCCATTCATTGCTCCATCGTACACGCAAGCAGGGTTCAGCATGTTTCTGGGTGCTTTGAAGGTTTGCTGGGTTATTTCCTACTCTCATATTTAGATTTGTAAACTGCCAGTTTGTTTTAAAAATAAATCTGTGAAGCCATAATAAACGTGAGCAAGTTTGTTTATTGTATCATAGAGGTGATGGAAACTACCATGAAATCTACCGAGAGCATGCTTGTCTCGGCGGAACACAAATACAAAACTGTAAATAGCTTTTGAAGGTGATTAATTGCTGAGGTGGGTGATGATGGCAAAAGCTAAATGCCCTGGGCATCATTCTTATTATGTGCTCAGATGAGAGAAGCTCCAGAAGTGCCAGCACTCTTTTGAAGGGGGCTGAAAGTTTGAAGATGCTACTTGCTTGGCATTTCCCTTGTCTTTGGGTCAGGGTGCGGCTTATGTGAATTGTTGAAGGATGAGGCTCCTGTAATCATCCACAGGAGTGGCTGACATGCTGACGAAAGGAGGTGATTGGGCACAAACTGTATCAATCAGAATTTCAAGGTAGCTTGTCAGAGAACTTTTTTTCTCTCTGTAATGCGAGTAGCTGATATTCTTCCATTATCATAATGTTTTAAGAAACTTGAGAGACTGACCGGACCGGACCATGAGTGACTATGTGCTTTTAGCCTGGTTCAAAACAGGTAAAATGTGCTGTTATTATGTACTGAGGAGAAAGGGTGTTTGGTAACCTCTGTCACCAGATGGCAGTGAAATTTCCTTTGATCTTCCAGGCTACTAAACGGATTTTATTTGAAATATTTATCTTAATGGCCAACTTCTTGTTATGTTTCCTGAATTTGCTCCTCTGCATATTAAGTTATGGCAAAGCTAAAATCAAAGCTAGCTTATGGAATCTAAGAAATCTCTACTTAAAATGTTTTAAAATATTGTAGTCTGAAAATTGAAATATTTCCCCCTTAAATTTGGTTTTCTTTTGGTATCAAAAGCAGTCTTACATTATCTTGCCAGGCATAAATTATTAATTACTATCCATTTTTTATTTCACTAACAACTATGCAAAGAGCAAAGTGGAAAGCTTGTCTTTCAGCATTCTACTATTTTTTCCCTAGATAACTTGGATGATTGCTTGAGGTTAAATTTAAAATCTGGCAGAGTAACTCTGGGTTTGTATCTTTTTAAATTAGCAGGATTTAAACTCAAGGGTATTATAAGGAGACTGGATGTATTGGCAAAGATGACAAATGCTATTTAGAATTGATAATCCCATTCTTCATGTAGATGGGAGGTGCTGCTTTTAAGAATGCATTCTTTTTGTAATAGGAGTCCAGGTTCAGTTCCCTCCCTCCCTCCCCCAGTTACTGAAATAGTAGAAAATATCAGTATGTAACTCAGGTCATTCTTGGGAGATACAAATCAGGAAGTTGGACATGAGTGTGACTGTGTCATAAAGCAGCTTTCTGGGGTAGAGCTGAGTTCAAATGTGATCCTTTTTCCTCCTCAGGATTTCCCAGTGTGCTGCTAATTTAACAGCAAGTTGCTGCCTGCAGTTAACCACATAATTCTGATCCTTTTTTCTTGAGTTTCACATAGTACACTCTTAATGTGCTTTTTAAATGTAATAAAGCAGTGTGGTCAGAATTAATAATACCACTTAAGGGATATTTTTATCCATGGATCTCAAAGTGCAGGACAAAGGAGGTCAGTTGTGGGGTTTAGGTGTGGGGAGGGGGGATATGCTTACAGGTACACAGTGTATCAAGTAAAACAAACAAGGAATTTTGTGGCACTCTTAAAGACTAACAAATTTATTTATTCCATGAGCTTTCGTGGGAGAAAAATCCCACTTTGTCAGATGCTTGAAGATGGAGAACTTACAGAATGGTAGGAAATTAAATGCAGGGAAAGATAAGTCATAGGATCAGGTCAGACTGAAGCGTCCCCAGGCAAAAAGTGTAGCTTTGGTTTGCCTATTTCAGCACAAATGTAGGTGAAACACAGCTTTGTCTGCACTAGAAAAATTACCCATTGCATGGGGATAGCCCACCAGTGCAGAATGTAGTTCAGCTTCATGAATACACAAACAATATTCAGGGTCATTTATGAATTAGTTTGAGACCTGATATGTTTTCCTGAGTTGTTTTGCAGACTAGTCATAGGCAGTGTATTGATGAGTATATCAAATAATGTCTCTTCATAACTGGTAACTTGTTGCATGAGCAGTTCAGAAAGAGCCAAAGGGACTGGGAAGTGAGAACAAATAGTATGGGAACCATGAAGTTCTCTTTACATGAAAAGGGACCTGAAGTCACAATCCTGTATACTAGGTGGTATGTTGAATGGCCAGATACTGTTATTCTGAGCATTTTACACTGCCATGTTATAGTAATCTCTTCTCAATATGTATGCTCTAATTAGCTGGCAAGAGCCCCTGGCAGTGTCTTTGCAAGGATATGTTTGCTAAAATTTCTGTGGCTTCTGACACTTCAACTCTGCTAGTGATAGAGTCATAGATTAGAAAGCCAGAAGGGGCCATTGTGATCATCTAGTCTGACATTCTGCAAAACACGTGCTAGAGAACTTCCCGGAATTCATTCCTGTTTGAACTAGAGCGTATCCTTTAGAAGAACATCCAGACTTAATTTAAAAATTGCCAGTGAAGGAGAATCCATCACAAGTCTTGGTAAATTGTTTCAATGGTTAGTTACTCTCAGTTGACTATTAACACCTTTTTTCTGGTCTGAATTGATCTATCTTTAACTTGTAGCCATTAGATTTTGTTACATCTTTGTTTGGTAGACTGAAGAGCCCTCTATCATCGAATATTTGTCCTTCAAGTAGGTATGTGTAGACCAGGGGTTGGCAACCCCAGCACACGTGCCAGACTTGGCATGTGTGCCTGTTGTGAGTGGCATGCGGCACAGCTCAGGCTCCCCCCGCTGGCCCCTCTCCCCAGAAGGGCCTGGGGCCACAAGAGAGGTGTGCCTGCCATGGCTCCTGACCTCTGCTGGCCGCGCTCAGCCAGCAGGAAAAAGGAGCTGTGGCGCATGGAGCTCCTGGACCCCGCTGGGGAAGCACGGCCAGCAGGGAACAGGAGCCCTGCTTGTGGGGGCGGGACCAGCAGGGAGTGGGAGTCCCTGGCCCCGCCCCTGCACCTGTTGGCCCCTGGCACCTGCTGAGGGTGTGGTGGGCGGGGTTTGCATGGGGGCTGGAAAAGGTTTCCAACCCCTGGTGTAGACTGTGGTCACGTCACCTCTTACCCTTCTCTTGGTTAAGTTGAACATCTTGAGCTTCTGCATTGTGTGTTTTCCAATCCTTTAATTTGTGGCTCTTCTCTTAATCATCTCCAGTTTATCAGCATCCTGTTTTGTCTCTGGGCACAGAATTCATGTAGTGGGTTGTTCCAGTGCCAAATGTAGAGGTAATATAACATCTGTATTCCAGTGCGGTATTCCCTGATTATACATTGAAGGATAGCAATAATTGTTTGGCCCCAGAGTCACACTGGAAGCTCATGTTCAGCTGATTATCCATTATGACCCACAAGTCTTTGAATTACCACTTCTCAAGATGGAGTCCCCACCCTTCTGTAAGTATGGCTTGTGTTCTTTGTTCCTAGATGTACAATTTTTATATTTGGGCATATTAAAACACCTATTGTTTGCTTGTGCCCATTTTACCAGCTGATGAAGAATGCTCTCTTGATGAACTGTCTTCTTCATTACTGGCCAGTCCCCCACTCTTCGTATCATCTACAAACTTCATCATTGATGATTTTATGTTTTCTTCTGGGTCATTGATAAAAGTACTGAGTAGTATCAGACCAGGAACTGATCTCTGTGTGACCTCAATAAAAACATGTATTTGATGATGATTCCCCATTTACAGTTACGTTTTGAAATATGTCAGCTAGCTTGTTTTCGGTCCATGTATTGTCTACCGTATTAATTTGTTTCTCTTTTCTTAATGAAAATGTTGTGTGCTACTATGTCAAATGCCTTATAGAAATCTAAGTGTATTGTATCAATACTTTTGCCAAATTTGTAATCTTATCAGAAAAAGATACCAAGTTAGTTTGACAGGATCTATTTTCATAAATCCAGTTTAATTGGCAATAGATATACATTCACCTCCTTTAATTCTTTATTAATGAGTCAGTCCCATAATTACCGTTTCATTATTCTGCCTGGGATTGATGCCAGAGTGATAGGCCTATAAATACCCAAATCAACCCATTTCCCATTTTTAAATACTGGCACAAATGAGCTTTCTTTCAGGCATCTGGAACTTCCCAGTGTTATTAAAAATCAACATTAATAGTCCAGATCACTCCTTGGCTAGCTCTTTTAAAACTCTTGAATTCAGGTTATGATGTAAAAGTGTAATGATGCAAATGTTCGTATAGATTGGCTTTGACTGTGCCCTCTATCACTGTGCAAAGCAGGCCTTCATAACATGATGCCTAAAATGCTTAGCAGCCACTTACATCTTGTCTGAACTAACAATACTATCATCAGAGAACCTTAACTTTTAGTGGCAATAGTGGGGAGTTCTCGTAATAGCACTGTAGTGTGGACAAAAATATTTGACTACTCGCTGGCTGTTGTTGTTGTAAATTACCACTGAATAAAATACAAATTAGTTTTCTTTGCTTGGTAGCTGTTACTTGATCAGCTTTGAACTGGAAATTGTAGCTGCTTTGACAAGATGGGTTTAGTTTCAGTGCTGTGAGTTTCTCTGTAGCTCTCTACAAAAACCTTTTCTATAACTGCTTTGAGGTGCAGAAGAGTATTTTCTGGTCTAGTTTATAGCATACTTGCTTGCTGAAACTCAACAGCTATTCTCACCTTGTTGTCATTGTCCCCTAATTGATAGGGCACTAGACGGTGTTCTAGGAAAGTGCTTCCCAAACATTTAACAAGGTGACTGCCAACTGCTGTTTGTGTTTTTGTGTGACTCTCACAGGGTCCAAAGTTGTGGGAGAGGGAAGAGCAGAGGAGTTTGCAAAAATTGTAAGCAAGAGTACTTCTTACCCAACTAAAGGGGCACGAACTACCCCAGCATCACCCTGTGCTTTGGCACCAGAAGTTTAATCCTGGCCCAGTGTAGAGGACAGGTCCCAGAAGATGTGGGGGAGAGGGTTGGAGCGTGACCCACAGCTCACATTGATCCAGCAGTGGCAACTTCTTTCCTGTGGTGGCTGGGTCTAACTTCTCAATCTTGGTGTTGCAACCTGGCACACAGGATCGCAGTGCGACTTGTGTTTGGCCTGAATGTCCCTTCTAGGGGAATGGCTGGGCCAAAAGTGAGTGAGTTTGCCTGATGTGTGGGGTCACAGCACTACTCAGGTTTGGCATGGCTTGGCTTGCTCCCTCCATGAAGAAAGGCTAGGCAGGCCAAACCTGAGCAGTTGATTGCAATGGCCAGAAAGGGAAGCTGGGACCAGCCCTGTGTGGCAGGAACAGCTGCTGTGGAATGAGTGCTGCATAGGTTTGCTCTCCAATCATCCTCCCACTTTTCACTGGGCCTGTGACCCATCTACTACATTCCCACTACCCACTCTTTGAGGAACAATGATCTAGGAGAGTTGGATTCCATTCCTGGCTCTGTCAAGATTCACTGTGCAACTCAGGGCAAATCTGTTCCCTTTTATGATATGCCTTCTCCTCCTCCCAGCCTTTGTCCATCTTGTCTAATTAGCTTGCAAGCACTTTGGGGCAAAGACTGTCTCTTCTTACATGTTTGCATAATTCTTAGCACAATAGGGTCCTAAGTACATCTATGTTTCTAGGTGATACCATCCTATAAACAAAGAACTTTCCCCTCTTTCTGCAGTATGGACATATGCATTATAATTTCTACAAGCTGCTCGAGGATCCTAGCTTTGTGCATACTGATAAGTAAATCCTTTCTATATCATGCCCACATAAAAGGTAGCTAAGCAACAGATTGGATTTGTGTGAATGTTCTAAAAGTCCATTAGAATATTTAATCATTTCTAAAAGAATCCATTTCTGAAAACGTGAAATCCCTCTCCTTGCCCTCCTTCTCTCATCCCTTAGGTTCTGTAACATCATTTTTACCCTACATCCTGCAGTGAGCTTGGTAAGGCATTTCTCTGTTTGGATATAATGCAGTTGTAACTCAGGCGTGCTTGGTGTGGCTCTCTGTGCTCCCACAAGTGGCACCTAGGCCATAGCGATTGATGAGCCTGCTCTACAGCCTTGGCTAAAAGCCATGTGGCTTTTAGCTTGTGCAGTAGGTGCTCATACACTAAGCTTCCCAGGTTTGATCCCATCTGCCAGAGACTGAGGTCTGTTGGCTTTACACACTAATTTTTAAACACTGCATCCAGTCAATTCCAAAAAGTCAGGGAATGTTCTAGGGCTCAATGGGAAGAATCCTGTTGATTAGGAGAAAATTTGAATACCAGAAGAGGACAGATGGGGCCACAGGCTTCAAGTGCCGCTGCTCCTGCCTGCAGACCAAAGAAGGCACCAAGTAATACATTCCAGTATAACAGTACACCATCTCATCTCTTCTCAGCATCCCAATAGACTTTAATATGCTGACATCCTGAATGATTTCTCTCCCAGCAGAATGAAGATCACTAATAATGATGAAGGAAGATGGGGCACACAGCACTCCTGGAATGGAAGTGTTTGAAGCAGTTGCAGAGAATCCCTGTAAAAGAAGGGGATGGTAGAGGTCATATATAGGCTAAGTCTACACTTGTTAACTTAAGTAGACTTAGCTAAGTCGACTTTGTTAAGTCAACTTAGCATGTCCACACTTAAATTTTAAGTCAACTTAGAGGGAAGCCTACAAAATCGACCTAGAGCATTCACACTGGATGCCTAGGCCGACTTGTAGGGGCTAGGTGGACCTGGGACAGGTCCACAGTGGCAGGCGGGACACCCCTTGCCAAGTGCCAGGGGGCTCAGCCTTTGCCCCATTGTACCCTGGTACAATGGGGCAAAGGGGGACAGGGACCCTGGTAAGGCATAGGAGCAGGGTGAGCCGTGCCCTTTGGGGGGGGCACGCCAGGCTGTGGCTGTGCCAGACACCCTGGCAGGGAGGGCAGTGGGGAAGCCCGGAGCCCCCTAAGTTGACTTAGGGCTACTCCCCGTACACTGGCTTAAGTTGACTTTCTAAAGTCGACTTAAGCAGCAAGTCGACTTAAAACAAGGTTTTAGAAAGTTGATTGAATATTTCCTTAAGCAATCTTAAGTCGACTTAATTTACAAGTGTAGACGCATCCATAGGGAGCACATAGGGGCATGGAGGGATACTAGAAACCCCTGGGTTGTGCGATGGGCTAAACCTTTTGAAGCAATGAAGTGTTTAACCATCTAGTCAAGATCCAAAGGGGTAGCCGTGTCAGTCTAGTTCAGCAAAACAAACAAGGAGTCTCGTGGCACTTCTAAAGACTAAAAGAATTATTTATTTATAAATAAATTTGTTAGTCTTTAGAAGTGCCACGAGACTTCTTGTTTGTTCCCCTAGTCTAGGACTCGTTTTCATTTACATCTCCCTTTTTTTCACATCACATCTCCCTTGGCCCCCCCCCCCCCCCCCCAGATCTCCTTTGTTTGCCCAGCAGAATCCAGATTAGCCTATCCCAGGTGTGCATACTTGCATTGGTGAGCAAAGATAAACTGGTATTAGTCAGATTCTGGAAGAAAGGAATGTAAGAACAATAATCAGGTTCTCTAGGCACCGAACCAGTCTAACCTGTTTTATTGTTTTCCCCGAGGTTGTTCACCTCTGTCAACCTTGCCCATCTACTAGCCTCCATTCTTCCTGCAACCTAATGTTTAAGAAGACCATGCTTTGGTATTAGGATTATTAAAGAAATATATTGCCATTAATTTACACAGCACTTTGCAAACATCAGTCTAATCTTGCTAATCCTTACTGCTGACCATAATGCTTATTTCAATGAATAGTCCTGTTGAAATTGTTGCAGTGGGACTACTCTGTGGTCAACTCTTTTGATCAGTAATACGCATTTTCAAACCATTAGATTAATAAATAAGATATATTTCCTGTGCCAAAGAGCCTGTAATGGAGGTTCTTGGACCTGCAAAATAATAAATTGTGAGGAGTGCTCACATGACTATGGACACTTGTGTCTTTGTGGGGTTAGGGTTCTTAGATGCTAAATGAGTGCTCTACTTGCACAGATACACAGTTCATTTGGCTCCAAGATATGATGATGGGTATCCTAAAATGCCTAGAGGATGATGAGCACCAGTGCCCCTCCATACTTTGAAGTAGCCCTGAATTTATTTTTTCTGACACTGGGTGGTGTGAGGATGACTTTGATTAGCTTGCAACATGGGGAAAAATGATTAATACTTTTTTATAACTGACTGTTACTTTGCAGCTCTGATTAGACATGTTTTGAGGTTATCTTCAGTTTGATGTGTGGGGGCAGCAGAAAGGATTCAGGACAGGGCTCAGAAATGTCCATGGATCTAGCAGCTTAGTAGCATTAGAATTCAGAGGTCCCTGCTTTGTGTGTGTTCTAGCGGTATTCATTACCTGTCCCATACTACATGCACGCTTTTCATTGCAAGATGTATTCTCCTTCCTTTGCTTTGAAGATTTACCTGAATTTAAATTGGTGAGATTCCAAGAAGCCACTCAAACAGCTTGGTTGAAAAAGACTGGGGATGCTGTAGGTTCTTTGGTTTCAGCTAATAATTTAAGGGGCCTCTGCAGTTATAGTTTATCATCTTCCAGATGAAGGTACTGCTTCTGGGGCATATTCTGGTAGAGTTTTCAAAGGATTGGTAGAATTTAGAGAAGATGCTTGAGTTTTATTCTGTTGAACCATGTTGAACAGCATATTTTAGGCTTAATCCAAGTAATTTGTATTATGCAAGCAGTTAGGCCCTATATGATTGGATCCATTTCATTCTGTGTGGAAATGCAATATACTCAAGCATTGCAAGTGTGGGAATCTGATATCATGGGAGACCAGGCCCCCTGAGTGCTCTGCTGGCTTTGCTCAGTTTGTATGTTTATAAGTGCCTTCCTCAGGACCGGTTTCTGTTACCACTCCTCATATTGAGTAACATCATACGCTGTGAGTAATTCCATTGTGATCAATGGGGCTATGCACCAAGTAAAGTGCTCATTAGCATGAGTAAGAGTGGCAGAATGAGTCCTTTAGTTTGTAAACTTCGCTTGGAAGAGAACATATGTGTGTGTGTGTGTGTGTGTGTGTGTGTGTGTGTGTACACATGAGTATACGTAGACAGCACCTGGTACAATCACTGTTTGCTCGGATTGGAGCTTCTGGTTGCTGCTGCAATGTAAAGATTGAATATTGGTTATGGTTATGGCTTGCTGCTTTCACTCAGAGTTTTAGCCGATAGTAATAAAAGAAGGAATTCACAGCATTTTAGATAGATGGGAATCAGTCTGCTCTTTGTATCATGAGGGAAAGATTAAATGGCTTGACCAAGATCACCCTGAAAGTAAATTATATCCCAGATCTCCAAAGTCTTAGGGCAGGACTACACTTCAAAGTTGCACTGGTACAGCTGCACTATTGTAGCGCTTTAGTGAAGACACTATTACGCCGATGGGAGAGCTGCTCCCATCTGTGTAGGTCAGACTTTCCAGACTGCTGTACCCCTTTCAGGAGACTGTTTTGTCTTGCGTACGCCCAAATTTCATCTTATTTAAAAACGACTTAATTATAAAATCAGACATAAAAATTTAAAAAGTGTCACAGTGTACTGTTACTGAAAAAAATGGCTCATTTTTGCTATATGATTATAAAAGAATCAATTGGAATATAATATTGTACATACATTTGACTGTATAATATAGAGCAGTTAACAAGTCAGGGTCTGTATGAAATTTTAGTTTGCACTGACTTTTGTTAGTGCTTTTTAGTAGCCTGTTGTAAAAATAGGCAAATAGCTAGATGAGTTGATGTACTCCCTGGAAGATGTCTGAGTAACCCCAGGTATAAATATGACTGATGAAGGACCCTGGTGTACTTAATTCACCTGCATAAGATGCATAAGTGTTGTCTATACCAGGAGTTACGTCTGTATAACTGAACTGTTCAGGTTGAGTGCCGTAGTTATACCAATAAAAGTTTGTAGTATAAACCAGTGTTTCTCAACTTAGTGGACCAAGGAACACTTAAAGGTATTAATTACTTTACACGGAACACCTGATGAAACTTTCCTGAAAAAGCCAATATATACCAGCTGTAACGTTCATAATATCTGCGTACTATGCATTCCTGCGAAAATGATTAAATACAATTTTATGAATATAACATACATTTATTTCTTAATACATAATGATTATGCACACAACTTCACACTGAAAATGATATTACTCAAGTAATAATGGAAATTTTATTCTATATCTCTAATATTCTAGCAAAGTTCATCTATTCTTGGAGTAATGTTCATCAAAGAAAGTTTTACTGTGAAAGTTATGTCCAAGTGATTTTGATACTGGCAGTAACAGTGGTTGGAAATTTAAAATGCTTCAGCTGAAGCAAAGGAGCAAGGCGGCGGTGGCAGATGCCAACAGCTGCCTAGAAGGTTTGCTGCAGCTGAGGCATTTAAAATCTCCCAGGCACACCTCGGCTTGCTGTGTTGCTCCTTGCCCCGCCCCCCCCCCAGATGGGGAGGGCTTGGGGTCAGTCAGTCACACCTTCACTATGTCCGCAGAGCACTGGAGTTACCTGGAGGCCGGAGCACCAATTGAGAAACACTGGTATAGACCTGGCTTCAGTCCTGCTCTGTATACTAACTTGACCATTCTGCCTCTCATAGTTATTTTATCACTTGTTAGAAGATTGCTTGCTGTGTGATTTTTTTTTTGGAGTGGATTTACAAGGCTCTAAATTACACTGATGTTTACTTCCTGCTTTATGGTTTAGTGCTAAATTGATACATTTAACAAAACTTGGATTTCCCATAGGCTTTTACATTTTGCGATGTCAAAAGCTATGTCTACACTTACAAAAGCTAGTTTGAATTAGTTAATTTGAAGAAACTGATTCGAACTAATTTTAGCATGGCCCCACTAGAATGCTAGTTAGAACTAGCCATGTCCATGCAGGGCACTGGCTTAGTTCGAATTAGTCAGTTGCATGAAGGTCAATCTGCTGATTAGTTTGAACTAAGCAGTTTTTTAACTAATATGGCCACATTGACTTAATGCGAACTAACTATTTCAAATTAAGGGTTAGTTCGAACTAAGCAATCGAATTTATTAGTTTGAATTAAGGAAGCCTAGTGTGGCCAAAGCTTAAGTTAATTAAGCTTCCTTAATTCGAACTAACTTGCAAGTGTAGACATAGCCAAAGTGATTTACCAAGATCAATGACTTAAGCCTCACAGTCACACTGGGAAGCAAGTAAATATCTCAAAATAGAATGACCGAGAAGTTATCTGACTTATTCAGTGTCACACTGTGTGGCAGAGCTGCAAATTAAAGACAGATTTAATAACTTTTTAGACCTAGTTAGCCATTTTCTGAAGTTATTAAAATTATTTAGGAATTAAAATGTACAACCCAGATAATCACAGCCCTACATGGGTACTACACGGCACAGAAATTGTCCTGCTTCAGCCTGGAAAGGGTTACAGCTGGAACTGCCTGTATCAGCCTCAGGAAATGAATCAGTATTAAGTGAGGGAAGAAAGACGGGAACCCAGGACTGCAAGCTGCTTTGTGCGTCTCATTTCTGATTTTTCTCTCCAATGTTTTGGAAGGTATTGCAGCCAGCTGACATATCTGAGCATGCCTGCGGTGGAAAACAGTCTGATCATATGTACTGTATCATTAACGGGGGTAAGATTGGGGAAGAAGCAACCTCATTCTTAGCCCTTTCTCTCTCCCTCCTCCGCCTTCTCCTCTCCTGCCTCTAGCCAGCTGCTCCTGCAGAATGAGTGAGTGTGCGTATGTGCGTGCAACATGGAGGGAGGGACTGCAGCAGCTGCTGCTGCTTTTACCAATATCTATACAGCTGCTTTCTTTGCGGGGACGCTAGGAACTGGAAGCAATCTTGATGAATCCGAAAGGTCAGTACTATCAATAAATCACCCACAGATATATGCTCCTGAAAGAAGCTTTTTTTAAAAACCTTCTTCTCATCAAAGGAGTATTAAGCTGATACCGTAGCTGCTTCAAGGAATGTAATCATTTCATGCTCTGTCTCAGCCAACAATGTCTAATAAAAATTTAGAGAATGACAGTGGCTTTTTTTTTTTTTTTTTTAAAAAGCTGGTCATTTTCACTTGGGTAATGCAAGTTCTGTTAAAAAATAAAGAGAGAGAGAGTCTAAATTTAAGACTATACAGATTTTAAGTTAGAGGATGTTTGGTATGGAAGAAAAGTAGATTTATGTCCTGCACTCAGATTTTATTATAGATTATACTCTGACTACTTTTTATATGCTAGTGTAATGATTTGGTATATTTCTGTCCTTCACCCCTTCTGGTAAAATTGGTATCAAATGTAGGAATTAGTGTAATTGAAACTTGAGTTTATTTAATCTAAAAATAAAATGATTTGAATGGTGCTATCTTCAGTAGGATAAAATACATAATCTTTACCATGTCTGTATTAAAAGAGTAATAGTGGATATTTTCAGTGTACTCCCCTTCATGGTTAAACAAAATGCCATTGCCCCCTATGGTTTTAGAAACTAGCTTTGGAGGGCTGGGTTATCATGTAGTTGAAATTCTTGTGGTGATTATCTTCAGGGCGAATCTTCTCCTTCACCCTGGGCTTGTATTTACACAGTGGCTGACGTGAAATAAGTCTATTGCTGTTCCAATCCAATTGGAATTTTCTGCTTCTGAGCTGAGAACACACAAATATTTGCTTGCGGAGAAAAGAGGGGTGGAAAGGCAGTATAATTTAAAACTTGCCTTTCCTGGCACAGCTGTCGCCTCCTACCTGGTGCGCAGATTGAGGCTGTTTTGTAAAATCCCAAGTTATTTACGAACATAGCTGCAGGAAGCAAAAGACTCAGACTCTCTTATTTCAATGTATAATGCATATAAATTAAGTTTAGCTATTTTATGCTGACTCCACCCATTTCGATTTACACAGCCCTAGGGGTGCAGTGGTAATTCTTGTTAGTGTTGCAAAGGAACCCAAATAAATCCAGATTTCTTTGAATTTGTTTTCTCATAGGCTTTTCCTTTGTTTAGTTTTGTTTGTTTCCCTTGAGGGAATGGTTAATATACTCTCCTTACACTGTTTGAACCATCCAGGAACTGAAATATCATGAGAAAATTGGATGTGTGTAACCTGGGCTATGTTATAGGCATCCTTATTCACTTAATAAGAAAAGCCTGTCTAAAACCTAACCGCAAATACCTGAGATACAAACACTAGGACTCTCACGCTTCCTTATTTCATTGGCCATTCAATAATAAACCCACAGTATTTACAAATTCCTGTGTCCACATTAACATAGAGGGTTTTGTGAATAGGAAAGTCATGGGCTTTTCTTGTTTGGTGTGAGTTGCTTAGGAAATTTACATGTTAAGTGCGTAGGTCGTGTACTAAATGAGACTGCCACTGTTTACAAGCAGATAACAGTGTTAAGTTATGATATACCATTTCCATTGCTAAAAGTGCAAGAAAGTGATTAAATGTTGGGCTGTTTATCCTTATGTCCTTGCAAGTGGCTCAGTACAGTACTAATCGATGGCGCACCTTTCTGTGCACTGACTTGTCTCCTCTTCCACTTTCCCTTCCAGTCCGTGTCGTTCTCCTTTCTTGATGGGAAGGAGCAGTAAAATGGTTGTGCTCAGGGATACCAGGGCAGCTTTCCTTTTTGCCCTATATATCGGATCCGTAATACTGTTTCCTTTGAGACCACTGTGGGGCAGACGACACTAAATAGAAGATGGTGGCTGAATTGGTTAGTAGTGGAACATCCAGCAGAGTATAATCTCCATTCAGCCAGTGGGACCTCGAATAGCATATAGTTGTATGATCTGTGTTGCATTATCATCTTGATTTCCATTTAGACATACCAGGATAGAGGATTGTGTAGTCCTGTTCTTTGGATAGAGAGCACTCTTGTTTTGAAGAATTCTCTTTCATTAAGCAGCTTGGTTGGGTGAACTTGTGAAGCATCCTGAAGATGACAGTGCATTACGGCTTGCTGGATTACATGCAAGTAGTGGAGGTTCAATTTAATACTCCTTGGAGGATTAAAATCTCTGGCTAATCAAATTTAGAAAAGGAAATTAAACCTTTTAACATGACACTTCTTATAACATTAAAGAACAAGAAAGCCCTCTTTACAATAGCATGCTGATTGCTTAATGTAGCATTTTGTTTTTTGATTAAAACAGTTCAAGCTGGGGGCAGTTTTAGCTGGATGATCTCTAATGTCCATTGCTTTTGCTGAGAGGTGATGGCTTTGGTGGACATTGAGCGCTCTCACACACAACATTAGTGATCTAGTTTCTCTTAGCAAGTGAATTCAGTGCAGTGTCTAATCCTGGTGGAGTACACCACTCTGATGGGGCCAGCTCTGTTTTCGTGACTATCCACTTGATCTGAATCTCTGGGTGCAGCTCATTTTTGTAAACTGAATGTGACATACTAATGGACTCCAGCAACATGTTTCCTTCTTTTCATTATTTATTATAGAATAATTTTCCTACTCACAATGCTGCTGTGAATAGTCTGTGCTTTTTCAGCCCTTTCCACCCAAGGGTTTATAAATTAGCACTACAAACCTTGCTCAGAACTGGAATGTAGCAGATGAGATTTCAGCCCCAAAGCAATTAAAATAAAATAAACACCAAAGGTGCACAAAATTGTGTAAATTTCTGGATGTATTTCTTCAATTGTGGAACTCTGGGTTTGTCTTTAAAAAGTGAAACTTGAGAAGGGATTATTCAGATCATCTTTTTGTATTTCAAAAACACTAAAATGTGGAATAGCCAGGGTTTGAAAATCTGCTCTCATCCCAACAGTAAACAGTTCCCCCTAAAATACATATTTTTTGTTTAAGCATGTCACTCTGTCGTAGCCAGTAAAGTTTATTGAATAGTCTAAATATAATTTGTCAACACACTGTGGTGAATCCATGACTGTGTGGGGCTTCCTACTGGTCATTATTCTGATAGCCATGGGTACAATATTAGTGTTGCAAATTTCATGACTTTATCATGAGTCTTGTGATATTTGATGTTTTCTTTAAAGCAGCAGCTCCTCGAAACAGTATGTGAAAACCTCAGCTTTCTTCAAAAAAATAAAAGGCAGCACACCACATACATCAAATAAATTTCTAGCTTATATGTTGGTGGAGAAAAGGTTATAAATATGGCCCAAGTGTATCCTGCAATCTCAAAAACCAGAAGGCACATGAAAAGAACTCCAAATTTATTGTATTTTAAAATCTCATATTTTAAGGTCAATCTCAAGGTATTTTGGGCCTGACAAGTGATTTTTAAATGTTTGGGGGTACTAGCTAGGTAATATCTCAGAGCCTCTTCCTCCAGAGCATAGATCTGCTAAATTTCTCAAGTACCATAGCTGTCAGTCTGATCAGTGAGTACAACTCAAGTAGATGTCTAAATTAGATTTTCCTTTGCTTATAAAATGCATTCATGAATATGGATGCAAATTGGAGGTGAAATTTAAAGAAATTGGCTTTATCTAATTTTATAAATGAATTATGTACCCTGTTCTGTGGTCACTACGAAGCAAAGTTTGTGTTCCCTTGATTTCTTGTTAGCTTCTTTGAGGCATAACTATAGTACATATATTGAAAAATTCTTCACATTTCTTTGTCAGACCTATTTGTATTCCTGTCATTAGTTCCCAGCCTCATACTTAAAGTGCTGATGTTCTCTTTTGTAATTAGTTTCCCCCAATTTTCCAGTGGATATTTCCTTTTGAGAAAATGGCATTTCTCCAACCTTTGAGTGACACCTGGTAGCTGAGTGAAACTCATGCTTTGTGGATAGTGAGACTCGTATTTAGGGCTTGTCGTGCTTCAGTGTAGATGCTGCCTATGGAGACAGAAAAGCTTCTCCTATTGATGTAGATAATCCACCTCCCGAAGAGGTGGTAGATAGGTTAACAGGAGAATTAGGTTGATTTAATTGTGGTATTCAGAAGGGGTGGATTTTTCACACTCCTGATTGATGTCATTATACCAGCTTAATTTCCTAATGTACATCGGGCCTTAGTGGGAATTATTTCTAACAACTCCATTTATGGACACTATTATTCTGGAATAAATGGTCCTTGTTCCTGTTAAGCATAACTTCTTTAAAAGTTAAATTAGTAGGTTATGCTAAATAGGAACCAAGGCACCATTATTCTGGAATAAGAGTGTCTACCCATGGATTTATTCAGGAGTAGTTGATCCTGAATCGCTCTGTATATAGTAGACAAGTCCTGTCTGCAGCTCTGTGTTTTGTATTAGGCATCCACAGGCTGACCTTGACCGTTATTCCTTTTACAATCTTTTTTGTTGGCCTTGATACCTAGAAATCTCACTCAAGTCATTTTAAGGATAGAATCCATTTATTTCTGCATATGGTGAGAATTTAAAAATCTGATGTTTAATTTCTTCACCATTCCATTTTTCAATACAGAATGAAATCCCTCATTAACATTCTTCCCCCTGGCCCAAATTTGACTGACTCTGAAATCAGTCACCATGAGATGCAGAAACTTGTATAGATGAAAAGTTCTTTAAGCAGGTAGCTTAGCTTTTATGCCAAGTTTTAATCCGTTATTTGGAACTCTAATTAGTGATTTTATATAAAATATTTTTTACAATTAAAACAATAACTAACATTTTTCTTTTTTGTATATGGATCTTATTTCAGTTTGAAATATAGTACTCCGAGACTCTGCAAGTTAAGCAAAACTGGATGTTTTCTGTCACAAATTATTTGTCTTCTGGTTACTTTTAAAGGTCCCAACTGATGTCATTGTGCTAGATATTGCACATACATGTGGTGAAATATATTTCTTGCCCTGAAGAACTTACAGTTCAATTAGACAAGTCAGTGTGAGAGAAAGGAAGTATCAGTATCTCCATTTTACAGAAGAATAACTGAGGCACAGAAGGGTTGTGACTTTTCCAGAGTCATAGAGGAAGTTTGTGGCAGAACTGGGAACTAAATCCAGATAATGAGTCCTGGTGCTGTGCCTTAATTGCAAAACCATTCTTCTTACGTATTTAAGACTAGATTTGGATCCCTGTTACACCAACATGCACTTAATCCACTGTATCTCCACTAACTTCAATAGATATTCTGAGTGCTCGGCACCGTGTCATCTTTCGGTGTCAACATCTGAAATTTTGACCTGGCAGGACAAGTGGAATTCTAAAACTCCAGACCTGTCAGCTGACATGATGGTTTTTAAAATTCCGTTCAAGGGAAATAAAACTCAGTTTCTTGAGTTCGATTGTTCCCTTGTGGGTTGTGTGTGTTTGTTGATTTTTTTTGTCAAAGTTGCTGCAAAGACAACTGTAAATCATTTGAATTACTTTCAGATGAGTCAGCATGCCAGAGGGCTTAGTGTGGGAATTTATCATTGACCAAACATACAATAACCAAACAAATAACTAAATAATGGAAAATAATTATAATCCTCCTCTCTCTCTTCCCTCCCCCCCCCCCCCCGCCTTCAGAAGCGGTGGCAGTGGAGTAGCTTGAAAACCTTTTAGCTGTCTGCTGTGTTTAGCCATGCCAACACAAAGAATGTGTTTAGCCATGCCAACCAGAAGGCAGCTGCTCTTCAAATCTGGTCCGATGTTCTGGGTCCTGCTAAAATATATAATGTAATTGCAGTCCATTCTGATCATCTGGTGTGCTGCAAGGCAGTTTTCAGTGAAGGTTTTACATAGGTAGAAACTGGCATGACTCCAGTTGTTCTTTATTTGGTCAGTTCTGGGCTTGTTTTGTGGAGAATGGAATATTTCTGTGAAGCAACAAGGGGGTCAGAAAAGCACCTAGTGAGAAAACATACTCAGAATCTCTGAGGTCAAAATAGATGCGGGTTATTAGTATCCTGCTGAGGGAGAATCAGTCTTTAGAAATTAATGATGACTCCGTTTCTGATGAAATCTTTGGCACACTATTGATCTGTTACCCCAAGGTGATTCCTAACATCCAGCAGGCAGAAGTTGACTAGCACAGCTATGAAGGGTTTGACGTGTCCTATTGATTTTTCTGTTCAATGTATGCAGAATTCCATTTGCAATTTTTTTTCCCTCCACAGATACACTTAGTTGGGTCCTAAAATGATGATATCAATGATGCTGAAGTGCCCGATGTTTCTTAACCTGAGATTGAAATTGGCTTGATAAACCAATGTTTTATTTTCCTGCGGTTTGATTCTTCATGCTTGGCATGTCTTGAAAGATACCATGATACATATTTACAACAAACTGCTTCCATTCATTTTCAATTACCTGTTACTTTGTGTGGCAGCAGAGGCTGTTGCTCAGCCTACTTGAACTATGTCCCTTTATACTGTTTGCTGTAGGGCGTCCTGGAGAGTAATCAAGTTCCAAAGGGGTAGCCGTGTTAGTCTATTGCAGAAAAACAAACAGAGTCCTGTGACACTTTTAAAGACTAACAGATTTATTTATCGCATGAGCTTTCGTGGGACAAAATCCCACTTTGTCAGACGCTTTGAAGATGGGAAATTTACAGAATGGGAGGAAATTAAATTCAGGGAAGTGTATGACATAGGGTCAGGTCAGGTTGTAACCTAGCAAATCAACCTGCATTTAATTTCCTCCCATTCTGTAAATTTCCCATCTTCAAAGCATCTGACGAAGTGGGATTTTCTCCCACGAAAGCTCATGCGATAAATAAATCTGTTAGTCTTTAAAAGTGCCACAGGACTCTGTTTGTTTTTCTGGAAAATAAAGTTAAGAAACCTGCATCAGGAATTGAATCAGAGCAGAGGAGGAAAATAACTGTAATATTATAGTGGCAAATAATCATGTGTTTCACAGTTTTTATTTTTCTGACATCTGCTTTATTGGCTGTTGTCCAGACCTTGGCCCTCTTTTCATGTCCAAATGTTGGGCAGATGAATGAGATGCAGCCCCATGAAAGGGAAACAGGCTTTTCTTTTAAAACTGATGAAGAGATGTCAGACATAAGCATACAAAACATAAGTGACCTGAAAGAGACGATGCCCACATGTATTTGCCTTATTTCCTCTCCCTTCTTTTTATCCTACCTTTGTGGAAAAGGAAGAGGAATTTTGGCTTTTGTTTGGTTAAAACAGTACAGCTGCTTTAGATAGTGTATTTGTATTGGCAAGCTAGTTCTGTGGGAATAATCTTAAAAGCTTGATATTGATTTGGAATTTACATCTGAACTGTAATATACACTCAGTGCTTAGATGCTTTTCATTTTATTTTCCTTGAATTTTTTGTTTGTTTTTGGCTTCAGAGAGGTCCTAGTTTCCGTCCCGTATATGCTGACACTGATCAAGGCACAGGCTAAGGTGATGAAATTAAATGTGATGCCAACTTCCCTTCATAGAGTGAAGAAGGGAAGGGAATGAATGATTTTATGCTGATTCACAATCCCACGCTGTGAAAAAAATGATGCTAATACTTATTGAACATCTTTGTGAGGTAGCTATGGAAAATGCTTTGGGATCCTCAGGAGAAGAGTCTGTGTAAATGCAAAAAAATGGTGTGTTATAACATCATTAAATGTTATTTATGTGGCTAAATAAATTATCATGAATCAGAAGCTATTCAAGGGAATATTTTAAAGGTTTACCACCCATCTCTTTAATTCCAGACTCTCCATATCTCCCTTCAGCCATATAAATCCCGCCCTGGGTATACAGGAGTGTGGTTTTCAGTGTTGGCCTATTGAAGGCAGTGAGAATTTTCCAATTTTGTAGTTAGGAAGGCAGCTGATTTGGTTGTGGAGAGTTGGAAGTGGGAGTAATTAGGACAATGGTAAATGCTTTTTTAAAATCCTGTCTGTTGCATGTGTATGTTGACAGGAAAGGCAAATGTCTTCTTGGGGTTTCCCGAATAAGACTAACCACTCTGTGTGTGCATAGTCCCACAGGAGACCAGTAGTCTCCCCTGAAGTAAATGAGGGTCTCCTGAGGTTGCTTTTCATCTATAGTATGGATAATCTTAAGTATTAAAAATCCCGTGAGTCAGGACCCAAATATCATTAGGTTATTTTTTAATTATCAGTTTTTATTTTTTTAATTTTTCATATTGCTTTTGAGTTTTTAGCGTGCACACAAGTCACATATTCAAGCTTTCCTCCACAACCTGAAGAGCTAGTCAGTCAGTCACTCATGCACATGGACACTTTTTAGTCAAAGTTGAGATTCTCACCTAATCGGTCACATGACTTCAGGAGCTGGGGCTTTCAGAAAAATGCCAGGTATCGTGGGATTCACAATAAAATAATGAAGTCCACCCCTCAAAAAAAAAACCAAACCCCCCCCCCCCAAAAAAAAACAAACAAAAAAACCCCCACCAAAACAAAACAACCAAAAAAACCCAAGAAACAAGATTAAAAATCTTGTTCCAAGTTGACATTTTGATTTTTTTTCTTTATTTCTGTATAGCGGCCAATGGAAGGCAAGATGTCTATTGATGAAATATTGACATTAGATACGGGATTGATTACAAATACCCATTGTGATTAAAATATTTTGTTGAACATCAGCAGGTATTTACACAGACATTGAAATTAAAATGTGACTTGTTGTTGGAGAAAGTTGTTCTTTATAAAGTGAAGTTTCTGACATTATCCCTTAAGGACTCCCTGTGTGAACACTCTTATGCCACTCTTGGAAGGGAATTAAACTAAATTGCAAAAAGGCGCTCTCAGCCCATGGCTGCACTCGTGAATTTACAGTGGAAGAGCTGTCCTGATGCAGCTGCCCTGCTGTAAAAATACTCTCATAATCACTCTCTGCTGGTGGGAGAGAGTTCTCTTCTTGACATAATAAAACCACCTCAACGAGTCATAGTAGCTGTGTTGGCAGGAGAAGTTGGAGAAACTCTTTTGCTGACATAGCACTGTACATACTACCTATCACACATGCCGGCAAAACTCATGTCATTCAGGGGTGTGTGTTTTTTCCCATTCATGAATGACATAAATTTTGCTGGGGTGAGTGGTAGTGTAGATGTGGCCTTAATGCAGAATAAGAGTGTTCATATGAAGAGCTAGTGCAGAATAAGTATTGCACTTTAAATTCACACCCTATCTTATTTCGCATAGCTTCCCTGTGTAGACAAATCCTAAGAAATGCAAACTGCTATTTAATGGAAGAAAATGCTTATGTGTCTAGAGGCAGAATATCACAAAATGGCATTGCATTGCATATTTGGAATCTATGGAAAGAATTTCTTTGGCAGTTTACCCTGATGCTGAATTACTGATGGAATCCATAAAACAACCAGACCAGTCACCTTCCCAAAAAGAATGGCTAGGAATATTATAAATAATGAACAGATGCTGCTAGTTGGACCTGGCTGGTTAAAACAAAATCCGTTTGAAGTTTGAGAGTTGTTCATTCACTTACTCATTCTTAGGAAACTGAGTTCAACACTAGTGCACCCTGCAACAATGTGTGTTAAAATTGCAGGATTTTCATTAACACACTATTAATGCACACTGTATAACATAAATAATGTTGGAATGCAAGGTTGAAGAAACCAGTTTAGAAGAAGCTGCTCCCCAGTGTTGAGCAACGTCATGGATGCAATGAGGGGCCCATGTTCATGTGTTAGAGGTCCATTTGCAGAGACGGGGTTCATTTAGACACCCTGGTGTCTTTGTTAATGGAAGTTGGATGCAGTTATTGTGCCCGTCCCTCACTGCTGAATGGGAGTGAAATGATTTCAGGTAGGTGGGAGTAAAGAAGCAATCGGGTCTGAGAACTCTTGGAATAGCACATAAAGAGAGCTGAAGTGGGTGTCTCCTTACCGGTCAGCACTAGAGGGAGCCAATATTATAGGCAGGCCCAGGAACATGCTGCTCCACGATTAGCTGAGGGTTAAAAAGCCCTTAGCTGTGCTAGTGTGCTCCCAGGTCACATACAAGGAGCTTGAAAATAAGAGTTGGGATCTGTGACAACTGGGCCCTTCGGGGGAATGTCTCTTTAATCTGTTTTAGTTTTTTCTCTGTCTCTCATACTGTTATCAATGTGCTGATCTGTAGATGCCACAGTGATATGTGTAGTATAAATGTATAGTACAGAATAGGAAATACGGGTTTTATAAATCTTTTTTTGTGTCATCCTGAATGCTGCTGGAATAGGAGATTAATTAGGAAGCCATCAACATTTTTTGCCGGTTATTCATTAAACACTTAGAAGTATCACTTGGTAGTAGTGTGTTTAACATAAAATGTTTGTTTCATAAAGAGCTAAACACAATGCGTACTTGGCACATTCATTATGGTTCTAATCCTGAAAGAATTAGGTAACTGTTGTTTGGGATATTTATATTTTAATCTAATACATACTGCACCAGAAGATGTACAGCTCTAACTGTCCTGTCAATAAATGTGCCTGTTTCCAGAGTCACTGTTACCATTTCCAATCACCTATTGATCTTGTGACCAGTCTTTTTGGAAACGAGGACGCTGTGTTGTGACTGTTTCAAAGGAAAATATAGTTGAGGGTCGTGGGTCAGATTCTAGGTGTTGCAGGGTGCAGTATATGAACCTAAATTGAACAAAACAGAAAAACTAGTATGGCAAAGAGCCCTTGATGGCATTACAGTGAGCCTATGTTTTATAGTAAATTAGGATTCTGTGTCTGAGAGCTTTACTACAGGAGTGAGTGGGTGAGGTTCTGTGCCCTGGGAACTGTGACTAGACTAGATGCAGGGTACAGCGTGGCTGGGGGAAGTGCTGGAGGGGGTGGACCGACGTGGCTGTGGGGCATGCTGGTTGCTGTGGCTGCCTGCCCGCTTCCCCTCTGGTCCTGGCCAAGGTTCCAGGGGCTTCGGGCAGGGCCACGGGCTGGCATGGCGCAGCGCGGCTGGGTGTGGGCAGGATGCGGGCTGGTGCAGCATGGCTGGGATGGGAGTGCTAGGGGAGGGGTGCGGCTGCAGGGCGTGCTGGCTGCTGGGGTCCAGGGGTGGCCGCGGACAACGCGGTGTGACTGGGGAAAGGGGGGCTGCAGGGTGGGGGAGGCCAGCGCTGCGGGCTGGCACGGCCATGGGGTGAGGCGAGAGCGTGGGCCATGCTGTTGCTGGGGCCCACAGCTTGCCCACAAACTGTCCCTGTTCATGGGCATCCAGCTCCACATGCTCCCCTTTTTAACAGGGGAGGAAAAAAAGGAAAAGAAAACACTTTCCATTTTTTTTTCAATTTTTTTAAAAAGTCTTTTTGGCTTCTGGGCCACAAATATAATTTTTAGAACCCTGAAGGGCCACTATATTTAATTAATTTTTATTTAAATTTAATTAATTGATTTAATTAATGTTAATTCAATTTAAATTTGAATTTAATTAATTTAATTTTAATGTAAATTCAATTAAATAGACTGATGGCTCCTCATGGTTCTAAAAATTATATTTGTGGCCCTCGAGCCAAAAAGGTTGGGAACCACTGCTCTAGATGATCATGTTTGTCCCTTCTGGCTTCAAGTCTATGAGTTTATAATAATACCATAGCACCTTCCATTCTAAAAGTGGTTTGGAAGTAGCAATAAAATAAACTTCCCAGGATCCCTGGGTAGCAGTAGGCAAGTAGAAATATCCTTACTTTACAGATGGGGAAACTGAGGTACATATTGGTTCAGGCCAGAATTTTCACAATTGTCCACTCATTTTGGGTGCCATAGTCGTTAGGGTCCCAGTTTGAGACACCTGGGGCCCAAATCTGAGGGAGTCAAAATAGAAAACACTTGAGAAAATGTTGGCCCAAATCACTTGATCAAAGCAACATGATGACTTGTTTGCTAAACTGATAATTGAGCTCCAGTCCCATGCTTTGGTTGGTTGATCTTGCTTCTGTCTTACTAATGCTTTGTATTTGCATACAGTACAATTTATTGAACTCGATAGAAAAATAAAATATTTTGATGAGCACATTCAGATGCTTCTGTAATTATAAAACAAGCCTGGATGCAGAATACTAATTATACGCTGTAATGGTAATGGAAGGTAGTATCAAGAGGCAAGCGATTATGCCAAGAAGAAAGAATGTATTTCTTGACTAAACTTGTTCTCCACTGTAGGGTTTTCGTAATTCAGTGATGAGACAGCAGCAGATGACATAAAAGTTCAGGATGGTATTGTTTACTCATTCATTAAGGAGAAAAGTAAACCATAACAGAGAAATAGAGGTTGTTAATGGAATTGGAGGCCTTTTTAAATTTTGCTTGAAAAGCTTTTAAAATTAGCCTTGAGAATCCTAGGAAATTCACACTAATTAACACTGAGAGTTTTCCTGTAAAACTTGTCACTAAATCTTGTGTTTAATGTAAGAATCCGTGGATAATTATCTGATTAACATGATACATCGCAGAGATTAGATAAGAACAGAGCAGTAGCATCTTCATTCATGTTCCATTTAGTCTTAAAGGAAAACTGCAACAGATAGCTCAATAAATATTTTCTAAATAAGAACAACTGTTACAATTGAGTTTTCAGAATATTTTTCTTTTTAAATACTTGTCATGGGGCCAGACTGTTCCTTTGGGTAGAAGGACCCAGATAGGAGATAGGAGACTCATGTTTAAGTTCTGCTATCCCTGCTTAGGCTGAGTAGTACCTTATTCTGAGTTGCCCATTAAAATCACCGGGAATATTAATGGAGGTAAGTATTATTCACAGAGAGTTGAGGATGACAGAATCAGTCTCTCTCTCAATGGTAGTTGGCCACTGGGTTTTTCAGGTTATTATTTGGTGTGTATGTGTGCATTGAAGGAAATAGGAGGTGGAGGTGAGGGAGTCAGTGATACAGTGCCAGATCATAAATTGCTAGATTTTAATGCAAAAGGTCTTGATCATTTGGATTGACCTCCTAACACGGGCTGAAGAATCTTACCAATAATTTTTCACCAGGCTGGAGTACATTTTGGGATATTCAATTTGCTGGAGGCCTGGGCTATCCACTATCGGCGCTTAAGTGCACAGTCCCTGCTGCCACCCTAAGCCCTGCAGTTGGACTAGGGGGCTGGCTGTGGGCAGTGCATGGTGGGACAGGTACCCACCATGCACTGCTCCTTGTATTGCAAAGGAGTGTTCACACGGGGGAATGCTCCTTTGCTATACAAGAAGCACGTGTGTACACACGAAAGCGCTATATTTATAGTGCTTTCCTTGTCCCGCAATAGCTTATTGCGGGACAAGTTTGTCATCTGTACATAGCCCTAGTCTTCTAAGACTTTGTTTGCACTAGCACTTTTCTCTGTAAAACTTTTGTCTTCCATGGGGAAACACACTGCTGACAGACAGAAGTTTCACTGATCAAAGTGCCAGTGTGGACAACACTTCGTTGGCAGGAGATGGTCTCCTGCTGCCGTAGTTACTATTGCTCGTTGGGGGTGGTTTAATTGTGCCTGCGAGAGCGCTATCTCCCATCAGCATAGAGCGGCTACATGGGAGACCTTACAGCAGCACACGTAAGTCATTTGGGTAAAATTTTCAAAGGTTCTTAGTGCCCTTACTGTAAACAGGACCTGAAATTGTCTAATTTCCCTGGATTTCTAATGGGTCTTGAATATCCTGTCAACCTGGGGCTCTCTTTGATCATTAATTATTTTTCTTGTTCTATTTCCAGCTCTTCATTTTTCTTTACAGCGGGTTTTCTCTCCTTTTGTAATCAGATTCAGCGGTTAGAATTTCTTTTATATTACACTGGAGTTTTTCATTTGACTGACTTGAGACCCGCTGACAGGATGAGCTTTCTTTTCATAGCTTTATGGTAATGGGGCCAACAATTCAGGGAATGAGTGGCAGTTGACTCACTTTCCAGGAGATTTTTTTTGTTGTTGGTTGTTTGGCTGCTTTGTAAGCATTATTCTTCGCAGAAATCTTTTGCAAGTGCTGTCTATCATACCAGTTTGTTCTCTAACATATGCATTATATTTCCACTTTCTGTTTCTATCACTTCATTGAACTGTCTTTTAAACTTTTTTTTCAGCTTTACTCTCTCATATTTTGGTGGAGTTGTATATTATGCACAATAGATTTATTTATTTATTGCCCTTTCAGGTTAAGCAATTACAGCTCCTCTGACCCCCTTTAGGTCATTTAAAATACAATAAAATAAAAATACCTGATTGGTGCCATAAAATCACAGCACAAAACTGTTTTCTTATTTTATGCACTTTGCCAGATCACTCAGCTTTTTCTATACAATGTTCATAAAGGCATTTTATGACTGACAACAGGACTCATGATAATTAAAAGTTTTGTAGTGAAATATTCCGGCCTCTGGCACAAGGCAATGTGGATTGTGCTGAAGTATTAGTTTAAATTAGTCATTGTGGAAAAACAATTAAATTGCTGTATGTTACCCTTCAAATAGCTCTCTACTACCTCTCTGTGTCCAACATTTCCCTCCCACCTCTCATCATTTGCAGGATGCCACCTAAGGGAAAATTTGCACATCTGCATTACGTCAATGCTGCTATTGTGTGCAATCCGATTATCAGCATGAAGTTGAGAGGGAGAGTTTGTTGGTTAAATTTTATGGAAAGGAGGTTTCTCTACGTGAGAAAAGGGATTGTTCTATAATGGTAATAAGGAAAGGACTCCTGGGTTTAGTCTGTTCCAGATTCTGGCTCTGGAGGAGGTGGAAAATCATTTTATCTCTCTTGTGCCTCATTTTCCCTTCTCTATTAAATAGGTAAGTATTAGTATCTCCATCCCGTTGGCAAATGAGAGGAGTGATAAATGGGTAGCACAAGTGCAACCGTAACACTGCAGATGATGTGAGTCTCCTGCAAGTGACTTTCTGTTTAACAGTTGTAATTCATTCTGATGTTATAGCCCATGGTCCATCTTGATTGATTGTCACTGGGAGTTTCACCACACACGTGCAAGCAGATGCATGGTGCGCACTGGGTTTCTTCAGTTCAGAACTGTGAGTTTAATTTCCTGAGCACTAGGAACTAGGAGTGAGAAGAGTGCTTCAGGACAGGACAGTATCTTTATGGCAGACATGGAAGCAAGTGATGGTATTGACAATGGAGAAGAGGATTTAGAAAATGCTTCCAGGTATTCTTGAATTAATTCTTCAGCTGCCATATTTGGAATTGCCTATATTAGCTTTTTTCCTCTTTAAAATTCTTTGTGGTAGGGAAGATAGCATAGACGAAGCATTGGTATCCTCTGACCTTGTGACCACCCAGTCATCTCGGCCTGTTGTGTGCAAGTTTAGCCAGCAGAATGTGAAAGTGCTGGCAGATGGGATAATTCTCACTGTTTTTGCCACTCATAATGCCATATTGATGCTAATGCAATGGTGAGAGTTTTTAAGTGAGGTGAGGGGAAGCTCTTGTAGTCACATCAACATGCTGCTTTTGGACCCAATTCAGCAAAGCACTGGAACACATGCTAAAATCTCAAGCGACGGCTGGGAGCATTTCCAGTTATTCCAGGGGTTCACAGACTGAGAGACGGCAGGGGAGGGAGTGTTAGCTGTCAGCCCCTGCACGTGCCATGCATGGCTGACAGCCAGAACTAGAGCGCTGTGCGGATACAAATATGTGGATCCGCATCCAATCTGCATCTGCAAGAAATGGTCTGCGGATATCCGCAGATTCAGATATAATGTGGATATCTGCGGATATCTGTGTATTTGCAGGGCTCTAGCCCTATACAGATAAAAATATGTGGATCCGTATCTGATCTGCAAGAAATGGTCTGCGGATATCTGTGGATCCAGATATCCATGGATATAATGCGGACATCCGCAGATTTGCAGGGCTCTAGCCAGAATCCTGCCGAGATGGGTGGCCTGAGAATAGCGGCTGCTGATCGAGTGCCCTGAAGGCAGTGCTGCCCCCTGCAGCACCTCAGAAGTAAGGGTGGCATGGCATGGGGGGGGTGTCACCACTTTTGGGGGGGTGGTTCATCACAGCCTGAAATACTTTCAAAGGGGGTCTCAGGAGCAAAAAAAGTTAGAGAACCCCTGCCCTATTCTTTCCCTCAGAATAGGGAAGGGCAACTTTAGTTTGGGCCAGTTACTCAACAGAGAACCCCCCACTGGAGGAGGCTTTAGTAGGAATATGAGGAATTGGCTGGTTGTTTTGCTGCTGTGAAAGTGTTCCCTCTCTGGCTTGCTCGATGCCCTAGGAGGAAGGAAGTTACTGCTTCTTGGTGCCGCTGCAATACCACCCTGTGCCCTGATTTGTGCCAGCTCCTCTGTATCAGTGCATGGTCTCCCCTGTGCACTCATCTAATTACTCTCAAATAGCTTTTGTGGCTGAATCTCCCGCTGCTGCATCTCCCTGCCTAGCCCATTATTCCTGACTGAAAGCTTTCTCTGTATAGACTGAGGGCTTGTACACACTACAGCCTTATCTCGTGGTAAGGCTGAGCACCTACACACTACAATGTTGCTTGTTGCACAGCAATAGCCAAACTACATAAATGAGTGTGGTTAGCTGTTCGGCGGTAGAGCCAGTGTGTACGCTCTTCTTGCAATTGACAGCCTCCAGAAATGTCCCAGAGTGCCAGTCGAGGCCACTCTGGGACACCAGAGCTGTCATAAATGTCAATTTCATTGCTCTAGCAGTGCAGTGAAATTGACAAGTAGCGAAGTTCCTGCCACAGGAGCTCTGCTGTTGCAGGAGCCACCAGGGACCCTGGTGGCTCCTGGGGACTGGCCACCCAGGCTGGTGGCTCCTGAGTTGGAGCCCCCTAGCCTGGGCAGCAGGCAGCTCGGCTCAAGCCGCCCGTGCTTGAGGCTCCCAGGGAAGCGGCTTCGGTGCTCCGGCCCTGGGAAAGCCAGGCTGCTGCAGAGCTTCCCCAGGGCTGGGGCTCCGCTGCCACCTGTGGTTTGAGCCCCGCTCCCAGGGACAGTCCTCTGCCCCCAGTGGGGCTCCAGCGGGGCAGGGCAGCCCCCAGGAACGCCCCCCCCCCCAGGCTGCCCTACTGCCCTGTGAGGGAAGGTGGGGGGAGTGGAAGCAGCCCCGCTGCCAGTCCAAAGGCTGGCTGTGGCAGTGCATGGTGGGATAGGTGCCCACCATGCACTGCTCCTTGTAAGGAAAATTCAAAGGAATGTGTGAACGTTCCTTTCCATTACAACGAGTGCTGTGTAGATGGGAGAAAGCGTTATAGTTATAACACTTGCTTGTCCCGCAACAACTTTATTGCGGGACAAGTCTATAGTGTGTACATAGCCTGAAGAATGCCTTGTGCCCGCAGGACATAAGCACTGGTGAACAAGATCTTAACTCCAGCACAGTTTCCTTCTGTTGTTTATATGCTCATGTGTTCAGAAAAGGGCAATAAGAATGGCTTCTTGGAAGACAGAAGGTCCACATGCTCACATTGGGGTCCCTAGGACTGGGTTGAATCCCATGCTGGGAATTGGGAACTATTTTATTTTATTTTATTTTATTGTAATAAATATTGTCTGTTGGGGAAAAGACCATGCTCTCCGCAGTTGGCTTTCTTCCTGCTGAGTCATTCCACCATCCTTCACTTATTTTTGTAGTTTGTTTCCTGGAGTCTTTAATCAGCTTGTGTCGTGCACCTTGTCTGTTCCTGTCATAGGCAGCGAGTGAAGTGTCCCTTGGGGAAGACTAACTCCCTTGCCGCCTCTTCTGCCCCAGCCCCCACTCCTATCTGACAGGGAAGCGTGGTAGGGCAGGAGTGGCAAGGGAGGGCAGGGTGTGGCAGTGGTGGCCAATGTGGTGGCAGGGGCGGGGAGGCAAGGAAGGGGAGAATTGGAGGCAGGGGAACAGCGGAGGACGGGACCAGGGTGGCAAAAGACGGGATTGCTGTGCAACTGGGTGGCAGGCAATGTTCCCTCTAAGCTGATGATGCAACTGAGCAAGTTATGCTACTTGCTGAGCGGCAATTTGTGAGGCATGGTGCCGCATGGGCAACAGTTTTTTGGTGCCGGAAGCATCAGCAACCCTAAGTACCTTAATTCAAAAGAAATGCACAAATGTTGTCTTTTTGTTCAAACTTCAATAAAAATGTTGAACTGAAATGCTGTAGTTTTATTAATTTACTAAACAAATGTGAGACGGTGACACCTGCGGCCTATCTCGCCTCTGCTGTCATCTATACCTCACAGTTTTTGTCACCTGTCTTTGTCACATTTCCAGAACACAGATACCCAACTCATCTTGCATTGAAGCTACCATCCAATCATCCTTATTCTTTAGTATTCATAATCCCTTTCCTTTCAAACCTCACAATGCAATCCTGCAAATGAAATAATAAGTGTCACATAACAGATCACAAAGCCACATCATCAGAGCAACCATATGTCCCATTCCGGCATATAAAATTCCATGGAACAACAACAAAAAAATTAAATTTCATAAAATGTCAACCCATTTTAGTAAAAAGAATCCTTCCAAGTTAGCAGAAAGCATCCCAGAATGCAATATTCCTCAATATCACAAATGTTGTGCAACAAGGACTAGCAATGTCACAGAATGAATTAGGAAATAAGCAATAGCATTTCACCAGAGTGGAAGAAAGGAACAATTTTAAATGACCCACTTTGTTTTATTCCCCTTAATAGCTGGTCAGTGGCAGAGCTGTGTTTGTTTCTGGCCATTACTCTAAGGCAGGGGTCTCAAACTCAAGTCACCATGGGTGCATCTATACTAGTAAATTAAGTCGACTTAAGCATGCTTAAATTGACTTAATTTATTCTGCGTCCACACTGGCATTTCCTTAAGTCAATTTAAGCTGCTGCTGAAGTTGATTTAAGGAAATTCAAAGTCGACTTTATAAAACCTCGTATGAAGTAGACTTTGAACCTTAAGTCGACTTTTTAAGTCGACTTAAACTGTGTGGATGCCCTAAGTTGACTTAGGGCACGGGGGAAGGGAGCTTCCTTCTCGCTGGGACCATTCAGGTCCCGGCAAGAAGGAAGCCCCCTGGTCCCAGCAAGAAGGAAACCACGCACTTTCTTCTCCCCGGGACCCGCGCTCCAGCTGCCGGCTGCTTGGCAGCTGGAGCGCGAGTCTTGGGAAGAAGGGAGCCCCACACTCCCTCCTAGCTGGGACCCTGCGGTCCTGACCAGGAGGGAGACCGGGAGCCCAGCGCTCCAGCTGCTGGCTGGATAGATAGAGAGCGTGCTGTGCCAGCAATTGCTTGCACTCTGGCTGTTTGGCGAGGCCCGGGGGCTTCCCTAAACAGCTGGAGCGCTGGCAATTGCTCGCACGGCACTCCAGCTGTTTGGGGAAGCCCCCGGGCCCCCCCAAACAGCCGGAGCGCTGGCAAAGAGTGCTCCAGCTCCCGGGAAGCCTCCGGAGGCTTCCTGGGAGCTGGAG
>ML685942.1:104168-128323 GCA_007922175.1 Pelusios castaneus
CCGCTGCCTCCCGAAGCCCTGGGGCTGAGCTAGGGGACTGGCCCGAACCTGCTGCCCTCACCAGTTTGGGCCAGCCCTGAACTGGCTGCCCTCGCTGGTTCGGGCCAGCCCCCTACTCCAGCTGCAGGGGTTCGGGTGGAGGCGGGAGCTGCAGCGTGCAGCCCCCGCTGCCACCCGAACCCCTGTAGCTGGACTAGGGGCAGCTGGTTAAGGCCAGCCCCCAGCTCAGTCCAGGGGGCCAATCCCAGGGGCCGCCGATTCTGGCAGCTCCCATAACAGTCTATTTCACTGCTCTGCTAGAGCAGTGAAATTGACATATTTGACAGCTCCAATGTCCCAGAGTGCCCTCGACTGGCACTCTGGGACATTTCCGGAGGCTGTCTAACATGCAAAAAGCGTACACATGAGCATTACTGCGGAACAGCTGTTCCGCAGTAATGCTTACCACTCTCGATTGAGAGGTTTAACTGTTGTGCAGCAAGAGGGTGTTGCCGCGCAACAAGAAAAATGATCGTGTGTACGCAGGCAGCTTTATTGCGCGATAAGGAGCCTTATCGCACAATAAAGTGATCGTGTGTACATAGCCTTAGTCTATTTCAGCAAAACAAACAAGGAGTCTGGTGGCACTTTTAAAGGCTAACAATGATGCGAAGTGGCCCATTAACACCCTGGTAGTCACAGGATGAAAAGGGAGTTAATAGGTTACAGGTGGTTGTAATAAGCCGTAAAGCGAATGTTTTTAGGTAAACCATTATTTTTAGTGTCAATGAATTTAAACTCCCACGCTCATCTTTTGAAGGTGTTGTGCAAGTTTCCTCTGAGGAATAGAACTGAGAAGTCAGATATGGAGTGATCACTTGTGAAAAGACTTCTTCCATGGGTGATACGGTGTGTTTGTCTTTTATCATTTTTCTGCATGTGTTCATTGGTTAACATGGTTTTTTGTCCTGTGATTACAAGGGTGTTAACAGGCTACTTCACTTTGAATGATCCCTTAGACAGGGGTGTCGAACATGAGGCCCGCGGGCTGGATGCACCCTGGAAACCTCTTCCACTGGGCCCTTGACTGCACTCTGTAGGATCACACTCTCCCTGACAGAGAGAAAGAGAGCGAGAGAGGTCTCGCATACCCAATGCTCCGTGATGCCACAGGAGGGCCAGGTCTCACGACATCACAGAGTGCTGGGCATGTGGGACAGCGCTCCATGAAGACCACACTCTCTCCCTGAGAGAGAGAGAGAGGTATAGTGCAGTGCGGTTTTGCATACACAACACTTCATGATGCCGCGAGAGTGCACTAGATTTATGGTATGTGCAGCTCAGTTGAAATACATTTAAGTCAAATCTGGCCTGCCATAGCAAATGTTTGACAGCCTTGCCTTAGAATATTTGCTAGATACTTACGCTAAGCTATCTGTTTGACCTTGTATTTAGCTGTGACATTCTGAGTACCCACAAAAGCTCATGCAGTAAATAAATTCGTTAGTCTTTAAAAGTGCCACCAGACTCCTTGTTTGTTTCCCAGCCCTGAAGAAGAGCTCCTTGTAGGTCAAAAGCTTGTCTCTCTCTCTCCAACAAATGTTGGTCCAATAAATATCTGACCCACCTCGTCTCTCTAATGTCTTGGGATCGCCATGGCTACAACAGCACTCCATATAACTATAATACTTGCTGGTCTAAACGTGTATTTTGGTAGTGTAGATGGGAGCTCATCTGAGTGAAAGTAACAGTAACATTTGGCTCAGTTGGAAAAGGAATTTTTCTGCTAACCTGGTTAGCTGACCAAACACATTTTAAATATTGTCTCATGTTAGGAACAGTAATTGTCACCTTACAACACACAAGGCTAATTGTAACTGGTAGCACTTGATTATTCAGTGTGTTGAAAGCATCTTTTCCCAGTTGTTCACTTTTGGGAAGACTAAATCTGTTTAGCATAGTTTTGCATTACCATTAGATGGTTAGTAAATATTTCAAAGTAGAGATGGGCTCAAATTAAATTCCTGTAGCCCAGTTCAGGTCATAGTTTTCCAGCTGAACACATCTGGAATCAAATCTGAACTTCCCCAAGTTTAAGGTAGTTTAGATTCAGATGCTTCTTATTTTATATTATGGTGGCTCCTAAAGGCCCTGACTGAGATCAGAACACTGTTGTGCTAGGTGCTGTTCAGACACACGGTTAAAGAAAGTCCCTACCCGTAAGAGTTTACAGTCTCAGTGAAACACACAAAGAGTTTAGTGGCACTTTTAAAGATTAACAAATTTATTTATCGCATGAACATTTGTGGGAGAAGATCTCACTTAGTCAGATGCTTGGAGCGTCTTCAAGCATCTGGCGAAGTGGGATTTTCTCCCACGAAAGCTCATGCGATAAATACATTTGTTAGCTTTTAAAAGTGCCACCAGACTCATTGTTTGTTTTGCTGAACTATACTAACATGGCTACCCCTTTGGAACCAGTCTCAATTAGTAAGAGAAAAAGTAGAGAAGAGAGGAGTAATATCCTCATTTTACAGAAGGGGAACTAAGACCCAAGATAGATTAATTGATTTGTCCAGAAAGTTCATTCAGAAAGTCTGAATGAAAGTCTGTGGTGGAGGGAAGAATTAAAACCAAGAGGCAGATCTTCAGTTGGTGCAAATTATCTCAGCTCAACACCTGGCTTAGCTCTCTTGGGTCCCCGCCAAATGCCTTAGGCACTAGACTGCTGTTCCTTGTTTCAGATTCCTACGTTCAGATACTGTGTTCAGTTCAAGCCTCGACAAAACTGGCTCCCAACTAGGTTCCAGCAGTTTTATTTTTGGTTGCTAGAGGGCACTCCTCCATTGCATTTCTACAGCAGAGCTAGGAGGCAGGCTACAAATCCTGGGCGCCATGGTGACCTGGTGCCCGGGTTTTGTCGAGTCCTGGTTTAGTTGTAGAGTGTTAATGTGAGCTCATTCCAAATTTAGAGGAGCCTCTCATAAAAATATGACCTTTTCTTACGTTGGGTCCGAATCTTGCAAACACCCACGATTTCAGTGGGTCTACTCATGGCAGTAAAGTTAAGCAAGTATGTAAGGCCACATCTGCACTGACCGTGGCAGATTTGCTGCTGTCAGATGGATCTTTCCAGATCGACTTAGTGGTTAGTGAAGACCTGCTAAGTTGATCTGGAGAGCGACTTAATAAAACCATCTCCTTAAGAGTTGTAGCACTGTGTCGATGAGAACTCATTTCCCATTGGTGCAGCACAGTGAAGATACTGTACTGAAGGTGAGTTAGGAAGTTGACTGGAGTTACGCAAGCTACTCTGCATAGCTTGCATAACTCCTGTTGACTGCCACTGAATTTGCTGCCAATGTAGACCTGGTTTGAGTGTTTGCAGGATGAGGGCTGTAGTGATAATTTGTGCTTTGGCCGTTCTAAGGCAACATTGTGCGGTAATAAATTATATTTGCAGTATCTTTACCTTTGTTATCTATAAGATCTTAGATGATTACAACTGAATTGTAAATATCTACTTTACTTTTCACTGTGTATGCAGCTTTACCTTCTGCACTATTTTCAACATTTATAATGAAAACCACTAGCGAGCTTCCCTTAGTACGTTTATTTTCTCTCTGGTTTAAGTCTGTTTGGATTCAGCAAAACAGTGATGTGAAAACTGAATAGGGTAGTACTGTTGAATCTGGAAGCTAGCAGAACAGAGGAAAAACGGTTAACAAAGCTGACAGGAGAGGTGAAGAGTAGAATCCGTAATGGACATCTCTACTGAATCTCAGCTGCTCTGTTTTGGCTCTTTCATAGCATGATTAATTGATTATTTTAGGTGTGTTAAATGAATCTCTTGTTTTGAGATTAAGATTACAACATATGACATCCTTAAACACAATTTTAAAATTAGGAGTGCTGGCTTTGTTTTTATTGGCCTTGGTTTTTTGCCTCCTGGATTTGAAAATTGGCCATTTGACATCGAAGACACTTGCAACCTGAATCAGTGGTGTCAGGGTCCTTCTAGCAGAGTGTTTAGTTGACTAAGCAACGTGGGTCACCTTGACATCCAGTCCAAGTGTATTTACAGGTGAAAGCATATGAAGTGTCAGTCAGCATTGGAGAGTGTGTGTGTGTGTGTGTGTGTGTGTGTGTGTGTGAAGTCAGGGTAACAGGGGATTCAGTGAATAAAGTGTGTGTGGGGAGGAAGGGGGAATGTACATATATCTGGAAGACCATTGCAGAGGTGAGATTTTGCTATTGTAGAACCTTAGTGAAGCTTTTTGCTAAGATACAATCCATTGAACAATAGAAGTTGCCCAGAGCTACTGAAATCTGAGTGGTCTAGTCTTTCCAGTGCAGGTTTTCTTTCATGGCAGCATGGACACTGCCTTTTAAATATTCATCCAAATTAATAAACACTTTAGGCAAATTGACAGATACTTTTGAGTACTAAAGTTCAGTTGAACTTCAGATGTGCAGAACATTTAACTAGGTTGGCTGCATCATAGTGTGTACTAAAAGCTTGTCCAGAGACTGAAGAGAAAACGATCAAGGTTTCAGAGGGCAAGGAAACAATATGTTGATTAAATGCTGCAGTAGTGCTAACCTACTAAATGCAGTCACAGTAATTGGGTATATTAACAATGGTAGGAGTGACCTATTCACCGTGGCATTTTCTAAAATTAATTTGAGTGCAATTTTTACTCTTTAAAAGGGTTTATTTAAAGTTCTCCTTTTTCTTTTTAACAGCTGCTCTTTTCTAAGGTTTTAAAATCCCAAATGAAAAGCTAATGCTGGAAAAATAAGACATGCTTTTGCTTCTACAGGAAAGAGATATTTTCTTGTGTTTGTTCACTGGGAATCTCATCCCTTTAACACTTAGTGATGCATATAAAATGAGAGATTGTTTTTGATGACACTGACCATCCAAACACAAAAAGGTGCTTAAGGCTTTGTTTTTTAAATGGTTATTTAGATATGCAATCCTTAAAAAGAAATAAAAACTAATTGAATAAGTAGTCATGCCTTTTATTCAGTAATGTCCTAGCAGATGGATGGATGATCTCCAATTCATTATTGATTTCCAGAGTATACCACATTTACTATTTTGGAATTTGCATATCTGCAAGATCTGAAATTTCAAGCACCGAGAAGTTTTTTTTTTAATATTACCTTGCCTTTTATTTTAAAACATTTACTGTGAAAACTTCTATAAGTACAACAGACTTTTGTTTTCCAGCATACAATAGTGTAATGATAGAAATAGCGCTTGTATTCATATAAGGCTACAAAAGTGAGGGAGGGGAGAATCAATATCCCTGTTTGACAAGGGGAGAAAATGATGCACAAAATGGTTGTTTGACTGTTTTGATTTCTGTGATCCCTAATATTTGGCCCATGGGAGTACTTTATTTGGCTTTTATTAGTTTATAACAAAAAGTAGCTTTCCAGAGAAATGAATCTCTGTGCAAGAGCAGAGGGTTGTAGTTTGTATAGAGCATAAAAACAATCAAGTAAAATAAAACAAAAATGCAACCAAGATCATTTGTTATGCCAGCTTCTCATTTTATATTTGAGGATTAAATGTAATACATCTATTGTTTTACCTAGGTTGGGGGATGGCAGTGAAACAACTCTGCAGTGGCAGGGAGATGGATTAGCTGAGCTAGCAGATCTTTTCCATTTCTAGCTTATATGATTCCTTGAGTCTATTTCTCTTAATGCAGACAGTCATAATGTAATCAGTAAGGTGTTGACAGTGCTGATGTAAAACACTTGAAATGAATTAGTCTCCCAGGTCAGTAGTCTGAGCCCTCAATTCTGATCTCTTGTTTTACTCAAGAGCTGTTGTGCTGGCTCTGCTTTCCAAAATGCATGATTATTTACAGTATACTCACTGTACTAGGCTTAGTTTTGTGGGGCAGAAGAAATTCAGACATGTTTACTTGAAGAAACATTTGTCTTTCCCTACTTTTTAGTGCCTGTCTTTCCCCCTGGGTTATAGGTCTTAGGTCTGGAATAAGTACAAGTTGAGTAACTGTCTAGTTTTCTATTTAGCTGCTTTGAGAATTGCTACAGTTCTAATTTTCTATGTTTCTCTTTTTCAACTTTCCTCCTCCTGCAGATAAGTTACAAGCATTTGACACAAAGAGATTTCTCTTCACTGTATGTAGTATATTTTACATTAACATCTCCATAATTTTTATTGTCTCACTCACCGTGTTGGTCAGGCTATCTAGGACTCTGCTGTTATTGTATCATTGCTCAGTTTTCCAAAATTTGAAATATATTTTGTTTGCTGCCCATCTTATAGTCTGACTCTTGTGATCAGGTAAATGAGAAGCATAGTCTCAGCAAAACGCAGTTGCTCCTGTGTTGTGATCATGGTTCTGGCACTAAGTCCCTGCATAGCCTTGGGCCGGTCATTGTATCTCCTAGTGCCTTCATTTTTCCATCTGTAAAATGGAAACAGTAGTTACTTCCCCCTCATAGGTGATAGGAGGGTTGGTTGATTAACATGAGCAAAACACTAGGAAGGGCTAAATTCATTTAGTTTCACTACTTTTAATTTTTGTGCTCTCAGTTTGCTTGTTAATCCCTTCCTTCCAGTTCTTGTATTTGTCCTGAACTTGTAGGAGGTGATGGAGCTTGCAGAGACTCCACAATACTTTTATTTTGTCCAGTTAGGTTTGACTATGGAGAGGGTGTTTTGCACGAGATTCTTGTGCTGCTTGGTTGCAGTGACCCAGAGTGATAATGTTAGCAGTGCTTTGCTATCTTTCCTTTGACTTAATAAATCTTGCAGATCAGACAGTGCACCTAGACCAGACTGTAAAGCACTTACATTGGGGGGGAAACTAGGATGCCTTAATTACAACTTTCACCCAGTGTTGAAGGTTACAAGAAAGTTAAAGGAGTTAAGAAGGCCACTTGATGTTTCTGGCTGGTTGCAGCAGTACATGTCCACTCAGAACTTCTTTCCTGGGCAGCTTCCTTCCCTTGACAATCACCTTGGCCTTTCTTGGTCCCTATCTTAAAGAATCTCAAACCCCAGCAATTCCTCAAATAAGCTTTGGTGGCACCTCCCCTGATGACTCAGTGTATGGTGGTATTGCAAATCCCACTCTTGTTCTATCTGGTGTGCTCAAGGATTTGGAGAACTGACTCCACTGTGGGTTTGTTCAGGCACATGTTGATAAGGGATGTAGCTCCAGTGCAAATCACAGAGAGCTGGGAGTCTTAGGGTGGGAAAGGAGCCTGATGATGAGAGTTTGGCCCACTTCCCGGTTGTTTAAACTGGCATTTTTGGCATCCCAAACGGTGTTAGCCTCAGGTTCAGATTGTTGCAAAACTCTAAGCCTGTGGTACATCTGTAGAACAGTCCTGATGGTTGAAATAAACCCATGCCTCAGTTGTGGCCTGAAAAATGCCCTGTTAATGAGAGTGACTCCGGGAGGTCATGCAACTGGCATTCCTATCCTGCTGGATGCACTGCTAGTTTAACCCTGGACCCCTGCTCTGCCAGTGTACCTTCAGCCTAATCTGCAAGACCTGTTGCTTTTCTGTTATAGGCATCTCTTGAATAGCACCTCTCGACTGTGCCAAGTTACATACTGTATTTATTGTGAGGACCAATCTATGAAGAGCAAGGGAGAGCAAACAGGACATGAGTGTATGTTTCCAGCAAGCAGTGCAAAGCTAGTTACTTACTATGCTTCTTAACATCCTGGTTAAAAATGTACTATCTAAGGCCATGTACACACTACAGATTTGTCCCACAATAAAGTTGTTGCAGGACAAGCTAGCGTTATAACTATAACTCTTTACCCCATCCACACAGCACTCCTTGTAGCGAAAAGGAGCGTTCACATGCTCCTTTTCATTTTCGCTATAAAGAGCAGTGCATGGTGGGCACCTATCCCACCATGCACTGCGCAGCCAGCTTTTGGGCGGGCAGCGGGGCTGTTCCCCCCCAGTTGGCTGCCCCAGAGGTTCCCCCATAGGGCTGGAGCTGTCCCGGTGGTTCCCTGGGGGTTCCCCGGGACTAGAGCCCCAGTCCGCAGCTGGGGCTCAGCTGCACCAGCTGCTTGACCCCCGGTCCGCGGCCAGGGCTCAGCTGCCGCTGGTGGCTTGAGCCTCGCTCCTGCGGGACTTTCCCGGGGCCAGGGCTCCGCTGCCACCAAGAAGCCGGCGTGGCTGGAGCCCCACTGCCCTGGTGAATCCCCAGAGCAGCAGGACTCCAGCCACCCAGAGCCCCGGCCCCGGGAACTCCCAGGGCAGCGAGGCTCCAGAGTTTAGGCACTCACAGTGGCTGGAGCCCTGCTGCTGCAAGGGATTCCCTCTAGCCGCTCAGAGGGAATCCCGGGCAGCAGCGGGGCTCCAGCCACCCTGAGTACCAGCGCTCAGGGTAGCTGCTCTGCTACTTGTCAATTTCACTGCTCTGCTAGAGCAGTGAAATTGACAAGTATGACAGCGCCAGTCATTTCCGGAGGCTGTCAAAAGCGCAAGGATTGTCCACACACACTCTAAGCCTAACCACCCTCGTTTGGGTGGTTTACCTGTTGCGCAGCGTGTGTGTGCTTGGAGCCTTAGTGCACGATAAGGCTGTACGTGGCCTAAGCCTACCATACTGTCCACTTGAACAGTGCAAATTTCAATTCCTATCGGGTAGTGTTGAAGGCTTCTGGTCTTCAGCATCAGTTTGGTCAGCAGAGACCTCATTAAAGGAGGATTCCTTGGGTAGTAATAACATCTCAAGAAACATCACTAGCAGTTGAGTTGTAAATCCACTTGGATCATAAACTCCTCAGGGAAGGGGCTGTGCTTTCTCATTTGGCCGAGAAATCCCATGCACAACAATGGTGCTGCATACATACTAAATGCAATCATAAATCAGTTATCAGCAATCCTCGCTCCCTAGTTGGAGGTCAGAGAGAAAGATGCCACTGGAGGGGAAAACAGCATGGATGACTGAAATGCCTAATGTCTCCTTGGGGAAGCATAACCTAAAGTTCAGGCATGGCATTTAATTAAAAAAAATGTATCTCCACCAAAAAATGAGTATATGTCAAACAGACAATTAACTGTCTCATGCGAGGAGCCTAACTTTCCAAATGCATAATCTTCTGTGCTAGTACAGAGCTACCGAACCACAAACACCTAAGAGATAATTTGTCATTTCCCTAGGAAAGGAGTGCCATCAATCTGAATGTTGTCAGCAGGCAGTAGTCCATGACCATGATTACCATGTGTCTGAGCCTATCAAGGCCCAAATGTGTGACAAAGACCAGAATGTGGATATTCCATTAGGAAACCTAAAATGCGATGGGATTTTTACCTCTAGTGTAAATGACTCAATAAGCCCAATTTCATGGATCTTTGTTTCCAATGTAAATAATTTTCAGCAGTGGGTGAGGGGATACCTTATTTGTGTGGAAGGTAGGTGGGGCACAGAACGCCCTCAAAATGAAAGGTATTTAAATGCATGATGATTTGCCATGCAATAGAAGTACTGTTTATCGTATTTCCTGTAGATAGTAAGAGGAATACTGTAGACACTGGCGTAGCTTCTGTCTTGCCTGTATGTTTTCTGGAGCATCTGTCGTTGTGATATCTAGGTGCTTATTGGCGTGTAAGATTCAGCTCCTCAGTTGGTGCAGATTGGCAGAGCTCTGCTGAAGTAGTGGAGTTATGTTGCGTTTGTCTGGCTGAGGAGCTGGTCCCAGGCATTAAGTAACTTACTAAGTCATATCCCTTTAGAATCTCACATGCACCCTGAACAAGAGCAGGAGCCAATGAAACATGGTGACTGTTACCCATTCTCAAAAAAATCAAGGTCTTGTGTACACTATGAGGTTGAACTGGTGTACTTAAAACAGTACAGTCCCCTGCAGGGTGGATGCAGGCATAGCTTATACAGGGTAGCTGTCCTGGTGTAAGACATCTTTACACCAGTAGAAATGCATCCCCAGTGGGGCTGGTACTGGCGTGACTGCACCTTTAAACGGACACATTCCAAACTGATGTTAGAGTTATACTGGTACAGAAACTGTGTCCAAACCAGGCCGTAGAGTAGCAGAGTGACAGGACTCTCCCCAGTACTGTTTCAGTTCCTGTTTAGATGCTGGCGACGTGTTGTGGAGCCCGAGGCATTCAGATGCAGTCATGAAAAGGAGAATGACAATACCATGTTGCAGAGTGGATGTGTGTGCTGCAGTAGGCTCTAACCCTCAGTAATGCAGCACAGTAAGTGAACCCAGCTGTTAAATTGGGATGTTTTAATCCTCATCGGGAGAAAAGGAAATGCAGTCCTTGATGGGATCAGTAAATTAGATATGGGGATTCTGAAAAGGGCACATCAGGATGTTTTCCTGATGCCTGTGTTAATGCGACATGAAATGTATCCAGCTGTAATTTGAAATTGATAAACTCACCCTACCAGAGATCTTTAAGATTATCAGAAATGGTGTAAATGCAAGCTGTGACTTTTGTAAAATGTCCTGTAAATATTTGTTCCAGTACGTTTGACACTCAATTTACAATGAAGAAGGTTCACTCATCTGAAGAGAGATTGCTTAATGGCTCACTGTATGAACAGAACCTTTTTATTAAGGTAAGGGTGCCAGATTGCATTTGAAGGGCACCCAGAGATACTAAAGACGCTAAGAAATGCCATTTTAAATGGAGAATGTATTTGTTTTCATTATGGGCATATATTAAAGTACATTTGCTATTTTGTTGCATTATTAGGCTCCCATGTGTGAGGTTCGGTATGAGGGAGATTTTTGTTTTGCAGTAATATAACTGTTAAATATTTTCTGTAAAATGACACTGAGACTTAATTTGTTTGCCCCGTGCGTAAGAAATCTGTGGAAGGGAACAAACCAATCCATTTTCCTGATCGCCTTTCTGATGTATGGGAGGTGAGACATGCAGATTGTGTTAGCTACACTTCGGCTGTCGTGTAGACATAGCCTATGTCAACAAACCTTGTGTCACTTGGAGAACGAATAAATCACCTCCCACGTGACATAAATGACACCGACATAAGCGCTCATGTGTTTGGTGGAGGTGGTTTTATTATCCTGTCGGTACAACTGTGCTGTGCCACTGCAGTGCTATATGTGTAGACGTGCCCTTTGAAATAAATTCCTGTTTCATGGGACCAGTGCAAGTTACTGGGGTCTTGGACCCCCAGGAAACCTCCCCCAGCCATATGGGCCTCCTGTCATATGTGCTACAATACATTTTCCCCTTATGCTCCCTTTCATGCTTCCTTCATCGCCTGCATTAGTGATGTGACAAGCTCCCAGCTGAATTGCTGTTGGCATATGATCACTGTGTGTGCTCTGTGATCCCTCTCTGGGAAGACTCTTACAGAGACTGGAGTCTGCTCCTATGAGAGTCAATGGCAAAATGTCTGCTGACAGTATGGCAGATGAACTGAGGTTAGATGAGGAAAAATTAATTCTTCTCTATGCAGACTTCAGTCCATAGAGCTTGCTTACAGTGTCCTCCCTGTTCTTCCTATCTCTCATGCCATGTTCCCTTTCTCCATGGGAATATGTTGGTGTTTTATGCAGACTCTGGAGGCAGCAAAGCAGGGAGAGTGTCTGGAGTAGTGCCTTCCTGCTCTGACCCATGGCTTTTGCTCTTCTCTGTGCTGCTTAGCAGGATGGGGAGGGGAAGAGAAGAGACACAGGATATTCTGCTTAATCCAGGCCAGATTTGGGGGGGTGGAAAAAGTCATATAGTTTGAAAAAGTGTGTGTCTGACCTATCATTCATACCCTGCATGCAACATTTTCTCTCTTCAGTCAGTCAGAGATGTGACTTTAAACAATTTTTGGATAAAATGCTGCATAAAAAGAAAATGGTCTATGGAAAGATATAAAACGGGCATAATTTTTCTACAGAGTAATTTTTGATTTCTAGCAGCAGATATCATTTTTTGTGTTTGGTATTTAGTTTAACTGAATGTTACTTTCTTAAATCTTGAAATGCCCCAGAGGACACCTCTGACAAATACCAATATCAGTTCTTTGTTTAAAATATATAATTGAGAAGTTGTAATCCCACTGTCCCACACATGAGCTGAGAGAGGCCAGAACAGCTTCTTTAGGTAATACATTAGCTCTGTTTCAAATTCTTAGTGGTGAGAATGATGGGAAGAATTTATCTCTGAGCAGGGAGTCTCTGGTTTGTATGAACAATCAGGCAATTTTAAAAAATGATACTGGCTGCCTAATAAACAGGAATGGCTCCTGTGGAGCTGTTCCATTTGTCATGGGACATAATTATGGTTGTGAGAGAGCTCCTGGGAAACTTGCAGGAACCGGTATTGTTGATATGCAGGCTTTTATTTTAGAATTCACTGCATGTAAGTCTGCTCCCATTAGAGCCAATGGCAAAACTCCAAGTGACTTGATCGGGGTCAGAATCAGGCATGTAGTTTCTACAGTTTGCACGCATTTTATTATCCATCATCTGTAAATCCACATCCTCATTTTATAGTCTCTGTATGAACTTAATATAAATTAATTCCTCACATTGCACTAAAACCAATCATCTTGTCAGGACTGAGATCAAGAGAACAGAGAGCTAGGCCAGCTCCTGAATGATACAAGGTGTGTAGTGTCCTGCCAACAGAAAGGTTTTTTCCCCTGTCCATCTGGACCTAGCCCGACAGAAGTCCTGGCCAGCCAGCCAGCCAGATCTACAGTTAAGTGCTGTGGGTTCACAGGTACGTTTCCCTTAGCTCACAGGATGGTTCTCAACCTTTTGTGGGTTGCGACACATTTGGCAGTGTATTGTGACTCCACAGGACACACGAACCCACCCCCTCCAGGCTGAATCCAGCCATCTCCCTGGCTTTCTGCGACACACTTACCGCTATGTGGTGACACGGTAATGTGTCCCGACGCAGTGGTTGAGAACCATTGAATTAGAGGGTGGGGTAATAGCAGCTTGAGTCCTGAGCAGCTAGTGAGGATTCATACTAGTGTATCTGTTGACTCATTTGGATTCTGAGGTTCAGTGACTGGCTGCTATAACAATGTCTGTGGGATTTAGAGAAAAATCGCTAGTTAGACTTCGTTAAATGCTGTCTGTATGACACTAGGAGAATATATTCAATTTTTGGAGACTCAGTGTTTGGTTAAATTTCCCACTGATTTCTGTGCGTCTTTGTATACCCAATTTGGTTCCTTCACTACCCTAAGGATTTCCTGATATATCTGTGATTTTTCAAGTAAAATGGCCATTTACTGACCTTTTGCAAACTCCAGTAAAACTCTTGAGTAAAATGTGCAAAACCTGGCATGCTCAGCCATGGAAGGAACCTGTCCTTGGTCTCACATTGCAGGTGGAATCTCAGGCATGCAAAAAGTGTGCCTGTTACAAGGAAATTAAATACTTCATTGGCTGGAGAATGATTATATTAAGAAACCAGGTGTCTGATAAGAAATCAAAGATGGGAATTGCCATCAGGTCTGAGGAATAATGTTGTAAACTCATTTGTAATCTGGAGTGATAATAAAGGTGTAAATTCAGACTGGGTGGCCTTGTTATTTTAAGAACTCTAATCTGCAAAAACAGCCATTCAATATTTTGTTTGGTTTTAATGATGTGAGAATACAAAATGCAATTGTGAAGTGAGTATAGAATTACTCACAACTGTCTAAAAACAAGGTGACCCTATTGCTTGAGGTTTTTCATGCACTCTTTACATCTTGTACAGGCCTGCCCATGGTGGCAGAGCAGGGGAGAGGGGAGGCAGAGACAGGAAAGGAGGCAATTGCCAAGGGTCCCATTGATTTAAAAGGGGCCAGGCAGATGGGAGGATAGATATGTATCCTCCTATCCTCCACGTTCCCTCTTCCCCGAGGTCCCTCCCACTCATGCTCTTGGCTCCTCCCCCAAACCAAGTTTGTTTATTTTGTGCCATGTAGGTTCCCAAGTGGCTGAGGAGGTGGTATCAGCTAGTCAACTTTCCAGGTTCATCAGTAATCTCTCCGAAGAGTCTAAGGGACACAGGAAGCTGAGTAGCAGATACCATCTTCTCAGCTGCCCTGGAACCTGCATGGCACATGACCGATAATAAGTAAAAATATCTGGCGGAAGCTCACTCAGACCTCAGCCATCCTTTTCTGTTGTGGCCATTGACTGTTTTGCCCCAGGGCCTGGAATTGATGTCAGTGGGCCTGATCTTTTGTACAGTATGGAATCTACTAGAATGATTAAGTATAAAGTGCGCAGGAGAACGTATATGCAAGCTTTGGAATGTGTGCGTTTAATAGATCTAGATCCGAGGCTTGTGTTTCATTAGCTGTCTCTCCTGGCTTCTTCCTTGGCTCCACTTCTGGCAGATGTGGCTGTGGAACAGATTTTGGAGCTTTGAGTGTGGTGGATAAGTGGCTTCTGAGCTGATTTGTTCTCCTGGATACTTTGTTGTGTTGTCTCACTTCTAACTTGAGGAATTTTCCCTCCATAAACTTGGGGACATGAGAAGGAGAAGTGGAGAGAAAATGAGATCCAGTAGATGTTCACAAAGATCCTTGTCCAGCCTAGATTAATGATGCTGCTAACCTTTATGTCTTACTGCTGCTCCAGCAGTCGTGTGCCTGAGTTGTTGGCAACTCTGATTAAATCACATAACTGGTACATGGTTTGTGGTAGAAGGACAAATAACTGAGTTTTATTCTATGTTTGTTACACGGTGGAAGCCAGAAATATCCCGAAGCCATTCGTATCCTTGTGGGGTGTATAAAACACAAATTAATTAGATGTTTCATACATAGAACAATGGAGTTATTAGTTATTCTGCATCTGGTTTTGAGCGTATCAAACACTGTAAAATAAATAAAATGTTTGGTACCCTGCTTTTACATACATTTGATGTACCATTTAGAAGGGATTAAAAATTGTCAGCCCTTTTCATTTTCTTTCAGCCCCACTTTCCTTCCTGTACCTCCATTTTCTTGCAACGTACACCAGTGCAAAATGCTACTAAATCAGAATGGAAATGATTTACACACTGTGTGCACTGGTGTAAATAGTTACATAAGTGCAGGGCAATAGAATATGTCCATGTGCCTGGCACTGGGCTACGTATTTAAGCAAAGCGCCAGTACAATGGGTTTCCTTTTTTTAATGAATCAAGAGCTAGTTTGCCCAGTGTTAGAGCCCTACCAGCTGTAGAATTAGATCATAAAATTAGATTTCAATGATTGTAATTGTCTCTTGATTTCATATATTTAACTAGTTCTGTCTTTCTAATGGAATTGTAACTAAAATGTTTTATTTATTTTCAGTATATGGTTAATTGATCTGCATTACAAAATCACTATTAATGGAGTGCTTTATGTTTTCAACTATATAGAGAGAGTTGTATTTTATTTCTTTATACTTTAAGTTTTTACTATAGGAAGCTAGCAATTACGATTTGTGGTATAGTCAGGATAAAAGGTGGAACCATCTCTAACAATTCTTAATCAATGCTTGCTGTTACATTTTAAAGCATAGCAGTGCTATGTAAAGGCTCCCAGTATATTTATTTCTTTAGTTAAACTAGTTGATTCATCATAGCTAACATTTGGCTCACCCTTCCTTCCTTTGGGTTCAAATATATGCAGTGCTGATTAATGAAATGGCTTGTCTAAATAAATAAATATATGGCAGCTGATTTATAAAGATTAGCTTTGAATTGTGCATGTTATTAATGAAACTGGGGTGGATCACACCAGATAGTCAGCAGGATTTAGTGCTTTAGAATATAGCTTTTTGCCAATGTCCCCTGCAAAGTGACATTTATATGGTCTGTGGACATGATGTTTAATTGCACTGGGTTCATAATGATAGAGATGCCTTAAATGTGAGCTGGGGAGCTTTTGTGAATATATTTTTTAGAAGGTTTCAGCTCCTAAATCCACAACAGTCTCTAAAATGGAATACATACAAACTGTGTAAGGTGTTTGAAAGTGAGTTGTTGAGCATTCCTAAAACACCATTGAAATGAGTGTGAGTCAAGGGCACTCAGTACCACACAGGGTAAGGGCAAGCACTGCTACAGCTGCTGACCCCAGATCTTGGCCCATAAATAAATCAAAATTACCCAATGATTTAAAGTTGGGGAATGCAGATTTCTCAACAAGATTATGTTCTTGAGCTGCTCAGATGCACAGAATTAAAAAGAAAAACCCACAAATAAGATTGAATGATTACCAGATATATAAGTCTTTGCATTTTATTGGGAGAGAGTATTTCATACAGGAAGCACCAATGTGAAGTCATAAATAAGATTTGCTAGGAATATGTGAGCAAGAAACAAGCATGTCTGTTTTTCTTTCTCTCTCTAGAATGATGAAGTCCTCTGTTCATACAGAAGAGGATGACTTTGTTCCAGAGCTTCAGAGGAGCATTCATCCCCGAGAAAGACCAGATTGGGAAGAGACTCTCAGTGCTATGGTAAAGCATCGTTATATATTATATATGCCTTGCTTTCTGTCCTGATCAGATTTAGAATGAGCCACCCAAATGGTTCTTTTATTTTCCAGTTATAGATTTTGATGTTATATTCCTGTATTTCAAATCATTACACTGATTACACAGTAGTTTGAATAGTGGGTTGCAGTCCTTCCTCTTGCAATTCGCCAGTGACAAAGAAACACACTCATGGAAGTTCTGTCCTATTAATATATGGCCCTAAGCAGATCTAATAATTAGCTAAAATGATCCATACTGTCACAATGATTTTCAATCTGCATGAACCTCTTTTTCATCAAGTATCTCCAGTGTGAGGGGAACATTTAGTAAAAACATGCTCTTTGAAGCACACAGCGCTGAAAAGAGAAAATGAGCAATATGTTGGCTGAGTCTGCATAAATAAAACATTGGCATGAAAAGGAAAACCCCATATTGAATAGAAGAGTTGAAAAGTAGCCAGCTAGCATGCGTTTCCACACTCAATGAAGTCAATGGAAAGTGTCCATTGGGTCAGGTCATTAGACAGTTGTGACCTCATTTTTCAAATGAGCTGGGTTTGCTCAGCTTTCAAAACCAGACTATTATTCTGTTAGCAACTTCAAAGGGTTTCCTTATGAGGTGGTCTTGTTAATGATCCTGTGTCACAGCACCATGGCCTGACTTCTGTTAGTGTAGGACTAGCTGGAGCTTGTAGTGTTTGTTCACCTTACAGTTTCTGATATGAACCACAATTTCCTTATTAATTAGGCTGGTGGGAGGATTCCGTTGCAGTGACTGAGATACTGATTAATCTGTGTGTGGGATAAGTTTTTATTCCTCTGCTTTAGAAGAGCTGGGCTCAATACCTTTCCAACCAGACACCCGATAGTAAAAAAAAATCATAGAATCATAGAATAATAGGGCTGGAAGGGACCTCACGAGGTCATCTAGTCCAACCCCCTGCTAAAAAGCAAGACCACTCCCACTAAACCACCCCAGCCAGGGTTTTGTCATCTTCATTTGCGATCCGTAAATATTTTGTGGTTTTGGTGTTCCTTTTGGATTGGCAGGTTCGTACAATGGCAAAAGAATAGGAGGGTCAATATTTTCAAAGTAAGCATTGTGTCCCCGTTTGGTCAAGGGAGTCTTAAGTTTTTTAACCTTGTCAGTCTTGCACTTCCTGACGCCTGAATTGGCTTTTCTGGAGGGAGGAGTCATTGCTTTTTGTCTGGAACTGATAGGAGATGCTATTGCTGGTGGGGTAAACTATTCTTTGTCTTCTAATTTTTCTTATTGTGTTTTGACCTCATTTTCACTCATTTCTTTTCCTCTGCATGCTCCTCCCACTCAGCACACTTTAAGCAGTAGATGGTAACAGCGGTTCTGGTATCTAATGCTAGAAGCAGTCCCAGCAGTAGATATCTAATGCTAATAATGCTTCTAGCTATCCCTGCTGAGACATCATGCCATGCTGTCTAGGGGCTGAGGGGAGTTTGCATTATTACTGTGCACCAAACTCCATGCTTTGAAATAAACAGATTTAAAAGTGTGCTGCCTCCTCCTCTGCCACGCTATGGTGTCTCTCCTTGGCTTTCCCCTTGTTTAGTGTCCAGGACTTTCAAACAATCCTACAGTGACCTTTCAGAGTATTAGCTTGTGTAGGAATCTTAATGCACTAAACGGGGCGACTATTTTGACTGGTAACACTGCATCGGAAACCTAGTTTTAGTTAAACAGACAAGCGCTTTTAAAGACTAACATTTATTTATCGCGTGAGATTTTGTGGCACAATCTCACTTCATCAGATTAATAAATTGGAAAATGTAACATATAGACTGCTAGCCTACCTCAGCAAAGTAAACAAGCTGTTTTGATTCAAACAATGTTGAAGAGGGAAAGCTGTAAGCAAGAGCTGAAAAGGGTAAGAGGGGAAATCACCTTTTGTAATGACTTAGCCATTCAAGAGTTCTATTCAAACCCATTGTAAAAGTATCTAGTTTGCATATGAATTCCAATTCTGCAGTTTCACACTGAAATCTGTTTTAGAAGTTTTTTGGGGGAAGGATTGTAACTAGCATATTTTTTACAGAATGTCCGGGTAGATTGAAATGTTGCCCTGCTGGTTTTTGAATGTTACCATTCTTGTGGTCCAGTTTGTGTCCATTTATTCTTTTGCACATAGACAGTCCAGTTTGGCCAATGTATACAGCAGAGGGGCAGTGTTGGCATATGACGACATATATCACATTGATAGATGAGCAGGTGAATGAACCCTTGATGGAGTGGCTGATTTGGTTATGTCCTATGGTGGTGTCACTTGAGTATGTATATGGGCAGAGTTGCAATGGGTTTGTTGCAGGGATAAATACCTGGCTTTGTGTTCCTGTAGTATGGTTTGTAGTTGCTGGTGAGTATTTGCTTAAGGTTGCGGGGCTGTCTGTAAGTGAGGCATAATCTACCTTCCAAGGCTTGAGAGAGTAAGGGATTATGTTGTAGGATAGGCTGTAGATCCTTGATGATGTGCTGTAGAGAGGTTTGACTTGTGGACTATAGGTGATAAGCAGTGCCATTCTGTTGTTTTCCTCGTTGGGTTTGTCCTGCAGTAGACTTCTGGGTACCCAACTGGCTCTGTCAATCTGTTTTTTCATATCCCTGGGTGGATATTGTAATTTTAAGAATGCTTGATAGGGATCCTGGAGGTGTTTGCCTCTGTCTGAGGGATCAGAGCAAATGCAGTTGTATCTTAAGGCTTGGCTATAGACAATGGATTGTGTGATGTGTTCTGGATGAAAACTGGAGGGATGTAGGAAGGTATAGCAGTCAGTAAGTTTCTGAAATAGGGTGGTGCTTATATGGCCATCATTTATTTGTACTGTAGTGTCCAGGAAATGGATGGTCTTGCTGCTGTATATGTTTAATGTTTATGGCCAGCAACCCAGTGAAGGTCAGGACACTAAATCCAGTGTACTCTTCTTAAAATCTAGGACTTTCTGTCACTTGAAAAGCTTTCTTGAGGTTTTCTTGGTCTGTTTCTATGGCAAGGTGAAGTCATTGAAGTCCCTACAGAAGAGCTGAGTAACAATGACATTTTCCCATCTGTAAATTATAACCCTGTCACACATGAAGCAGTGTTCATGGAGCAACACCTTTCCAAAAGACCTTTAAAGCAAGGACATTGGATACCCTGGATTCATTCCGTGCCCAGCAGGGATTAAGCATGCTTTTCAACATCACTTACTTTCACAGAGCCAACAAGCCTCATTGAGGCTCAGCTCAGGTGAAACACAGAGCTGCTTATGAAGCCGTACGAGAAGCAGGTAGACAGAATAAGCAAACAGGACATTTTGAATTCAAAATCATCTTTGCTAGAACAACTGGAAGAAGAATACCTATATGGATCATTAAAACCTGAAAGGTGGTATGATATCTGATGGTGTTAAATAGGGTGCAATTTGTGTTGACGATTCTTTTACGCAACATTCAGAGAATGTGCAAATAACGAGTGTGCTTAGAAAATGAGTTGCTCTCTTCCTTATAGTTTGGTTGTATCTTCATTATACCAATGGGGAAACAAAGAGATTTTTATATTATCATTAAAGCACCATGCATGCTTTTACAATATGATGATATTTTGTTCCAGAGTTTATTTACAAGCAAAAATGGGTTCACCATTATTCATACTCTCTATTGTTTTCCTGCGTTGCTTCATCTGTTTGTGACTCTTCACATCCATCCTTCATTAATTCTATCTGTCTCCAATCATTCCGTCTCAAATTCTTCTTCCTCTGTATGACTCTTTTTATTTTCTTGTTTGTACCTCACAGTGCTTCTTGATGGTAATGTGGCTGTCAGCTGCATATATAAACCATTAATATTGCATGCATGAGAACAAAGTCTGTTCTTAATCCATCTTGTTCAGCAAGCACTACATGTTTGTGTCCTCAGAAGCATGGTGCTGTCTTAGTGTTTAATGAAGTCTTGTGTCCATCACCGGTTGGGCAACACATTGCCTGTAACTGCTAGCTGTGTTCAGGAATTCAGATCTCCAGGTCATTTGCCATTGTTATATCTTCCCTTGGGATGCACAGGTGTTACTGAGGAGAGAATTTGGCCTAGAGAGTCCTTACTCCTGCTGAATGAATCACAAGCCTGAAAACTCTCACATGCAATTTGAATTTCAGATCCAAAAAACCCACACTGCCATTGCTTCAGTTTTTTACTAGTAAATTGAGCAGATTTATTCTGTAAATCACTGATGGGCAATAAATGCAACCTCATGTTGACATTTTTAGTTGTTTTTCAGTGTATGTTGACCCTTAGGTATTTGTAAAGTGCTTTGTGATGTAGAAGTTGCTATGCATTTATTGGGCTAAATTTATGGTTGCTGAATTCTGTTGACTACAGTAGAGTTTCAACCAGAGATTATGTGGAGCTATCACTATTACTGACAAGTTGCAGAAGTATAGCCATGTTAGTCTAGTTCAGCAAAATAAACAAGGAGTCCTGTGGCACTTCTAAAGACTAACAAATTTATTGTTCACATAAGCTTTTGTTCGAGAAGTCCCACTTTCTCAGATGCTGGAAAATGGAAAAGTTACAGTATGGGAGGGAAAGATAAATCTTGTGATTACATTTCACTGCAACAGATCGCATTACTTCAGCAAATCAAACAAGTTGTATAGATTCAAATAGTGTGGAACAACATATCAGAAAGTGGTGAGGTTGAGAGGGGTGAGACTCACTGTTTGTAATGAAAAACAAAGAAGGAGTCCTGTGGCACTTTTAAAGACTAATGTTTGAAACAATTAATGTTTGAACCATTGGTCTTTAAAAGTGCTACAGGACTCCTTCTTTGTTCGATTTGCTGAAGTAATCTGACCTGATGCAGTGAAATGTAATCACAGGATTTTTTAATAAATTGTTTTAAATTGTTTGTGAGCTAATTCCAATTTTCTTCAAATATACAGACTGGTAAATATTGACCAGATACACTAGTTGAAGTTTCAAGGTTGTTGGTGATTTGTGTGCTTCAGCAATTCGTTGCCGGGTATTTATGCTACGTGGGTTTTCAGCTCATTGACATCTAATATTGACTAAAACTTTTAAAATGAGGCTGATAGCTTATCTGTATTGGGGGAGAGGGGTGGTACGCTATAAGGATGGGATTTCTAAAGCACATTAACACGCTGAGCGTTACTTGGTCCTCATAGATCCTGCTGGTGCGCTTTAAGGTAGTGTTGTTTGATTTTTTTTAGTGCACGTAAGCAGGGACTAGATGGGCCAATTAATGTGAAGCACAATAATTCACATTATTAAAAATTAGAAATCGCACCCCCATAGAGCACATTACCCCACCATGTAGACAATCCCTGACAGTTAACTTACAGTGTGAGTTTTCAGGCAAATAATAATTCATGATAAAAGTGCATGAAACTTTCAGGCTTTGTGTGACCACATGAATATCTGGGGTGTGTCGAAATACTCATGAATAATGAATAATTCTACTCTGTGAATTGAAGAACACATGACTTGGCACTTTTATTCACAATAAATATTTGGAAATTAATTGTTCTACTATTTGCCCACCTCTAAATACTGGTTTCCAGCATTAGCATCTAATTAAACAGTGTTCCCAAGATTGTTTCTTAAATATTAATCACAACTGGTTTCCATAGGTAGTTAAGGCAGTTACAGACTGATGAACTATGAGAGTGAATGATAATTACAGTCCTCTGCTAAGCTCTTATGTTGGCCGCCTAGAATGTCCGGCTGAATGCTATGAAACGTCTGATAGAAAGATTCAGTAGCATAGTAGGTATAACCCCAAATGTTTCCTGTTGATTCATTCTTGCCATTAAAACAGCCTTGCAAAATTCTACTCACCCCTTTGCCTTGGGCAGTTAATTTTGATTTGCTAGGTAAGTAAAATGTCATTAGGATTTTGTTCCTCCTCCTCCTCATTATCGCCATCATCATTGTGAAAGGATTGTTGAGAAGATTTTTTTTTGGTGCCAGAGTGGGTTAACTTCCATTACTATTTTGCAAGGCTTCATTAACATCTATCATCCAGGTGATAATATCAGTCCTATGTTCTTGGAAGGCATGCTCTGCAGAAGCAGTTTATTTTCCTATCTGGTAGGTTGAATGTTAAATGAATTTGCAGTGCACTGAAATACCCATACATTGTGGGGATAGAAACCAGCAGAGAAGATTTGCTCGGAGTTGGCTTTTTTGACAAGCAGCGAAAGATGTATTTGCTGGTTTTCATAAAACAGTAGCACCAGCCTTTATGAATGGCTATTTTTCTTCTTGCCTGGAATGTACCATTGCTCACCTGACAGTTCCTTCACTTCCAGCTCAATGAATCTGCTTGAGGTGATCGCATACTCTCTTTGATTTGCAGCTGAATCCTTCTATCTCCCGAGCACATTACCTACTCACACGCTACAATGCCTGGCCATCACATTGCATCAGTCTTTAGCATGGAGCGTTTAGCCTTACAGTATAATATAGTATTTCTGGATGTTTGTATGAAAGTTCAGACACAAATTCCTTTATTGAAACAAGTGAATTTTCCTGAGACTTGCTATAGCATCTTTCATCTGATTTGTATGGTTGTTATCACAGAAGTTTGGTCATTCTTCATACACCTGGGATTCCTACCTGTTCTAAACCTGTTAGTATAAATATTCAGTGAATATTAACTTGCATCTTCCACGTGATTTTTCTCAGCTACCTCACCTAACTTTATAAGACACAAGCCTGAGTCTGGTCGTACATCGCTTCTATAATGTCAGTGGAATTATACCTGATTTACTTCAGGTTTGAGAGAAAAACCAGGCTCCTACTCACTATTCAGATTACATTGTGATCTTTGTTGTATAAAATAAGACCTCTGTGCTGCAGTGAAAATCCTCTCAGGCTCTTATCTGAAGCAGTGAGTAGAAACCTGTGTAATCTATTAAGCGGGCATCTTAATACTTCCACAAACATCAGCTATTAGGGAGAGTATATAGAACATGTCATAGCATCTGAGTACAGCTCTTCTGACATGATGAGGCACCTCTTGAAAGGTGCTGGACATCGCCAACACCCAGTGACAAGATCAGGGGACTCCATGGTGCCCGTTGAAGTCAATGGAGATGCTCATTGAGTTAAATCATAGAATCATAGAATAATAGGGTTGGAAGGGACCTCACGAGGTCATCTAGTCCAACCCCCTGCTAAAAAGCAGGACCACTCCCCCTAAATTATCCCAGCCAGGGTTTTGTCTAACCGAGCCTTAAAAATCTCCAAAGATGAAGATTCTACCACCTCCCTAGATAGCCCATTCCAATGCTGCACCACCCTCCTAGTGAGAAAGTTTTTCCTAATATCCAACCTTGACCTCCCCAGCTGTAATTTGAAACCATTGCTCCTTGTTCTGTCCTCTGTTACCCTCGAGAACAGCCTAGCTCCCTCCTCTTTGGAGCAACCCTTCAAGTAGTTGAAGGTTGCTATCAAATCTCCCCTCAGTCTTCTCTTCTGTAGACTAAATAAGCCTAGTTCCTTCAGTCTCTCCTCATAAGTCATGTGTCCCAGCCCCCTAATCATTTTTGTTGCCCTCCGCTGGACTCTTTCTAATTTGTCAACATCCTTTCTGTAGTGGGGAGCCCAAAACTGGACACAGTACTCCAGATGCGGCCTGACCAGTGTCGAATAGAGGGGAATTATCACATC
>ML685942.1:128333-161760 GCA_007922175.1 Pelusios castaneus
TACTTCAGCCTTTTCCGCATCATCCACCACGAGGATGCCTGCCCCGTTCAGTAAGGGACCTACACCACCCCTGATCCTTTTCTTGTTGCTGACATACATATAGAACCCCTTTCTGTTATCCTTCACATCTCTTGCTAGCTGCAACTCCACTTGTCCTTTGGCCTTTCTGATTTTATCCCTGTAGCCCCGAGCAATATCTTTATACGTCTTCCTTGGCATCTGTCCAAGCTTCCACTTCTTGTAAGCTTCCCTTTTATGTTTCACCTCACTGCAGAGTTCTCTGCTAAGCCACGCTGGTCGCCGTCCACATTTGCTGTTTTTTCTGCAGATTGGAATGTTATCTTCCTGTGCCATTAACAGGGTTTCTTTAAAATACAGCCAGCTGTCTTGGATACCTTTCCCCTTCAGATCAGCCTCCCAAGGGATCCTGCCCATCAGCTCCCTAAGGGAGCCAGAATCTGCTTTTCTGAAGTCCAGGGTGTGTGTTTTTGCTTCTTTCCTTCCTTCCATTGATCTGGATCCTGAACTCTACCATCTCATGGTCGCTGTTGCCCAGGTTGCCATTTACTTCTACTTCCCCAATCAATTCTTTTCTGTTTGTGAGCAATAGGTCTAGAGGTGCAAGGCCCCTAGTTGGTTCCTCCAGCATTTGTACTAGGAAGTTGTCCTCAATATTCTCCAAAAAACTTCCTGGATTGCCTGGCACTGCTGGATTGCCCTCCCAGCAGATGTCAGGATAATTGAAGTCACCCATAAGAACCAGGGCCTGCGATGATCTGGAAACTTCTGTTAGTTGTCCATAGAACGCCTCATCCACCTCCTCTTTCTGGTCTGGCGGTTTGTAGCAGACACCCACCATGACATCCCCCTTGTTGCATTCTCCTCTAAACTTAACCCACAGACTTTCAACCAGCTTGTTTCCATTTTCATAGTGCAGCTCCGAGCAGTCATACAGCTCTTTTACATATAACGCTACTCCTCCCCCCCTTTTCCCCTACCTGTTCTTCCTGAACAATTTATATCCACCCATGGCAGTGCTCCAGTCATGCAAGTTATCCCACCACGTTTCTGTTATTCCAATTATATCATAGTTCCTTGTCTGTGTCAGTACTACCAATTCTTCCTGCTTGTTTTCCAGGCTCCTCGCATTTGTGTACAGACACTTAAAATACCGGACCGATTACCCTACTTTGCCCTGTTGATTCTCCCTCCTGTCTCGTCTTCCTCCTTGCAGTTTCTCCTGGTGTCCTCCTTTCCCACTTGCCTGAGGTATTATGACTCCATTATAAGCAAATTATGCATTTCACCTAGGTAAGCAAATGCTGACCCTAGCAGCAATACTGAGGCTTTGGCAAGCACTGTCAAAATGGGTCTGGAGTGCTAACCCATTAGTCTGTTGGACTGTGCTATTTGTTTTTGTGTATACATTCTTCCTCTTGGACTAGTTCATTTATTTATTTACACTAAGATGACATCACAGTGGATGGTTTTTTCCCTTCCCGGCCATTGAGAAGTAATAAGCATTTATATAGTGCTTTAGATTCTCAAAGCGCTGTGCTAATACATAATAAATAACTAATGGTTTTTGTATGTATTCGTAGACTGTGAAGAGATGGTGGCTTTGAGATGCTGTGAATTTCAAAAAGAGCAGGAATTGCCTGCTTTGAATGCACCCATCACCATAAATATAAGTTAACGCAGAGTGCCCAGGTACCTGTGCCATCTTTTGTTTGAAATTGTTTTATCTGTCTTTCAAGGTAGATCTCAAAAAGCAGTTGTCAACCTTCTTGCTGGAGTAGAACGGATGAAAGGTGTCAGATTCAAGTGGTGTACAAGCAGGGGCAGTGCAAGCTTCCGATACACTTCTACATCAGTATACACCAGCTCTCACGTGACAGTCCACCTCTGTGAGTGAGAGGAGAGTTCAGATTCTGTCCTGAGACAGCCAACAAGCAAGTCATTTAGTGCCACTTTTAATAAGGGTAATGAGCTGGTAGACAGAAATTGGGATTTTGTGCCGCATTGACACTATGACTTAAATGAAGGGAATGTAACATTCCACATAGGCCACAAAGCCACCATCAGACAATGACAGCTTTTAGTCACTACCTGGGCTGGTTTTGAACCACTGGTCTGCACTTCATTACCTTGGCCTTACTGCTCCTGCATGAATCAAATTTCCTTTCCCTTCTCTGCATTTTTAAAATGGATTTATTTCCCTGTGCATAGTACTTTGCTTAGTTTTAAAACACTCCATGAAATAAAAATGACTTGCTCTCAGCATGGAGCATCCCTGGAAGTCTCTGATAATTGGGACAATCACTTAATTGGCACATTGGCTTCCAATGGAGTTTGCCAATTAAGCGGATTCAATTATACCAGAGTGGAAACTGTATGTTGGGCAGTAAGCATTAATTTCTAACAATCATTTCATTTTAATTTGCAAAGCTGGAGAAATAATATTGTTTGTTCTTTAGGTACACTGTAAAGAGAGGAAACCCATTCTGCAGTGTAATTTTATACCAAGATGAAAGCTTACCAGTCATCCAAGATTCCTTGTGTCTCTCGTATGTTGTGGAATCTGGGGTAGTGAAGATTTGATGATTTACTCTACAAATAATATGAATGCATGCGGACTCTGTCAAGATATGTACCTTATTTCCTCTGGAGCAGTGGTTTTCAAATTTAGGGTCAGGACCCAGTACTGGGTCGCAGACACTCAGGCACTGGGTTGCGGCGCCCCCTGCTGCCGCCGCCAAAAGACTGGAATGCCTTGCTCAAAGAGGTAACTGTTGGGTTGTGGGCATAAATGATTATTTTCAACTGGGTCCCGAGAAAAAAAAGTTTGAAAATCACTGCTCTAGAGGAGCTGCCTGCCTTTACACATGCTCTTAGATTGCTTTCAGGCCCAAAGCTCAGCAGTTAACAAGGAATTTCCATTCAGGCTGGAAGTCATTTGTTAACTTAGCGTTTGTCCTGCTAACACTGGCGGGATCATTGGTAAGAAGGAGAATTTGTCTTAGTGATGGCTGTTGATGTGAAAGGTTTTCCAGTGGGGTAGAGGAAGGCTTTGGTGATTAGCGAATGTAGCAGTTACCAAGTTTAAAGGTAACAGTGTGTATTAAAGTCCTCCCAGAGATGTTTTTCATTTTCAGATGTCTTTCTCTTTCTCATCTGTCTTCTTGCTAATGTGCTGATTACCTCTATGTTTTGTCATTTGGCCCTAAGAATAAACACAGCTGTGTTTAAGCCGTCCAGTCAAGGTCTTTTGCTCTCATAGATGTGCGCTTGATAAAACTCATGCGCACCAGTGTCTTTCTTGGAATGACCAGCCGTGCATTGCAATAAATGCAGTCCCTCACAGCGTGAGAGGGTTGGGTCGTGTGATTGCATAACTTCAACAGCAGCTCTTCCCTTTGCATTTTAAAGAAGCAAATAAATGATGGCACTGCAGAATGATGGCTGAAATTTTGAATACACTTTTTAAATTCAACAGTAACTTTGCCAGAGCCGCAGTAATCTTCTGTCCCATTGAGTATGTGTATGAAGGCATAAAAGTGTTTCAGAGTACATCATACAAAATGTGCCAATGCATATGATAATGTACATATATTACGCTACTAAATGATGTGCATGATTTCCATAATAACTAGTTTGACAAGGAGGGCCAAATTATGATTAGTGTGGGAACCGCGAGTCTGAATTTTATGATGTTTGTGTCTATAGCGTGAATGTATCCATGTCATTCCCAGGATATTAGAGACACAAGGTGCGTGATGTCATATATTTTATTGGACCAACTATCGCCAACAGAATATGGTCCAATAATTATTACCTCACCCACCTTGTATCTGTCATGTTTGTGTGTTATCTTTGCATTAAAATACAGACCATTTCATAGGTCTCTCTTCTATGTTGAGCATTGTATGGTTGCTCTCTGTGTCTCAGCCCAGTTTCTTGCTGGTGACAACACAAATCCATCCCGAGTCAAGGTGTGGCGGATGGAGACTGAACTATCTTGTCACCTTTGGAGATGGTTCCTCTTTAGGCACACTGTAATGGTGCAGTGCAGGAAATACTGCAGATGTCTCTGGGCTGTGCTTGTTTCGTAGGTAAGACTAGTTAGTTAGGGCTGTCAGTCAGTTTTCATCATCTCTAGATTGCTTAGGAAAAAAAATCATATGTTCAAACCGAAGAAATTAGCTTTTTCTTTTAATAAGGAACCCTTTAAAAATCAACGTCCTTTGACAAATCATGAAAAGCTTGTGGTGAACTATTCTTTATTTTCCAAACCTATGGATGGATCTTAATCGCAATTTAGCGGGAGTATGCTGGGGGTGCGGGAAGGTTCAGTGTTTCATAATGGCTTCAAGCTCAAATTTCTATTTAGCACTTTAAATACAAGCAGAGCTTGCAGAAAGAGGCTGAGAGCAGTTTCTGAATCATTGTTAATATGTTGGCAACATTTACAAAAAATAAATTGATAAACCCCTCTTAGTGTAATTCATTTTCTGGCATGATTCAGCACTGGTCAGTTGTGGAACAATTTATTGGCCATTGAAAGTTATGTCGATATTTAGACTGAACTGTTAATTCAGTACTTTCAATACAACTCTTGCTAGGTTTTTGCCAGTCATTGTGGTGTTAGCGTCATTTTTCTTAGCAGTGTGGTGCATGTTGTAAGGCAGACAAGCTCTTTTGTAGGCGTTTGTACAGATTATTTGGTTGTCGAGGATTAGGTGATTTTTTTAGTACAATTCAGGGGATAACTTTTAAGTAATGGCCCTAATTCTCTGTGTTAGTCAGAGTTATCATAACAAAGTTGGCATGGCTGCCGTAGAACCTTTCTACCAGCTTTCATTCATCAGGGTTTTTTAAGATGCTTGATCAGAGTCAACCTGCAGACTAAGGTGTGTCTCATTAGTTCCTTTGCCCAGGGCTGGATTAAGACATAGGCACAATAGGCTCACACCTAGGCTTCAGAACTGGAGTCTTGTAATTACATGAGAATCTCAGTTTTTAGTTTTCTTTTCCTCTTTATTTAATGAAAATTTCCAGCTCTCCAAGTTTTGGACTGAACCTTGACCAAGGGACTCAAGTGTAGCTGAAGCAGTGATGTCTGTTTGGGTCTGGAAGTGTTCTGAAAAAAAATAGGTCTGAGAAGTGTGAACCACCTTGTGCCTCTGAGTGGAGTGCTGACTCTGAATAACCCATGCTCTGGGGGAGTTGGGGAATACTGCCCATCGAGAGGGGTCCATGTCATGGTGTGTCTTAGATCCAAAGGGGTACTGTGTCTAGGATTCCCTTAAAATCCCAGTCCTATCCTTTACCTTTCACTTTGTCTTTCCAAAAGATCACTTCCAAAGTGGAAATCAATCCATTCCTTTTCATGTATTAACAGTGGGATTTTCAAGAGGGCTCAGCGTTAGCTGCTGCTGCTTTTGAAATCAGTGGTAAAAATCCAACTAATTTCAAAGTGCTGAGCACTTCTGAAAATCTCAGCCTAAAGACCTCATTCTGATCTTGTACTTGGTATATCAGGAGCACAGTTAGGCCTGATGTACACTTGTGATCAGTCCCAAAGGGGTAGCTGCGTTAGTCTAGGTCAGCCAAACAAACAAAGAATTTTGTGGCACTTCTAAAGACTAACAGATTTATTTATCGCGTGAGCTTTTGTGGGAGAAAATCCCACTTCGTCAGACGCTTTGAAGATGGGAATTTACAGAATGGGAGGACAATAAATGCAGGGAAGTGTATGACACAGGATCAGGTCAGGCTGTAACAGCAAATCAAAATAGTTGTTAAGATTCAAACACTGGGGAGCAGCATAGAGGAAGGTGAGGTCAAATCTCCTGTTGTAATGAGAAAAAAAATCCGTAGTCCCTGTTTAACTCTGAGGCAGTGGAGTCAAATTTACACATGAATTCCAGTTCTGCAGTTTCTCTTTTAAGCTGGGATGTGTTATTTGTTTGAGCACCGCTATTTAAAAAGTTGTCAATGGAGTGATCAGGAAGATTGAAGTGTTCCCCTATTGGTTTTTTAGTGTTGCAATTTCTAATGTCCGACTTGTGTCCATTTATTCTTTTGTGCAGAGACTGTCCTGTTTGTCCAATATATAAGACGGGGGTATTTCCGGCACATGATGGCATAAATCACATTGGTGGATGAGCAGGTGAATGAGCCCTTGATGGAGTAGGTGGCTTGATTATGTTCTTTGATGGTGTCTTTTGTGTAGATATGTGGGCAAAGTTGGCAACATGATCTGTTGCAGGGATATGTTCCTGCTTTAATGTTTCTTTTGTTTGGTCTGTAGTTGCTGGTGATTATCTGTTTAAGGTTGGGGGGTTGTAAGCAAGGAGAGGTCTGTCTCCCAAGGCCTGAGAGAGTGAGGGATGGTCATGTAGAATAAATTGTAGATCCTTGATGATATGGTGTAGAGGTCTGACTTGGAGGTTGTAGGTGATGACCAGTGGCTTTCTGTTATTTTCTTTCTTGGGCTTTTCCTGTAGTAGTTGACTTCTGGGTGCCCGGTCTGGCTCTGTCTTGTGGTCAGAGATCAGAATTAGGAGCTGTGAGTCAAATTTTACTTAAAATTACCCCATTGGATATCTGGAGTGACTCCAGTGATTTGAAATTGAATTACTTTTGGATTATATACCTGAGAAACCAGATTTGGTTTTAAGATGGTCTTCCTACACCAGAATAGGTATCTTGCTCTTGGACATTAATATTGCAAACTGTCAGTGCTCCTCACAATTTCCTTGTTGATCATTCTGTTTCAGACAGTCTGAGAGCTAAAGAGAAGGGAAATTTTTGTTCTGCATTTCCTTTTGTACTGGCATGCGGCTTAAACTGCAAACAAGAAATAACTGCTCTGCTTGAAAGCATCCGGAAAGACTATTAGGCATTGTTAGAGAACCAAAAATTGTAACGATTAGTTCTTATTTTGTGGTACAGCATTTTCCCCTCTATTTATATATGGTCAACTGAGTAATACTGGTTACTGAAACTGGATATTATATATCATATTACAGCTATGTACATTTAGGGTTGGCGTGATTTTACCTTGATCTCTTAGTGCAATAATCTAAGGGGGCTCCTGGGGAGGGGAGGGGTGAGAGATGCATGGTCAAAAAGGTCTGTGGTTTAAAACTCTTCCCATCCAGTCACAGCAGGAGAGAAGGAAAATCTCTTTGGAGAATTAAGGGGCTAAGCCATCAGTTTCTGCAGAATCCAAGCTTTCATTTAAACAAACAAACAAAATGTGGCTAGCTGCCTTCCTAATGCTGCTGCCACCACTACAGTTTAGTCTGCCTCTGCTCTTAGCTTTCCAAAACACCAGTAAAATCAAGTTAATTAAACTAGTCAATTTAACTTCTGTTTCTTGGGGGTGGTTGGTGTTACTGATGTGTATAACTTACATTGCTGTGACCTTCAAGTGTGTGAACTCGGTGGATTTCATACCAGTTGTTGTGCATTCAGAATCTACTTTAAGTGACTGCAACCCCCATGAAAGTTAAAATTCTGGGCCCAGTTTTGCTCTGTTCTGTGAGTGTAAATTCAAGGAAATTTTAATGTCACAGGTGTGTGGCAGGGCTGAGTATAAATTGCTTTTCCTGCTGCCTTCCCAACTTCTTCCTCTTCCCTCCACCCTCGCTCTGTCCAATCCTCTTTGTTTGTTTGTAGACACGTCTTTTATAACCGCTTTACACCAAACACATTGTCACATACATCCTCGGAGAATATGGCCGAGGGACTTCCACTAAAGTTGCACCTGCTTCTTCCGCATTGACTTCAGCCCAGTAACTTTGATTCTTTTTCTCTGTATAAGAAATTGTTCTTCAGTGTAACAGCCCAAAGCTCCGCTTGTTCTTTTATATTAAAGCTGCAACTGGGGGAGAAGGGAACAAATCAATAGACTATAGAAATTCTGCCTCTAACAGTGTTGATTGTTTTACAGAAGCAAGTGAGTAACTGAAATGAAGGCGTGATGTTCACTGGATATTTTGTTTCCTGTGGTTTGTTCTCAAATATATTCTGTAAACTGTACAGAAGACTTTAACCCTGGCTGCCTTTCCCACGCATATTGTATGTGCGGTTTTTGTTCCTTAAAGAAAATACATTCCTTTGCCAATATACTGTTAAGTAGGGCAGTGTACTGTACTATCGCAGCTCTTTGAATTGAGCTCTTGCTTGCGAATGGTAAAAGGGGCTCTCACTGTAGCCTCTCCATAGCAGTGTGAAACTCAGCCTTAAAGCTCCCAGATAGAACCATGCTAATGTTGTCCTTAGGAGCTAATCACTCATTTTGCTTGTTGTCTGTTGTGCTTCCTAAAAATCTTGCATCGGTGAAATAACAGATTGGAAATGCAAGTAAGGACTCTTTGCTGGAAAGAACCACCGCTGTATGAGTTCCAAAGGGGTAGCTGTGTTAGTTTAGTTCAGCAAAACAAAAAAGGAGTCTTGTGGCACTTTAAAGACTAACAAATGTATTTTTGCATGAGCTTTCGTGGGCGATGTTCCACTTCATCAGATGCCAGAGTGGAGAAATGTCCACAAAAGCTCATGCAAAAAATAATTTTTTTAGTCCTTAAAGTGCCACAAGACTCCTTTTTTGTTTCACTGTATGAGTGAAATTCACCCTGTGCAGGAGGACAGCAGACGCCTATGCACCGTTTGAGTTTCACTAAATGGAACTTAAGTTTTGGGTAAATCTTATGCTGGACCTCTGTACAAGGATCCATTTCACATACTGCGCAGAAGCTTCTGCCAGGGTGTGTTCAGCGGTGCTGCAGCAGGTGTTCACTCTGTGTGTGGCAGGCTTCCATTTCCAGGACTTGAATTACATACTGTCCTTAGGCCTAGAGGGCTGGATCTTGCTTTTAGAGACATGTAGGCCAGATCCATATATGCTGCAAATGCCAACTGAAGACAGTTGAATGAATAAATTATTTTTCATAACATGGAAAGAACACACGGTGATAAATGGATGACCCACAAGGCACTAGCAGCCCTTAAAATTTGTCTGCTCATGTCAGTATTTAAAAGTTTTTCTTTGGAGAAGAGGCACTTAAGGATAGGAAACTGTATCCAGTGTAGCCCTTGAAAGAGAATAATTCATTCTATATCAGGCAATAATTAGTGGCTAAAAATATTCAACCACAAAGACAAAGAATGTAAAAAATGGAGTTAAAAGTTCTAAACTCCAAAAATAATACAGATCAAAATCTTTTTTTTCCCTCTATGTTTCTGAGTGCTGTTATTGAAAATGTTCAGGGTTGATGCACCGCGTGCCTGTAGCAAACCCTGCCCTTGGTCTCACTAGCTCTTATATTTCTCTCTTCCCTTATGATGTTTAGAAGAGGCACATGTAGCTGAATTGATCTCTTTATTCTCTTGAGCAAAACAATTTTCCCATTGTGGGGATCGCTGTCCACAAATAAATAATAATATTTGCACTACTCCAGTGCCTTTTATCTATGAATATCAAAAGCACTTCAGAAGACTTTAATGACTATAATTACAACAGCATATATATTCCTATTTTACAGAGGAGGAAATAAGAGACACAGAGGCGAAGTGACTGGTCCAAGGATATGTAATAATTATGTGGCGGAACTGAGAACAGGTTCCACATCCCTCTGACTCACCAGTCTTGTACCTTTAGGGCAGGTTTACACTGCCTGCTATTTTCGGCGGCTGTGGAATGGAGATACACACATTACTTAAAATAACGTGCATATCTCAGTTCGACTGCCCTATGCCCAGCATGTCCACTGTGCTGCGTCGAAGAGAGACATCCCCGACTCAGCACTACTCAAGTTGCTGGGGTCGTCTTAATAGATTAACTGCCCAATCAACTGTGAATCGGTCTTCACAGAACCAATCAGTCAATCAGGAAGGTCGATATGATGGCAGCGATTTTGCCGCCATCATTGAAGACTAGCCCTTAATCAGTAAGACCGTATTTCCTCCAGTTAAACTGATAAGAACCTTCCCCTGCTTTACAAAACACAAGAAACTGCAGCTGTCTAGTGTAACATAGCTAGACCTTTTCAGGCCTTTGTGCAGGGAGGATCAAAGAATGCTTCATAAGGTGAGGAACAAGGAGATGATTTGATAATACCGATTTTTTTTTGTACAGTTACTTCTTTTTTTGTAACAATTTGGCAGAGTTCTCAATCCTTTATTCATTCCTGAGAGCACCTTTGTGACCTGCCTTATGTTCTCACAGCTATTTCTCTGTACAGAATGGCATAAATTGTTGTAATTAAAGAGTATATCAGGACCTTCAATCCCTACCTACTGTCTCTGGAATGTGAAATTTATTTAATCCTTTCTAGCTGCAATGTGGGGCCCCAGTCTTTTCTGCGTGAGTATACACCTAATACACAATTATGTTCTTGTACTACATCTAAGAATGGGAGAAAACTAGCACATCCGTAGGTGATTGTTTAGTGTGTAACTGCTGCACTCTGCTGATCAGGCCATGAATAGTATTTAAATCCAGTACATTTTTACAGAGACTCAAATTGGAAATCCAGTTTTTTCCCCCTTGTGGAAGCCATTAATGGAATAATATACAAATTAGATTTTCTTTTCAAGATGAGAATTTCAATCTCCCTAAAGGACTTGAACACCTACTTCCTATTAATTTTAATTGGGTGTACAAATCTTATAGGCAGTTCTGAAAATTTCACTCTGAGTGTATTAAAGTGTATCTTCAGTAACATTTAACTGCACATGGATGAAAAACGACTTTTTGACCAAAATGAAAATTTTTATCTTGTTCCTTTTTTAGATAAAAATGTAAAAGCCAAAAAGAAGGGGAAATAAATAACATTCTTAAACAACAAAAATATTTTGCAAGAAATTTAGGGGAATATCCCCCCCGCCAGTCTCCACTACAACCAATTGGTGCTTTTTTCACTAGCTCTAGCTACCACCTTTCATATCCACAGACACTGGCTATGTCTACACTTGCACTTTTAAGTCGACCTTAACTAAGTCGACTTAGTGTCTCTACACTTAAAATTAAAGTCGACTTAAAGGGGAACTTACAAAGTCGACCTAGAGTGTCCACACTGGATGCTCTAGGTCGACTTTGTGGAGCTAGGGGGACCTTGGGCAGGTCCATGGTGGCGGGGGGGCACCCCCTGTGTACAATGGGGCAAAGGGGGGCAGGGACCCTGGCAGGGCAGAGCCCTGTGTATGATGCTGTCTGGATTTAGGGAAGCATTTATGATATTATTTTCTATGGATATCTCATAAATGCTATAATCCATAGGAACTATGTCATGTTTGGTATCAATAGAAAGGTAGTAATTTGCTGGGAATGATTATATAGTTTATGTCTAGGAATTCTATTTCGATTAGAAGTTAAGAATTTGATGTTATATCCATACTTTAACTTGTGTCATTCTGGAGAAATGTCTTAGATGGGAGGACAACAGAGTCCTGTGGCACTTTTAAAGACTAACAGATTTATTTATCGCATGAGCTTTCGTGGGAGAAAATCCCACTTCGTCAGACGCTTTGAAGATAGGAAAGTTACAGAGTGGGAGGAAATTAAATGCAGGGGAGTGTATGACATAGCATCATACGATCGATAAATAAATCTGTTAGTCTTTAAAAGTGCCACAGGACTCTGTTATAGTTCTATGTTTAGAATGTTCACATTTTAGAATTGAAAGACCGAAACCTCACTTTTAATTTGATGATTAATTTTCTCAAGTTTTATGAGTTGTAATTTTGGTTGGATAGAATGTTGTTTAAGATGAAACAATGTTTGTTTTACATTGATTTTCATTACCTTTGTACAAAATGTCATGGCACATTTGGACAGTTCTCATGGCACACCAGTGTGCTGTACACTGATTAAAAACTACTGCTGTAGGGGCAACCTTCCTTCTTGCAAATTGATCAGCACAAAGTGGTACAAAGAGCTTGGATTGAGCTCTGCACTGGAGGGAGTCCCCCACTGAACTCAGGGGAACTATGCATGCGTGTAGTTTGCAGGCTTCAGACATGGTGCCCCATGTTCAGACTGTAAAAGGGAAAGTGGGGACAGAGATTCCAGTAATTGGTTGGCATGGTTACTTGATCATCAAGTAGAGTAAAATTCAAAGGTTATACTTAATTTTTTCTTTTGAGGACCACACAGCACAATTCTACTTTGAGGTTATACACTCTGCACAGCAGAGAGCCAGGGTGTGGGAGGAACAAATTTCAGGAAGCTGGTTACGGCTCCCTGGTTCTGTGATGAGCAGCTGGGTGGCATAGAATAGCTTTGAAGACAGTATGCCCTGAGTAGCAGTACATCAACGAGGGATTCCTTGAGTGCTTTTGTGCTCCAGCTCTCCGCTCTTCCTGCCCCACTACACCCGAACATGCCCTTTTGCCAGTGGCAGCAGGGAGGAGGATGTTGGAGCCACATCTGTCTATGCTGGGCACTCCCGTATGCTGAGGACATCTCTCCAGCAAGAGATTTTGGGGGTGGCTTTGACTCCCTTGGGGCATCTTGTTAACTGTTACACTTTTATCAGACTGTTTTCTAATTTTACCTGCATTTGCAAACTACGTGTCTTGTCTTCAGTGCTTAAAGGAATCTTTTCTAATAAACTCAGTCAGATTATTTGGAGAGAACCCTTTCAGGCTCCATGGCATACTATGAACTTGTTGGATGTAAAGTATTTATGCCTGACAGGGTTTGTGTCATTTAAACTTCACTACAGCTGTCTATACTAAACAATGATTGTAGACATCAAGGCCACAACTTTCAAACCTAGGTGTTGAAAACTAGTCAATTAAGGTAGTAATTTTTACAGGTGCTGGGACTCCGCAGAGCCCATTGAATTTAGCAGTGACATTTTCCAGTGCACCTCAGTGACTAGGTATCTTAGGCTATGAACACACGATCACTTTATTGCGCGGTAAGGCTCCTTACCACGCAATAGAGCAAATAGCGTACACACGATCAATTTCTCTGTTGCGTGGCAACACCCTCTTGCCGCGCAACAGTTAAACCACTCAAAACGAGAGTGGTAGCATTATCGCGGAATAGCTGTTCCGTGGTAATGCTCGTGTGCACTCATTTTGCGCAATAGACAGCCTCTGGAAATGTCCCAGAGTGCCAATCGAGGCCACTCTGGGACATTGGAGCTGTCAAATATGTCAGTTTCACTGCTCTAGCAGAGCAGTGAAATTGAGTATTTTTGGGAGCTGCCCGGTTTGGCAGCTCCCCTGGATTGAGCTAGGGGGCTGGCCCGAACCAGCTGCTCACAATGGTTCGAGCCAGCCCCCCAGCTCAGCTCCCGGGCTTCGGATGCCGCAGCGCCTGCTGACACCTGAACCAGCACCGGAAGCCCTGCAGCTGGGCTAGGGGGCTGGCTGTGGGCAGTGCATGGTGGGACAGGTGCCCACATGCACTGCTCTTCTTTCGCAAAGGAGCATTCACAGAAACAGCACGTGTGTACACAAGAAAGTGCTATATTTATAGCGCTTTCCTTGTCCCGAAATAACTTATTGCGGGACAAGTGTTCTCGTGTGTACATAGCCTAACTGTCATTGACTTCCAGTGGACGTAGATATGTAAATCACATAGTTAACAATATCAAAAGCATTTATATGCTAAATATGGTCTTAGGTGTCAAGCTGTAGTCAAGGGGTAGCCGTGTTAGTTTAGGTCAGCAAAACAAACAAGGAGTCCTGTGGGACTTTTAAAGACTGACAGATTTATTTATTTCATGAGCATTCCTGGGAGAAAATCCCACTTTGTCAGACGCTTTGAAGATGGGGAATTTACAGAATGGGAGGAAATTAAATGCAGGGGAAATGTATGACACAGTATCAGGTCAGGCTGTAACAGCAAATCAAAATAGATATTGAAATTCAAACACTGGGGAACAGCATCCAGAGCCCACTGACGTCAATAGACTAGGCCTTGAGTCAAACTCGAACTTGTTTACCAAGTTTTGGACCAATTCAGATTGAAACAGCACAGACATTAAGCCGCAAAATTTGGAGTAAGTAATTTGCACAAACAGATTTATTATGCAGTTACTAGATTTCCACGGAACACCGATGTATAAAAAATAAGGAATGAAAAGTATCAGCTGTAGAGGCTTGCTAGCTAATTTTTAATATAAATAATTCATGTCTCAAAATGATTTTTGGAAATAAATTACTGAGCTAAGGAGCACAAAAGATGACAAATTCCTTTGCAGTGGATTTTATTTGTAGTTTGAGGGAAGAAGAATCGGGGATGATGATTTCCATGGCAGGGTTCAGAGCAAAAACAAATATAAACTGATAATGGGAGCTCAAACTTCTTCTCGTTTGGGGTGGAAAGTAAGTGCACGGCTGTGTAATAGCAATAAATATGTGCTAGTTGTTATTATTCATCTCCGTTTTTCTTCTTCCATCAGCCAAACTTTCTTCTGTCTTCTTCTGACTCATATGAGAACTATCATTCCATTACTGCTTTCTGATTGGAGATTTCACAGCGAGCCCCTGGTAATGGGATTGTTTTTCTACAGCAAACCCTTGATTTAACTTCTGAAAAAGAAGGCATTGAATCTCATTGTGGAACATTTAAATGAATAAATCCTGATGGGATAGGGAGAGGCCTGGTTCACCTTCTGGTCTGATTTGTACAGTTGTGTAGGGAGAGAGCAAGATGAGATTTCCAAAGATGAATGCTGGCTCTGAAGTGTCCTGCACTGTGCACTTTGCTGACTCTTCTTGGAGTCTGACACAGCGTGATCTTTACTGACTGCTGTCCTTTGGCTCTGAGCCCATCTTTTCCTCTCAGTTTTGCTTACCTGGTTTCATATGACACCAGCTTCTGCTGCACATGGGAGATGGAAAGTTATATTTCATTCCGCAGAAGTTCTTTTCCATGGAAATCGAGGCATTAAATATATTTCAGGCTGTACCTAAAATCTGTTCACAAGAGTGGCACATTTATTGCTGTAATTATTTACTATTATATAAAAGTGCTACAACATGTTTTACATTAACTTTCTTCTTAATGCTGGAATTCACAGAGAGACCCTCAAGTGTTTTGTTAATGCTGTTGACCAAATTAATTGTCTGTCAATCAAGATCACTTTACTTAAGGGATCACTGTGTTTAAGGAACTAAATATTTTACTTATGTTTTCTTCAGTGTGTAGTGGATGTTTTACACATAGACTGTTTCTGAGACAATGGTGTTAAAATATTGCTTAGGCTATCAAAAACCCAATAACGAGAAGGGCTGAATGTCCTCAACTTCTGTTTAAATCAGAAGTGCCCAAAGGTGCAGGCAGTGTCATTGTTACTTGAAATAACAGTCCTTTCTCCAGGGTTGTGTTTAATGCAACTAGAGTGGCATTCACCTCTGTGCAGAGAACCTGTGCACTACTTAAGTCCTACATAAGCCCTCAGGGATCTCATCCCTTTTGCTTATAATCTGTATCGATTTTGCACAGACTTCTATCTTATTTTAAAAATAGACTAAGTAATGGTTGGTACATACTTCTGAGTATTAATTTTTCAGCTTTGTATGGTGAGGTGAGGTGAACAATCAGATTTTTTTCCCCCCCAGATGCTTAATTTCTTGGAGGGAACAAGCAAAATTTGACAAGGTGCTTCATGGAACTGTCCTGCTTTTCTCTGAAGCTTCAGGTGTTGGCCAATGGGAGATGCAGGGTTCTCTGCTAGGGTTGGCTTTAAGTCGACTTAATAAGGTGGACTTAGCACTAATCCCCGTCCACCCTGGCTTAAGTCAACCTCAGAGTAGGTGTTATTAAGTCGACTTAAGGAAGGGCTTAAGTCAACTTAATAAAAGCTCATTGTGGATGCGGCTTTGTTTAGGTTGACTTAAGCCTCCTTAAGTCAATCTAACTTGCCAGTGTAGACGTACCCAAAGTGATTTGCCCAAAGTCACACAAGAAGTGTCTGGCAGAGCAGAGGATTGAACCTAAGTCTCTTTGCTGGTGCCCTAAACTCTGTACCATTGTGCCTCTCTTTTATAGATATATAGAAATGTAGCAAATTCTGTACATAACAAGGAGTATCTGTTACCAAATTTGCCCATAAACTTAGGGTATGCTCATTTATTAGGGTTACTTTGCTTGGAGGAAGGGGGGGGAGGGCGTTGTACTCCTATCAGTGCACTGCTTGTGTTACTTGTGTTTCTGTATGGAGCTTACTTCTCCCTTCTGCAAGTTCCCTCCAAGTGGAGCTACCCTTGCAGGACCTAAACTTCCCAAGACTTGGTTTCTAAGTTCGTCTGAGTGGACCCGGTCTGTCAGCACTCTCAGCTGACCCCTTATATGTCCCTGAACTCAGCAGGCTAGGTTACACAGCACTTCTGTGCTGCCACTCTTATGTGCTCCTGAGACCACACTGGACTAGACTTGAGCACACATTTGAGCAGGCTGGGTCACACAGCACTTTTCTGCTGCTACCCTCATATACCCCTGGACTCAATCAGGCTGGGTCAAAACAGCACTTTCAGCTGTTACCCTTATATGCCCCTGGACTCTACCGGCTGGGTCAAAGCATCACCTTCAGCTGTCACCCTTATATGCCACAGGTTCAGCATGTTAGTAACCCCCTTAATGAGCAAACCTTACAGGATTTTGGGCATCCAAGGTATCTTTGGCCAGGTAAAAGATGTGTTGCTGCAGAGTGATATAGGAAGCCAAGAACACAAAGGAGTGGGAAAGAGTCTGGCAACCAGCTTGAATACAAAAGTTACTTTATTGCCAGGTACATAAAACTTATGAATAATTATAAAAGGAAAGAAAAATATCCAAACAGTCACAATATTAATAACCATACAAAGGGAGAGAAATGATCAAAAAGTTACAATATTACCCAGTTTCAGTTGTAGTATTCGGGAAATCTAGCCCCAGTGGATTACAAAGATCAGGTTAAGAGAGTTATATTTGGACTAAGAGGAAAAAGAGAGGAAAAAAAGGGGGAGGGGGGGAGGTTCTCACCACTCAGTGCAGCTCAAAGGTACCCAGGAAGCAGGCTGTTCAGCTTAGGGTCTGGAGTGCTGGAGACAGGCAGAGCCCCCATCACGATCAGCAAGGCAAAGGTGATGTCCCAGTGGAACTGATGCGGCTTTTGGGTCCAGGCAGCAGAACAGATCAGGCAGCAGAACTCATTTAGGCTATGTACACACGATCAGATTAAAGCGCAACATGGCAATCGCGCTATAAAAAACACGTGACCTTTATTGCGGGATAGCACGTACACGCGTTGCTCCTTGCAACGCAACAGAATTCTTTGGTATATCGCGCTGTAGCGCAATGAATTCTGGGCACCTATCCCACAGTTCAATATTCCCTCAATCAGCGCTTGGAATCATGGGATGAAGGAAAGGAACGCAAAGCGCCATGGGTAAACTGTCATTTTCCCATGGTGCACTGTGTTCCCCTTGCGTCTTCCTCGTTGCCAATAGCAACTCGCGCCTATTTTCAACAGTGCAGTGACGCACCGCACCACTTGTGAGCAATCACAATTGCGACAGCATGGATCCTGCTCTGATCTCCACTGTCGCCTTCAGCATTCTAAATACATTTCGGCTGGTTGCTCAGTACGCAATGAGCTCCGAATCAGACGAGGACGCCGAGGAGCAGGGGCTGATCGATGCGCTGCAGAGCAACAGCACCGCATTGCTCAGCTCCTTCACCGATCATCTGCACACGGTGCAACGCCGTTTCTGGCCGTGAGAGATGAGCACTGAGTGGTGGGATCGCATTGTTATGCGGCTGTGGGATGACGAGCAGTGGGTACAGAACTTTTGAATGCGGAAAGCAACCTTTCTGGAACTGTGTTCAGAGTTGGCCCCTGCCCTGCGATGTAAAGACACCAACATGAGGTCAGCCCTAACCGTGGAGAAGCGTGTTGCGATTGCTGTATGGAAGATGGCGACTCCTGACTGCTACCGGTCGGTTGCAAACCAGTTTGGAGTCGGGAGGTCCACCGTCGGATTAGCCCTCTCACAAGTCTGCCGAGCCATCATTCACATTCTGCTACGGAGGACGGTGACGTTGGGCAATGTTCATGAGATTGTGGAGGGCTTTGCTGCCATGGGATTCTCTAACTGCGGGGGAGCCATAGATGGCACACACATCCCGATTTTGGCTCCAGACCATCTCGTGACCGAGTACATCAACAGGAAGGGCTACTTCTCCATGGTGCTGCAAGCACTCGTGCATCACAAGGGGCGTTTTACGGACATCAATGCTGGGTGGTCGGGAAAGGTGCATGATGCCCGCATTTTCAGAAACACTGGTCTGTATCGGAAGCTGCAAGGGGGTACCTTCTTCCCAGATCAAAAAATTACTGTGGGGGATGTGGAGATGCCCATAGTCATCCTCGGAGACCCAGCATACCCACTGATGCCATGGCTCATGAAACCCTATACCGGGAACCTCGATCGCAGCAAGGAGCGGTTCAATTACCGATTGAGCCGCTGTAGAATGACTGTGGAGTGTGCCTTCGGCCGCTTAAAAGGGCGCTGGCGCTGTTTGTATGGGAGGCTGGACTTGGCGGAGGACCAGATCCCTGCCGTGATTGCGTCATGTTGTGTCCTCCATAACATTTGTGAAAGTAGGGGAGAAAATTTTTCCCCTACGTGGGCTACGGAGGCACAACGCCTCGAGGAAGCATACGAGCAGCCAGCCACTAGGAGTATTAGGGTGGCACAAGGAGAGGCTGCCCGCATAAGGGAGGCACTCAGGGAGCATTTTAATTATGCCCTCCCCTAGTTAAATTCCATGACGCATCAGGTGCACCTTAGGATCATTTCAATAATGTGTATAAATAAATGCATTCTTCAAAGTATTTGTTACTGTTTTTATTAAAACCTAAAAGGTGGGGGTGGGGTTACAGGTTGGTGTAGCTCCGGGTCTCATAAAAGTAGCTGGGGGGGGGGACTGGATGTTGTCCTGTATCGGGGGGAAGGGTGGCCTTCAAAGAAATGCTTTGAGGGACTGCGGAGAGTGGGAGGCAGACATGGCTGAACTGTCTGGAGTGGAGCCCGGACATTTATCGCCTGGGATGGCAAAGCAATCATGCTCTTGAGCAGTTCTGTTTGCTCCTTCATGACGCTTATCAGTTCTTCCCTGTGTTTCTGCCTCCTCTGCTGGGATTCCTCTCTCCAGGCTCTATTCTCCCTTGAGAATGCCTGTGTTGCTTTCAGCAGCTCGTGAAACATATCCTCCCTGTTTCTACGAGCACGCCGCTGAATGTTTCTCATTCGGTCAGCTGGGGTAGACACGGGCCTTGTGAAGCTCAATTCTAATACAAAAATAACAATAAAGACATTGTTAACACATAGCATAGATAACCAAGGTAACCTTCCAGTAGCACATTCCACTGGAAGGTACAGGGCGGTCAACACAGTACGCTTCGCTGAAGCAGACAAGGTACGTTCTAATAGTCGGCTTACCGGGGGCTAAGAATCTGCAGAGGGCACACAGATGGAACCTGATATCTTTCTCCTCAGAGTGCCCCTGCCATCTCGAATACATCTCCTACATGCCGCCGGGAGCAAGCCAGGACCGTATGCTGCTGCACTGTGTGCTGCCATGGTTCCCAGGGCTGTGCTTTGCAGCTGGAGAGGCAGAGTATCCGTCTTTGGGAGCGTAGACACAAACGCTCTCCCATCTAACCTGAGTATTAGGCTCTGGAGGTACATCGAGGAAACCTTTACTGACCTAAATGCAGATGATGATTTTTCAATCACTGCTTGTATTGATGCCCTTCTAATGAATGCAGAATAAAGAGCGTGCACAGCGGCGACCCGCAAGCACTCCCACCCCAGACAATGATATTTTAGCAGGAGCAGAGCTGAACGAAGGAGAAACATACCTGAACCCCCCTCTGCCACCTCAGAGAACACGCTGCAGTTCAAGCCTTGGGTGGACGTCTCAGCGGGGCTGCTGAAGAGCTCCTGGCTACACGCGGGTGCGCTTTCCTCCGTGTCATCCTCCATCTCCTCCTCCTCCTCAACAACATCCTCCTCCTGCTCGGCTCTGGCAATCACCGTATGAGGGGGGGCTGCAGTGTCCACGGGACTCTTGGCAGTGGTTGTGGGGTCCCCACTGAGGATGGCTTCTATTTTCTTATAGTACCTGCATGTAGCAGGCGCTGATCCGGAACGGCGGTTTCCCTCCTTCGCTCGGTGATAGGTTATTCTTAGCTCCTTCACCTTTCATCTGCACTGCACAGTGTCTCTATCAGAACCTCTCTCTGACATGGCCCGAGAAATTATGCCAAATGTATCATAATTTCGCCTGCTGCCACGTAGCTGCGCCTGCACAGCGGACTCTCCCCAGATGCTGATCAGGTCCAACACCTCTGCCATGCTCCAAAGGGGTGCGCGTCTTCCACGGCGGGCCGCCATTGCTAATGATGATCGGAACCCAAACACACTCCACGAGGAAGAGAGCAGGAAGTGAAACAGACTAGAAATTTGAAAATCCCGGGAATAAGTTCGGGGCAGGGCGGGGACAGTTTCGTCACGGCCACAGAGTGGGTGGGGGGAAGACTAGAGAGGACGACTTTGGAATGCTGGGACACTTCCGGAGGCCAGACAATGCGGTGTAAGCATACACATGAGCGCAAAAGCGCAACAGCTGTTCCGCGTTAGCTGTTACCACCCTCGTCGAGGTGGTTTTTGTATTGCGCTACAAAAAGGCAGTTAACGTGCAACAGCCCTATTGCACGTGTGTACGCTGTTGTTGCTATCACGCGGTAATGAGTTTTAATGTGCGATAAAATGCTCGTGTGTACAAGGCCTTGGAGCTTGGTTCTCCAATCAGCATGCTAATTCTGGTTCCATCCTTGATGCAAATGAAGTTTCTGCTGTCCATTCACCGTACTAATGGCTCACATCTTCACTGTAAGTTTCCCATCTTCAAAATGTCTGACGAAGTGGGATTTTCTCCCACGAAAGCTTATGCGATACATAAATCTGTTAGTCTTTAAAAGTGCCACTGGAGTCAGTTGTTTATCTTCACTGTAGATGAGGCTAGGGGAGTTGCCCTAATACCATCACCCTTGTTCCAAGGCTTTGAGTGTGTCTCCCACTGCCTTTTCTTTGATTTTAGTTTCTGGTTCAAGCAGAGGCTGGTGGGGGTTGCGGGAGGTGAGTCACAGAGGCTGGATACTGTGCCTGGTTCCAAGAACACACAGCTAACAAGTAACATATCACTCAGGCCTGATTCTCCTCATCCACATATATAACTTTTCCATGACCTTCAGTGGACAAACTTCCTGCTTAGGCTGCTACAAGTGATGGGGGGACAGCCGGGTCTCTCTCTTTGCTGTTGTAGCCCTACTCCTGCCATTACATATTGCCATCCATCCCTATGTCACATCCTTATTTATATGAGAAGCTGCTTGATGCAGGGACCGTGTAAAATTGACTGTAAGGTGCTGCATCCATCTGTGCCACTTCATTGATTTTTCTGCAGTGAAAATTTAAGTTTTTAAAGCTTGAAAAGCTAGTGTTGTGTCTATGGCAAAGCCCTGGATCCAAAGCCCCCTGATTTATGTATGGCATATTTTCAGGCTGGATCTGAATTTTATTACTGGAACCCATCTCTATTAAATAGCCACGGGGGAATTCCTCTTGTCAATATTTACTGTATGCATTTCAGTTTATCACAGAAGAAAATATACACACACACACTTATGATGAAAGCTGAAGTATCCTATTTGCCCATGGGTTGGTATATAAGCAGTCTTCCCTGCAGTGGAAATAAAAATGTTGATAAGCACAGAATGATATAGAAAGGTATAAAAATATTTATTAAATTGTTGAAACATTTATTGAAAATGTTATAAAGGAACAGACAATCATAGTGTTAAACACAGGGAGTGTCTGGGCATCCAGGTTCACAGTGCAGGTCATTGAGAAGGAGTGCACGTACAACCAGTACAGGAGCTATAGCATTCTGGATGGAGAAAGTCAAAAGACTATGGGTTTGAAATACAAGAGTTAAGAAATTTGGGAACATCACTTTTATAGACGTTGCAGAGAGTGTACCAGGTGTGGTGGAATAGAAGTACATAGGTTAAAAGTTGGTTATCCTGGGTTGTGTTAATATTATGGTGTCAAGAGTACACTGGAAAATTTATTCCTGTTTGTTAGGAGGGAGGTCTGTGAATCATCTTGGTGGCACTTTGTAGAGGTGGTCCTGCTTATAGTAATTTAATTTAATTTTTATCAGTTGAATATAAAGAAAACAACAGAAGAAAACTGTAGTGTAAGGTTGGAAGAGACTTTTTGCAGCCCTTGTAACACTAAAAACAGTTCCAGTTTCTTTTCAACTCATTGAAATGCCTTAATATCTATCTAGAATTTAGCATTAAAACATGAATAAAATCTATTTAAAATTGCATTCACAGTTATTTCAAATAGCAAAATGAATGTCACAGCCTTGTTTTCTATGTAAATTTCTGCAACCCTTACAGAGGACTGTCTGAACACCAGGTCTGTGGGTTAAATGCTTTTGATCCTGAGATACTTCAAATGATCAAAACCAAAGCACATAAAGATGGAATTCTGCCACAGATGAACAGCTTTGTTCCTCTGTATCTTACTGAAATATAAATTAAATAGAAATCCCACCCACAGACAAGGCTTTCTGATCTGTTTCGGGTATACAAATAATTTATACAGTATTAGAAATCATGTAAAAATGACGAACTATTATGGAAAACAGCTCAGTTAAAACAAAATTATTTTAATTCTCCCCCGCCTCAGCACACACACATCAAGGAAGCTCTAGTAGAAAACTTACAAGATAATTTAGGTCTTCTGTACGATTTAATTTTTTTGGGAGATGCTAAAATGAGAATTGAAGGACACAGATTCAACTCAAATTTTTCCACATAAGTAAAGCAAAACATTAAAAAGTATAAATGCTGCTGTTACATACGTATTTCACTCTTTCTTTAAGGAACCGAACTTCATTAGATGACCAAGCAAGAAAACGTAAAGTGTCTGGAATGGGCATGAATGGAAGGTTAAGAATGTTAAGCCACAACATGAATTAAAAGCTTCCTCCACCCATAAAATAGCACCAGTGTGAATTTGTGATGCCGTTTGATTATGTCTTTATTGTATTTGTTTGTTAGGGCCAGATTTTTCAAATATTTTAAAAAATTCTTCCGTATTTATTTTAACAGCTACACAAGCTCCATTAGCTTAAGTAATTAACCTGATTTTCAACAATGCTGGCCACCTTGTAGTTTTCATTATCTTCAGTAGGAGTCCTTTGGGTGCACAGCAATTTTTAAAGGCAAGATGCTTAATTAGGAGCCTAACCCTGGTCTTGGGAGCCTAAAGTTAGGCTGTTAGTTTTGAAAATCTCTTCCTTATTCCCTTATTCTTTGGATCTATAGTGTATTGGCTATCTCAGTGATTCATGAGAATTAGCAATGTTCTCTTGTATTGAAGCAGCTAACTAACTACATTTCAGTTTAGAATTTAAGGATTCAGTAAGTTACCCTTTGTCTGTATATGTAAGAATTGCACAGACAGTGCATATATTTGCCTAGGGTTGGAGTCAACAAAAAATTTACTGTGTGATCAATTCTAACATCTCTCTTTCCTCTTTTTTTTTTTTTTTTTTTTTAAGGCGAGAGGTGCAGATATCCCTGAGATTCCAGGGGAGATGCCGCTTCGGACATGTAGCAGCACAGCAAGCATGAAAGTGAAGAATGTGAAAAAGTAAGAGCAATGTGTTTTTGTTTGTGAGTTAATTCTGTTGATTTTGTGTCCTCTGTGCTCCCACTTCTTATGCCTGTGATACTAGCTGTGCTCAGGACTATCATGCTGCAGTAGCTCCCATGCACCCAGAAGCCAGAGCGCAAGCACTGAAAGATTTCTGGTAGTCTTATCAGAGCAAAGTGGACCTGCTGTCTATGAAAACCAAAGCTGCAGGGGAGCCTGCTCTAAATGCTAAAGCTTGAGGTGGGTGATGCTTATAGAGATGGAGGTTTTGTAAAACTTGCATACAAGGCTGGGTTTGAGGTTCTGGCTTGGGGGTCTCCAGGCTCGCACTGCTATTTCTGTTGTTAGTGGCAACAGGGAAAACAGAATGTTTGAAGTAAAATGTTTCAGGTATTCCAGACGTGGGTTCCTTTTTCACTAGCCCCCTGCAATGTTCTGGACCATTGTAGAATCTTGTGGCACCTTCCTGACTTTCTGAGAACTACGTTTTCCTCAAATCTCGTAGGACATTTTCAGCCAGGCCCTCGCAGGTGTCTAAGGAGTGGGGTGTCGCCAGTCAGTTATTGAGATCTAAGAACAAAGTGAAGTGAGAGCCCAGCTGCAATATTGTGAACCTTGTTTTATTGTGTAATTATGAAAGTACGTGGGGGGAGGGGGTTGCCGAAGACACTCCTCGCTTGGGGTTCCGTTTGGTTTAGAACTGACTCTGCTTACACACTTGGTTTTGGAAGAAGGATTGCAAAAGTAGTTTGTTTTGGCTGTCACTCATGTTGTACTTTAAACCCAGAGGTTTCCCCCCAGATAGGATTTATTTAAAAACAAAAAAAGCTAAAGGGAAGCCAGTGAAACATCCCTTATCCTGCTACACAGAAGAGAACCTAAGCTGGGACAAATGGATGACCTCTATTTTTTTATTAGAATTTTTCTCTCCATTTGTGTCTGCTCCGTTTTTCAGTTTCTTGTTTTCTACCTTCCTTCCCATTGCTATTTTCACACCACTTTTCCACTGGACTCTTTTTTTCTTTTGTCTGAGTTCTCTCCCCCCCTTCCCCCTGGAATTCAAACCCATGCTCTGTGAAGGGGCTCCAGATTAGGTAAAAATGACTTGGCCCATCCTTGCATAAAATGCTGACTGACCAGAGTTGTCAGCATTGGTTTTTGCATTCAGAGCAATCGTGGTCTATCATGCTTTGATGCTGATAGGGAAAATGGCTCTTTGTTCTGTTGCTGGGCAGCTAGATGCTGTATTTCACTTCCCACTTACATTCCCGTGGGAAGAGTGAGCCAGATACTGACAATCTCATTGGCTCACAACTAGGAGTATCTATAGGAATCTATAGCAGCTTCATCAGAAGGAAGGTCCTATGGCAGAGCCAGAGTTCCTCCCTTCCATTGCTGTAGTTTGGGACACTTGGATATGATTATGCCTCACCTCTGAATTTTAAAAAGCCAACGGATAAATAACATTTGTTCCATTAATCCAGGACTGTTGGGCTGTGATGCCTTTCACAGGTAAAGTTTGTCTTTCATGTATCTCTTGTGTCAGGCAGTTTTCAGATATATTTCCCCAGTGCAAGTACAGGTGGAACTATTTGCCCCTGCATCATCCCCCATAGACATCGGCCTTGGTGATGATGGAATGGATGTTTCCCTAAAGAGACAATGATAAATGTCACTTTACAGTTTAGTTTACCTTCCTCACCAAATCCTTCTTCTCACTGCTTTAGAGCATTACAGTCAGCAGCACTGTATGTTCCCTTAGCTTCAGGATGATGGATCGTTCTCGTCTGGCACTTAGATGTAGATGTCTAACTGCATTTCATCATGACATGCAATTTTAACAATTGTTTCAGTGATGTTCATCTTATGGGTTGCTCTTGATGTGCTTCAGGCTATCATTTACCAAGGGCCACTTCCCGAAGATGGCGGAGTGCGCACATTTCCATTACGAGAATGTGGACTTTGGCAACATACAGGTAAGTTTCAGATTCCTTTTACATACAAAATTGAGTTGTTATTTGTCTAACTAGCTAGCTCTCCAGGTAGGTTTGCTTAGTTTATCAGAGTTTTCAATAATCGGGAGCTGAAGCAAAAAGGGTCCCTTTTGGGGAGCTGATTTGATAAACTGGGCCAGTTTTTGCCCTCTGTTACTTTTTTCACCCCTTTGAAGTAAATGGTAATATATACTGCACCTGAGCGAGTTGATGGTAACATTTATAAAGACTGCAGCTGGCAGCAGAAGTTGAATTTTTCCAGATAGCTCATGTAATGAGGGTATTTCTTTTTCTTTCCGTCTCTCTGTGTGTATATTTATATGAATAGGGTTATGTGTGCATATTAATGCAGATGTAGTATATACTGTAAGAACTGATTTGATTTCAGGTTCCCCTATTCTGAGCATATGGCCCTAGACCAGGGGTTCTCAAACGTTTTTTGGCTGGGATCCCTTTTGAAAATATTTCAGGCTGTAATGACCCCCCTCATGCATGCCATCCTTATTGGCATACATGGAAGGCTAACAGCTTATGACCCTCTTGTAATAACCTCCCAGCGCCCTGAGGAGTTGTGACCCCCAGTTTGGGAACCCCTGCCCTAGACCCATGTCTTATATTCCAGCAACTGTCCCCTTCTTAAGGCAGAATACAGCAAGGCAGTGCCAGTCTCTTTGAGTTACAGTTCATTTGTGATGCAGGTTTAACCTTCTCTGTGGATCTGTAGTTCCCTCCAGGCAGACCCTCCAGAGACTTACCCTGGACCAAGAAGCACTATTAGATCCTCATAAATGTTGGAGACCTTGACCTCTGTCTTCTGAGACAGAAAGTATCATTAATGCTTCAGTATGTGTCAGCCAGAGAAGCAACCTTGTACGTAGAGGGAGGGTAGAATTCCTAACCCTCAGCCCTTTGACATCTAAACTATTTTCTTTAATTCAGAGTAATTTATTTACAGGCTTCACTTGAAAGTTGTGGGTCTACTTTATGTGCATCTTTTCTGCTACCTCTGTGGGATTTCGTTTCTCGAAGGTGTTGCAATTTCTGGTGTCAGATATGTGTCCATTTATTTTTTTGCACAGAGACTGTCCCGTTTGTCCAATATATCTATATGCAGATATAAATAAAGAGGAGTCTTGTGGCACTTTAAAGCAGTGGTTTTCAGTGGTTTTCAAACTTAGGGTCGGGATCCACAGGGGTCCCTGTGTTTCTGCCTCCTCTGTTGGGATTCCTCTCTCCAGGCTCGATTCTCCCTCGCGGATGCCTCTGTTGTTTTCATCAGCTCCTGAAACATATTCTCCCTGTTTCTTCTAGCATGCCGCCGAATGTTTCTCATGCGGTCAGCTGGGGTAGACACCGGCCTTGTGAAGGTCGAATCTAATAAAAAAAAGAATAATAAAGCTATTGTTAACACATAGCCTAGATAAACCAATGTAACCTTCCAGTAGCACATTCCACTGGAAGGTACAAGGCAGTCAACATCGTATGCTTTGCTGAAGCGGACAAGGTACGTCCTAATAGAAACCTTACTGGGGGCTAACATTCTGCATAGGGCACACTGATGGAACCTGATATCTCTGTCCTCAGAGTGCCCCTGCCAGCTAGAATACATATCCTACATGCCACCGGATGCCAGCCAGGACCGTATGCTGCTGCCTTGTGTGCTGCCATGGTTCCCAGTGCTGTGCTTTGCAGCTGGCGAGGCCGAGTATCCTTATACGGGAGCGTAGACACAGACGCTATCCCATCTAACCTGAGTAGGAGGCTCTGGTGGTACATCAAGGAAACCTTTAGTGACCTAAATACAGATGATTTTTTGACAATCATTGCTTGTGTTGATGCAATTCTAATGAATGCATAGTAAAGAGCGTGCACAGCGGGGACCGAGACAGCAAGCACCCCCGCCCCAGACAATGATTTTTTAGCGGGAGCCATAGCTGCACGGAAGAGAAACTTACCTGAACACCCCTCTGCCACCTCAGAGGACATGCTGCAATTGATGTCTTGGGTGGACGTCTCAGCGGGGGTGCAGAAGAGCTCCTGGCTACACGCTGTTGCGCTCTCCTCCAGGTCATCCTCCATCTCCTCCTCCTCATCGATCACGTACTCATCCTGCTCGGCTCTGGCATTCAGTGGGGGGGGGGGGGGGTGATGTGTCCACAGGACTCTTTGCAGTGGTTGTGGGGTCCCCACTGAGGATGGCTTCTATCTCCTTGTAGTACCTGCATGTAGCAGGCGCTGATCCCGAACGACGGTTTGCCTCCTTCGCTCGGTGATAGGTTATTCTTAGCTCCTTCACCTTTGATCTGCACTGCACAGTGTCTCTCTCATGACCTCTCTCAGACATGGCCTGAGAAATTATGCCATATGTATCGAAATTTCTCCTGCTGCCGCGTAGCTGTGCCTGCACAGCAGACTCTCCCCAGATGCTGATCAGGTCCAGCACTTCTGCCGTGCTCCAAATGGGTGTGCGTCTTCCACGATGGGCCGCCATTACTAGGTAAGATCGGAGCTGCACTCCACTCCACGAGGAAGAGAACAGGAAGTGAAACAGAGGAGAAATTCGGAAATCCCGGGAATCGGAACAGGGTGGGGACTGTTTCGTCACGGCCACAGAGCGGGTGCAGGGAAGACCAGAGAGGACGACTTTGGAATGCTGGGACACTTCCAGAGGCCAATCATTGAGCGGTAAGCGTACACACGAGTGGAAAGGCGCAACAGCTGTTCCGCGTTAACTGCTACCACGCTCGTCGAGGTGGTTTTTGTATTGCGCTACAACTGGGCTGTTGACGTGCAAGAGCCCTATTGCACGTGTGTACGCTGTTGCTGTTATCGTGCGGTAATGACTGTTAATGCGCGATAAAGTGATCATGTGTACATGGCCTGAGTTCAGAGCCTCCTTGAGCTAGACACTATGTAAATATACATTAGAGGTAACTGTCTATCAAAAGAACAAACAGAGTCCTGTGGCCCTTTTAAAGACTAACACATTTATTTATCGCATGGGAGAAAATCCCACTTCTTCAGACGCTTTGAAGGTGGGGAACTTACAGAATGGGAAGAAATTAAATGCAGGGAAGTGTATGACATAGGATCAGGTCAGGCTGTAACAGCAAATCAAAATAGATGTTAGGATTCAAACACTGGCAAACAGCACATAGAGAAAGGTGTGGTCAAATCACCTGTTACAATGAGAGAAAAATCCATAGTCTCTGTTTAACCCCAAGGCAACTGAGTCGAATTTGCATATAAATTCGAGTTCTGCAGTTTCTCTTTGAAGCTGTGATCTGTTATTCATCTGTTTCAGCACAGCTATTAGCAAGTCGTCAATGGAATGAGGAGAGAGATTGACGTGTTCTGCTCTTGGTTTTTGAGTGTTGCAATTTCTGATGTCAGATATGTGTCCATTTATTTTTTTGCACAGAGACTGTCCTGTTTGTCCAATATATCTATATGCAGACATAAATAAAGAGGAGTCTTGTGGCACTTTAAAGCAGTGGTTTTCAAACTTCGGGTCGGGACCCAGTACTGGGTCTCAGATCCTCAGGTACTGGGCTGTGACACCCGTTCCTGCCACCGCCAAAAGACTGGAATGCATTGCTCAAAGATGTGATTGTTGGGTCGCAGGCATAAATGATTTTTTTTCAACTGGGTCCTGAGGAAAAGAGTTTAAAACAACTGCTTTAAAGACTCCTCTTTTGTTGGCTGAACTAAATTAACCTGGGTACCCCTTTGGAACTCTGCAGACATGTTTAGGAGCCTAGGAATGGCATTTTGGAGCAGTGCACTGGTCCATCCACACTCATCACTGGTGAATGGGTTTCACTCAATGTCCCCATTGTTTTTGCATTAAGAGAGAAGATAAATTGAAGTGCCTGCATTACCATATCTATACCATCCATTGTTTTGGACACTACTCGTATTTTATAGTTCTGTATGTGAAGCAGGAAGTACTGCATTTGACCTTTGCATTCAGCTCATGCCCCTTGCTCTTGTGGTAATTAATGAGCTGCTCCTGGCCAAGACCAAGGATCATCGCTTTGTCTTTGCTCTCTTTGGACTGCTTGCTGACTTGGACATAATTGGTTCCCTCCCTCCCCCACCCCCATTATAGGTCTAACCTAAAGCTCATCCAAGTAAATGGAAACATTCCCATTGGCAATTTCTGATGTCAGATGTGTCCATTTATTTTTTTGCACAGATACTGTCCCGTTTGTCCAATATACGAAGCAGAGGGGCACATGAGTGCATAAATCACATTGTTGGATGAGCAGGTGAATGAGCCCTTGATGAAGTAGGTGGCTTTATTTGGTCCTGTGATGGTGTCATTAGTATAGATATGAGGGTAAAGTTGACAGCGTGGTCTGTTGCAGGGATATGTTCCTGTTTTAATGTTTCTGTTGTTTGATCTGTAGTTGCTGGTGAGTATGCGTTTAAAGTTGGGGGGCTGTCTGTAAGCGAGGAGAGGTCTGTCTGCCAAGGCTTGAGAGACTGAGGCATCGTCTTGTAGAATAGGCTGTAGATCTCTGATGACGTGCTAAAGAGGTCTGGCTTGGGGGTTGTAGGTTGTGTCCAATGGCGTTCTCTTGTTTTTTTTTTCTTGGGCTTCTCCTGTAGTAGTCACTTCTGGGTACCCGTCTGGCTCTGTCAATCTGTTTCTTCACTTCTGTGGGTGGGTATCGTTGTTTTAAGAATGCTTGATAGAGATTCTGAAGGTGTCTGTCTCTGTCTGAAGGATCAGAACAAATGCGGTTATATCTTAGGGCTTGACTGTACACAATGGATCGTGTGGTGTGTCTTGTGTGAAAGCTTGAGGGATGTAGGTAACTATAGTGATCAATAGGTTTTTGGTATAGGGTGGTCTTTATGTGTCCTTCACTAATTTGCACTGTAGTGTCCAGAAAGTGGATCTCCTTTGTGGAGTATTCCAGGCTAAGTTTGATTGTGGAGTGGAAATTGTTGAAATCTCTATGGAAATCTTCAAAGGCATCCTTACCATTGGTCCAGATGATGATGTCATCAATATAGCGTAAGTAAAATAGAAGTCCTTTGGGATGAGATGTAAGGAAGCGTTGTTCTAAGTTGGACATAAAAACGTTGGCATATTGAGGGGCCATGCGGGTACCCATAGCAGTGCTGCTGACTTGAAGGTATAAATTATCTTCAAATTTGAAATGGTTGTGGGTGAGTCACAAAGTTCAGCCACAAGTTTTGTTGTGGCATCGTCTTGGATAGTTCTTCTAATGGCTTGTAATCCATCTTTGTGTGGGATGTTGATGTAAAGAACCTCTACGTCCATTGTGGCCAGGATGGTATTTTCTGGAAGTTCATCAATGGATTTTTCTCAGGAAATCCGTACCGTCTCTCAGATAGCTAGGTCTCTTGATAGCATAGAGTCTGAGGAGAGCATCCACATCGCCAGATAATCCTGCTATAAGCATGCCAATGCCTGAGATGATGGAGCATAGCAAAAGGTTTTAGAGGAAATGGGCAAGTCACTTTACCTTTACCACACCCACTGTGAGTTCTGCGCTTCAAGTTGTGGTAGCCAGCTGAGGCACGGTTTTCCCACCTTCAAACTCCCAGTGTTATAGATCCCCAGTCCCTCCTACCCTGGAGCTGGAGTCTTCACCCCCCAGGACCTTAAGGCCCACCTGAGCGAGCTTGCCCTAGCTGTCTGTACCTCCCAGGTGCTGGCAGTAACAGCTACTGGTTAGCTCTGTCTGGCTCAGCTCTCCTCCGCTCTCCTTCACTATGTTCACCTCCACACACAAACTCCACTCCTAGTTCCACCTCCAAATGCCACACTCAGAGCCCTCTCTGTCTTGCTGCAACAGGGGCTTTTTATCTGCTGTGGCCAATCACCATTATTGACCCCAGGTGCTCCAGTTGATGTGCTCTAATTGGCCTAGAGCAGCCCTGCCCTAGTTATCCTGGAAACAGAGATTTACTAAGCCTGGGGCTAATATATCTACCTTCCAGTACCGTCCTGTATGTAGCCGTTAGGCTTGACTCTGTCACACTACTTTCTTAGCAGTGACTACTGGTTGAGTGAGTCAAATTGTGTTATGATTTTGTAATGTATGCAAAACCAAATGAAGACACAGGATGAGACTCATTGTTCTTGTGGTCTAACCCACATTTGAGCCTAGATCTCTAGCGATGAAAGATCTGGGCCTTATGGTGCTTTCTCGGTAGCAGAAGACCAAGGATTAAAAGGCCAGAGAAGAAAAACAAATTAAAAGTGTTAGTGCAGCATGAATATAATTCCCTGAAGTAAAGAATAATGTTATATAGGACCCACACATCTTAAATAAGCGGTGCATTTGTGCTAATAAATTGAAACAGACAAGACAATAGGAGTAGGCTGGAATGCCATATTTTTTTAAATGATAGTTTGGCACCTAATAGCAAATTACTAACTTTAATATGAAGAGGTAGTGGGTGTAAATTCCTTGGAAGAACTATTCACTCTTAAAAATTTGTATAGCAGACAGGCAATTTTTATGCCTATAACAGTAATTGTATTAAAGCATCTCGTAACTGTTTGGCCAGCTTTCAAATTGATTTTTAATGTTTATGTCATCTGTGATATGGCCTTGGTGGAGCAATGGGAGTTCGCAGCTTGTTGATTCATTTCTAGAGACTCACTTCTAGGTCATTCTCCTGAGATGTGTGAAAATGGATTTGCTCTGTTCTTATCACAGTGCTGGGTTAACAAGGCCATGCTCATTTCAGCATGATTTTTCTGTTGTGAGACCCAGGACTAATATAGCTTGGGTGTTGCATATCAGTGATAAGGTGCTTTGGCAGAGCTGTGTCTGGCAATAGTGCTGAACATGGATTTCCTGGGTAGTGTTGGTCAGCATTAAGGAACTGTCAGGCTTTATTCCCTAATGGGGAAAGGATGCCCAAACAAATCCCGGTCCTTTATATGCGGATACTGGGGGACCTCCCAAAACCCCTAGGAAAAGACCGCCACTAGCAATGAATTTTTGTCTATACACTATGCATGTGACTTTTATTACTGAATACAGCTTACAAAGATTACCAGATTAAGACAGTGATTAGTAGTACAATAAACACCCAGTATATCCACAGACACTCTAAACTACAATGCCATTTATTGCATGAATACAGATTCAGGGTTTTTCATCAATCATAGAATCATAGGGTTGGAAGGGACCTCACGAGGTCATCTAGTCCAACCCCCTGCTAAAAAGCAGGACCACTCCCCCTAAATCACCCCAGCCAGGGTTTTGTCTAACCGAGCCTTAAAAATCTCCAAAGATGGAGATTCTACCACCTCCCTAGATAGCCCATTCCAATGCTTCACCACCCTCCTAGTGAGAAAGTTTTTCCTAATATCCAACCTTGACCTCCCCAGCTGTAATTTGAAACCATTGCTCCTTGTTCTGTCCTCTGTTACCCTCGAGAACAGCCTAGCTCCCTCCACCTTGGAGCAACCCTTCAAGTAGTTGAAGGTTGCCATCAAATCTCCCCTCAGTCTTCTCTTCTGTAGACTAAATAAGCCTAGTTCCTTCAGTCTCTCCTCATAAGTTATGTGTCCCAGCCCCCTAACCATTTTTGTTGCCCTCCGCTGGACTCTTTCTAATTTGTCCACATCCTTTCTGTAGTGGAGAGCCCAAAACTGGACACAGTATTCCAGATGCGGCCTGACCAGTGTC
>ML685942.1:162160-173195 GCA_007922175.1 Pelusios castaneus
CAGCCTGTAGCAGTGCATGGGATTTTTCCGTCCTAAGTGCAGGACTTCGCACTTGTCTTTGTTGAACCTCATGAGGTTTCTTTCGGCCCAGTGTTCCAATTTGTCCAAGTCTCCCTGGATCCTGTCCCTGCCCTCCAGGGTATCTACCATTTCCCCCAACTTGGTGTCATCTGCGAACTTACTAAGCACGCAGTCTATTCCATCATCAAGATCATTAATGAAGATGTTGAATAGAACCGGCCCCAGGACTGACCCCTGGGGCACTCCACTCGTTACCGGTTGCCAACCAGACATCGAGCCATTGATTCCTACCCGCTGAGCCCATTGATCTAACCAGTTTTTGATCCAACTTACGGTCCACTCATCCAACCCATACTTCCTTAACTTGCCGACGAGAATGCTGTGGGAAACCGTATCAAAAGCCTTGCTAAAGTCAAGGTATACCACGTCAACTGCTCTTCGCGCATCCACAAATCCAGTCATCTCATCATAGAAGGAAATCAGGTTGGTCAGGCACGATTTGCCCTTGGTGAATCCATGTTAACTGCTCCTGATCACTCTATTTTCCTCCAAGTGTTTCAGGATGGATTCCTTGAGGACCTGCTCCATGATTTTCCCAGGGATTGAGGTGAGGCTGACCGGTCTGTAGTTCCCCGGATCCTCCTTTTTCCCTTTCTTATAGATAGGTACTATATTTGCCTTTACCAATCCTCCGGGACCACCCCTGTTCACCACGAGTTCTCAAAGATAATGGCCAGTGGCTCTGCAATCACTTCCCCCAACTCCCTCAGCAGCCTCGGATGCAGTTCATCCGGCCCCATGGACTTGTGCACATCCAATTTCATTAAGTGTTCCCTAACCTGACTTTCCATCACCGGGGGCCGCTCTTCTCTCCATTCCGCGTTACCCCGTGTAGTAGTCTGGGATCTGGCCCTTTAAGCACATGATATAGAGAATATAACAAAGCCCAATACACACAAATCAAAATAATCAAGAACACAAGCCAATATGTAAGACACAATCACACAGGATCCTTTGTACTATTGCATAGGGACCTCATTGACACCCGTTGGGTCACGGGGTTCACCTGCGCACCCTTGCGTTAAGACCCTTGCAAGCCTTGGGTGGCTGCACGCAAGATAAGTCCCAGACCTGGTGAACGGTTATCCCCCATTCACACTTTCCCCTCCCCAGGAGCAAAGTTATAGCAGCAACGAACGCCAAGCACAGAGGGTGCCCGTTTATGCACTCAGACAAGAAGGGGATCCAGTGGGTCACGAGGTTCATCTGTGCACCCTTGCTTTCAAAGCCCTGGGGTCTTGAGGCGGCTGCACAGAGGTTAAGTCTCAAACCTGGTTACCGGTTATAGTTTCCTCACGCACAGTTTCTGACACAACTTTGCTTTCATCCTCCTGATCAATTATAAACACAAAACACACAAGCAGAAATACTGACACAATTATACCCAAAGTCAATCCTGTACCTACCCCAATTCCTAATTCAACCCCAACCCAAGATTGGTGCTGCTATTGTTCATTATCTGAGAGTCTCAGCAGAAAGCCAGGCAAAACCTTAAACTTTTTGTTGCTTTGTTTGAGCGTTGGGCGTTACCCCGAGCCTCTACTTTGGTTACCTTTCCTTGGTTGAAATTGGTGTTGGGTTGCTAGTCCGACCTTCCCTTAGCTGGCCAGGTCTCGGTGCTTTACGTCCGGTCCTGTTGTCCGCATCCTACGGAGAGCCGGTTGGGGAGTGCCCCGGGGGGTGATCAGGCCCTCAGAGCTGTCTCAAAGCTAACTGGGACAATAACGCCGAACCTCGCCCCTCCCCCCATAAGGCCTCCTTTTATTGCTCAAAACTGCAGTGGCATGGTTTTTGCTAATTCATGCGGTCCATCTGCCCTGCCTGAGTGTCAGGGACATTTTGACCTTCCCCTTTTTCTGTGATTAGCTAACCGGAGTGCTGGGGACTTTTTACCCTTCCCCTTTTTCCTGCGGTCGGCTGCCTGCATCCTTTTTTTTGAGGGCTTTCTTACATGTCAGATTGTATTACCGAATTAACAGTTGTGGTTTTTCCTGTCTTTATGCCTTTTTGACCCCGAGGCCTAGTTTTTGTACAACTTAAGGCCTTTAGCATTACCTGACAAGAACTATATGTGGCACTGAAGGTACCTGGGGTTTCTTAAGCCCCAAATTCAGATACAAATTTAGGTTGAGATTTCCAATTCTGCATTAGGAGATTTTGATGTCCAGCCGTCAGTGAAATTATGGGTGTTGAATGCTGAAATATCCACAGAGATTTTGCAAATCATAGCCTGAAAAGTTTTTTTTCTGAAACAAACAAACAAAAAACAACAACAAAAATCCCACCACTTTCTTGCATAGAATACAAATTACTTAACATTTATTATACAAATGAGGAGGAATTCTTCTGAGGACTGAGTCACCAGAGGGCAGTAGGGCTGACCATTCAAGTAACCAGTAAATCCAAACAAGGTGCACCATTCAGAATGTTGTTACTGAAGGACAAGCTGTATTAGTTTATTATGAAAGCTTATAAATAATAAATGGGCTCATGGATTGTGTATGTCTAGCCAGTGCCCCAGTTCAGAGAGTTATATGACACCAAGACCCAAGTTATAGAGGAATCTTGTTGCTGTCTTGGTTGCCTTACTGCAGTAGTTCCTAACCTTTTCAGTAACACGGCACACTTCAATGAGACAAATAATTCCATGGCACACTCACTTTTTTCAGCTAAATTGATGGTTCATAAATGTTAAATTTACTTATATTTACTATGGTTATAGTCTTACTAGAGAGGTTTGCGACATAGTGCGTACGACAAGCTAAAGAAGGATCAAATGCATTCATGTTTCAAATCCACCGGAAAAAAATACACGTCATCTCAATTTAACCCTTTGGCCTCTTGCATTTAGAATGTTCACATTTTAGAGTCAAAAGACCGATACTTTGCTTTTAATTTGATGATTAATTTTCTTGAGTTTTAAGAGTTGTAATTTTGGTTGGATAAAATATTGTTTAAGATGAAACAATGTTTTACATCGATTTTTCATTACCTTTGTATAAAATTTCATGGCACGTGCCACAGCACACTGGTTGAAAACCACTGCCTTACTGTATTCCTAGGAGCTCTATTCATGGACCAGGTCCCCTTGTGCTGAATGTGTACAAACATACCACAAACAAATGGTCCAGTTCTGTTCTGTAATTGTGGGAGGTAATCTTACAGCTTTTACACTTGTTCCACGGTGACTGAGTTTGCATGTTGTGTCACAAAGGCTGCATGGATTAATGGACTGTGCACAGGTCTGGCTCCCAGAAACTTATGAGTTCTAATCCTGATTTGACTATTTGCTTACTGTGACCTTGATAAAGTTTATTTAACCTCCTTCTGTCTCAGTTTCCCCATGTATAAATAGGGATAAGAACACTTCCCTACATTATGTGGATGTATTGAAGCTTAATTTGTTAAGGCTTGTACAGAGCTTTGAAAACATGAAATACTAGTTGAATGTTAACTATTGTCTGCCTACCAATCCACTGAAGAACAGGGGGTACTCTTAGTCAGCAGTAAATGAATAAAGAACATCTGAAGCATTGCCTTGCTTATTAACATATTTTTTCTGCAATGAAGCCATATAGCAAATACATACTCAGTCTTGATTTGAGGCACTGAAATGAGCAATGGAGAAATCCTTTCACAGAGACTCAGGCTATCATAAAGCATCCCACACATCTTCCTGCAAGATTGCTGTAAGGCTAAATGTTAGCTCACTAGGAAACTAATGGAATTTATTGGAGCATCAAGTTGGGATCAACATTTTAGTAATGGGATGTGCTTTGTTGATCTCCACATTGTAAAGAATTCATTGGTATATTGAGGAAATAAATTACATTTATTTTTGCATTTATCCTTCAAGTCTGCATTGTTTAATTTTTAATTATATGCAGAAAGGTCAGGCTCCGCATGATACATTTTCCTGAGTTTAAGCATGGGTGATTTTTCACAAATCTGACTGTCTTTGGACGGGGAGAAGGGGAGCTCAATCTGCTGCAGAACATACCTTCTACACCAAACATCATTATGTGGCAGTTGTAATGTTCTGAATCAGCATTATTAGACAGGTTTGTAATTTTCCTCTTTCCCTGCTTACCTTCTCTTCCCTTGCCATCTTTTTTGCTCTCTGTCTGGTAATTTTGAAGTGGTGCCTTGCACATGTCCACAACCCCTCAAAGTTCAGTTGATGAAAAGATTAACATGTTTCTCAGCCAGTGTTATTTATAGTGTTAGGCATGCAGCATAGCCTAATGGAAAGCACTGAGCTGGGAAACAGAAGACCTGGATATTACTCCCAGTTCTTCCATTGACTCACCCTATGATTTTGTCCAAATCATTTACAACCACATCCAGAAAACGCTTTAGTACACACTTACTTTTAAAGGTTAATACGTAGTCCTTTTGTAGGCTAAGGATAAAATTTGTAAAACACCTAAAATTGTTGTCTTTTAGTCTTAGTCCCATGTATGGGGTCAGCGCTTAGAGTCCTCTTCCTCCATTCCAGTCTCCTTGGAGCAGTTCCTTGGAAACTCTGAAGCTAATGGAGTCCTTTTGCATAACTTCCAAAAGGATGTTTTGGGACTTCCAGCCCTTCTCTTGCCCTCGTCTTCTAACTTTAACACCTTGTTTTCTGTGCATTCTTCTAGTCTTCTTTTCACGTGCCCAGACCATCTAAATCTGGATCCCTTTAGCTTGTCTAGAATTGGTACAATTTTCACTCTTCCCTTGAGTCATTTGTTATGAATATGGTCCACCCTTGCCTTGTTTTCATTTCCATTGGCTTGAAGAGGTGCTCCTTCCTCAGTGCTCAGCATTTGGAGCCATACAAAAGTTCTTCTAATATGGAGCCAGACGATACATGTGTCAATGTAGTATATTCTTGTAAGATAGTGTGAGGCAGAGATAATAGGCACTGGAGGTAACTTTAATTCTTGTTAGAAATAAAATAGTTTTATTCTTGATTTTTCATGCTGTTTGGTTGAGTGTGCATTAGAACTGCAGTATGAACAGTTGAACAGCATAATAGCTAGCAGGGTGTTTTTTCATTTCTAAAGGCCAATGGGATGGAATAAAGGATTATGATTGTAACTTTGCTCAGGCAACCTCTCATTTGACACTGATTAACACTTTAGGTCCTATGTTCTGTGTGAGTATTTATGTACCAGCACAATGACTAGCTAACGAAATAAAACCCCCAAAAGGATAGGTATCTGGGGATGGTGGGTTTACCACACATGGAAGATCCACGCTCTCGCATTCATCCATCAAATCCTGGCAGTGCTAGTGTTATTAGCATATTATCAGTGGTAGAGGAAGCATTTGAACTCAGAATCACTTCTGCCAGTCTAGGCAGCAGCTTCCAGGAAGTTACAAGTTTAGCGGTTTTGCTGTAGAATGCCTTTGGGAAACTGTGACTTTCTAGCCAGGAAGACATGCTACATTTCCACTGTGACTGTAGTTGGAGTGTGTAAATGTCTTTTCCTGGTGTCTTAAGAGCAGAGTCTTGTAGAGATCAGCATAGGGTTTTTATTTTGTTTTGTTGTTTTAAAATAATGCTCAGCGGGGGAAGGGGGAAAGAAAGCTTGTAACTATCTATCTGTTACCTAAGGGAAGAATCTCTAAAGAGCATGGGATATAAAAGGAAGCACAAATGTGAGGCTTGAAATTCACTGTTAAAGTTACAAGCATACAATAACCCCTTTCTTCCTTCCCTGCCGCAAAAGGGGAAGGGGAGTGGGAGGAGAGAGGACATGCACAATAGAAATCATTGAAGCAACCATAAATGTGCCCTATATCATTGCCTATAGGAGACAGTAGGCCCAGAAATTTGTTTTAGGTTTTAAAAAAAATGTCTGAGAGGCTGAGTGACAAGAATTCCTGTGGAGTTACTTGCCAGCCTGCTTGCCTTCCATCTCCAAATGGGTTTCCTCTCCTGAGACTGACTACCTACTTCCCCCTCATGTGGCTCCTGGCCTCTCATCCTCTATGCTCTCCTCTGCATCTTCCAAACCAGAATCCCCTCTCCCTTCCATGTGCTTTCTTCCCTTGGAGACTTGGCAAGGTCTTTTTTGACAGCCTGAAAATGAAGAGCAGCAGAGCCGATAGTGAGTATGGAAGTGCTTCTAATAACTAAATGATTCAGCCAATGACACTCCCAAAATCTTGCCAACGTCAATAGATTAAAAAAAGTTTCTAGGCCCAGCTTTTGGTGCCAAAGAAAGTTAGGAAAACATTCAAGTAATAAGTTCACCTCAGGTTTTGGATCCTTGTATTTACCACAACTTGTCTGATTTGTCACAAACACCCCAGGAAAAAGTCTACTCTGGAGTAAGCTCACACCTGTGAAATTTCAGCTAGGTTGATTTTCTTCCAGCAAACTGAGGAAAAATCAAACTTGTTTATTCATGATGGAAAGATAATCTAAATGTTAACTGTGGAGTGACTGACATCTCTCTATAACATAATAAAATTGTTGCTAGTATGTGTACTCATTCTTCTGGAAAGCAAAGCAGATAGATGCGTTACATTAGGGTCTTTGTTCTGCTCTAGTGGGTTGTCCTTCTGGAAGAGTTGGTTCCTTAGGTCAAGCCAGCGTGTCTCATACTTTGAATTTTGAAGATATTAGGTTGAAATCCTGCCAATGGTGCAACTGGAGCCAGATATGTTAACATTTTATATAGCTTTTTAAAATTATCTCTTTCCATCTGTAGGAGATACTCAAGCCCCTTCTGTTGCTGTGCATGTGAAAATCCTATTGCTAGAAATAGGGTCAAATAAAGTACAGATTATCCAGTGGGGTTGAGCTGACATCACTGTTACATTGCTGTAATTCAGAGCAGACTGTGGTCATCTTTAAATGAAGTGCAGGGTATTTCTGATCTGTAGTTGCAGATACAGTACTGCAGTGTAATTTCTTTCTGTTTTGGGTTTTATTTTGAAACCTGCATGTTTTCAGCTGTTTAGCCCCCTCTCTAGATGTGATGTATACAGCATTTCCTCCCAAACCGGCAGTTTCTGGAACCAAAGTACTGCAAAACCTGGTTCTCTTCTAAAAGAACGCAGTTGTCTGCCATTAATACAACAAATGTACTATGTGGCTATTGACTTATCTCTCACAGGAGGGGTTCTCCTCTGTTTCTATCACTTTGGGTTAAATGTCTATATCTGATTTCATATATCACTTTCATTTTAGATCAAGTCATTTTTTAAGTTTAGATTGAATCATGATGCAGTATAACCTACTGAAATTGAACAAGTAAACTTTACCTGTTGATTTATATGACCATTATTCTTCCATCTCTTGTTGTGAATAGGTTAAAGTCACTGGCTAAATACTAGACATTGTGAGCCCAAGTTGCAAGGTTTTTGGTGTGCATCTGAACGTTCTCAGAGGATCAGTAGATGATTGCAAATATCATTTGGGCCCACATTTAATAAATATCCTGATGCCCTTGTTCCTGTTCCAGTTTGTCTGGGTACTTGCAGGTGTTATTAACTGAGTATAACAAATCTTTAAAAATAGACATTTCTTGGAAAAATACCACCAGACTTATTGAGCATGCTAGACTTTTTTTTTTTAAATAAGATTTTTATAGGTTTATTTAAGACATTTAATCTCTCTTTTAGGCATTTGTATCAGGCGAGAATAGAATCTGTGCTGCTTTCTTAAATCCTATACCTTACATTAATTGATTTAATTTGAATCTGCCGCACATGGGCATGCTCCTTCTTTTATTGATAGTGTAGAAAACACTGTGCATGCAAAGATCTGGGTGAGAAACTGAGGTGCCTAATATTAGCGATCTAAAGCCACATGGTGGACCCTTGATGCTTCAGATGTGCTGAGCATTTGCAATTCAGATTGATTTCAGTGAGATCTGAGTCCCTAGCATCTCTTGTAAATTAGGTCATTTTATCTGGGTGTCTAACTTTTAGAACCTTGGTTTGAAAATTTTGGCCTTCAGCATGTGTACATCTTCATTTCTTATATCACCGAAGATATGTGGAACTAATTCAAGCAGTTCTGGTCTTCATTAGTATGCAGTGGCTATTCAGTGACCTGAATAAGTCCTAAAAACAACCAACGCTGGGACTAGGCCAGCTATTAACTTCACCAGTGACCTATAATATTTGCTGCCATCGTAAATCATTGTTAGCAGAATGTCACAGAAATATAAGTTTTAATTAGTAACTGGAGCTTAGATGTGTTGGAAAATTGTTCTTTGCTAATGGTTGACCTGGAAAAACAGAAAAAAATATAATTAAAATATTTTATAAAAATTTATATAGAATCCACATACTGCAGAACCGTAATCCTTATGTCATAGTTACATAGTTTGAGAGGCAATTAAACTCTTACATTTTTATAAATAATAAGTCATTTTCTTAAGAAGAACATTAGAAATACAGAGTAAAACATCACTCAGGATATTAAACATACGTCAAGGTGATCTGTTTTTAATAACCAATGAAGTTTCTATAGACGTGATCCCTAGCTTTTATAGAAGCCAGTAATAATTTTATTCTCCAGTGGAGGTTTGACAAGCTGTTTGGTATAGTAGCGGTTAAGGCAAACATCATTTGGAACATTTGTGTTGTGTGTTTACTTTTCCTGCTTGCATAAAAGACAGTTTGTTTAGTTGTGATTATGGGTCAAAAATTCTGGTTTTTATCATGCATTTGGCAGCTTAGGGGCTAACCAGATAATGCTGCTCTTAATTAACTTTAGGTTTTCAGTGGTATGTAAGTACCTTTTAGTGTAGTGTGTAGTATGTGTTTTCATGCACTTGCTGCTCCAGATGACCAGCTAACAAATGGTTTATTCCTCCAGATTTTGTTCATATGAGTAACTGCGTTGACTTCAGTGGGACTACTTGTTGGTTAAGGTTTATAGAAATAAGGATTGTTGGATTGAATCCATCGCTTGAAATTCAGGGGAAATTATTGATTAGCTATAGCAGTGTGAGCCACTTTCCAGGTTGTTTTCACTCTTAAAAGTCAGTAGTCCCCATCCCCCAGCAATGTCATAGTCCATTGATGTCTCGATCAAACATTGGATTTTGATATCACTGTAAAAACTGATGGGAGGGAGAGCCTTCTGAGTGAAGAGAGCTTCTCTTTGTGCACACATCTTATAATCTGCACTGTACAGCTAGAAAGTGCAGGCAAAAGGCACATGAGGCTAAAAAGCTGTATTTTATATACTATATATCAAAATGTTTGCATTTATGCCATGGAGATCGCTCTACATGGTGACTGCCAGCTGTGAATGGCAGTCTTGACAATTTAACACATCAGAGTGGTTGTTATAAGATATTCAGAGTTGAGCTCCAGGGTTTTGTTTTAGCTCGTAGAGATAAGGACTGTACAAAGTTCTGATTTAGACCTAAACTTCTCAGATTTCATGGGTGTTGATGTATAGGATTGATGTGGGCCCATTTCTGGATTTTAAACGACACACACACGGCCATACAGCTATATTCTTGAGGCATGGTTTGAGTGCCTTTGATGTTTAAGGGTGATTGGGAAAGTAGAAAAAATGGGTTCGTGTCCCATCTTGATCTTTGTTTGTTTTTACATTAGATATTGGGGTCTTGTTCAATGTGAACTCCATAGCAATGGAGGCAAGAGACTGAATATTGACCACTTGAGAGATGGCAGGATTTTAGGTCAACCCTTTTCTTTTTTTGTTCATGGTCTTTTAACTCAAATGTCTAAGAAACATAATGGATATTTTTGTTAAAGACTCAGCACCCCAACACCTGTAGTTAAGCAGTGAGAGAGCTCTTCAGCTACATCTGAGACCCCCCAACTCCTCCAGTAAAATCATGAAAGAGTTAGTCTTGATGCTCCCGATATTTTGAAGCTTTTTAAAAAAACAGAAAAATAAAACTTAACCTCTAGAAATAACAACAAAAAGAATGGTTCCTTCTTAATTAATCAAGAAGAAGCAAAGAAGGACACACAGTATTTTTCAAATCATCTCTAAAGAGTAAAATATATTTTTTTTCCCTTTATTGTCCCATAATCTTAGTCCCTGACAGATGTTAATCAGATTGCTTAGTGTGCTCATATGCCATGGTAATGAGCACAGTTTAAGAATTTACATTGACTAGAACAGAACAGAACATTGAGGCTCAATTTAGTGTATGTGAGAGGAACTCTGTCTGGTAACTTTGCAGTATGTGTCCCGAGCACCCTTCCCCTCTCCCCTCTCCCCGCCATTTAAAGAGTTTTATCAATTTTTTTTACCCGATTTCTAAGCTTTTTTTCTAGAGCTGCATGATTGAAAGTTAAATTGGGCTTGAAAACTCATGAGTAAATCATATAGGAAGTCTTGTTAACAGGGATATTGCTAAATTAAATCCAGGTTTTTTACTGCTCCATTCTTTTTGTAATAGGAAAAAAAGTCCTTTATTCTCCAAAATGATGCCATGTCCTTCACAGCCTGCTGTGCTGCTGGAAACTCATCATGAGAATAGTGATATTTTTAAGATTCATTATCCATAATTCCAGTTCTAGCCCACAGAGACCAAAAAATGATAGTGGCCTCTAATTAAGTCTGGTTTTGAAGCCTGCTAATTAGTAGTCTACCTAATTACATTCAAAACCTTACCACCTCTGGGTGTGATCTTGTCAAACGTTACAGTCTAAGCAGGTTTGGTCTTGGAGTACTTGAACTGAAAACCTGTTGGGGACCCATAGGGTCTAATGCAGGGGTGTCAAACTCATTTGCTGTGGTGGACCAGATTTGACTTAAATGTACTTCAAATGGGCCGTACATACCATAAATCAAAATACTACAGCACTCTCGCGGTATTGCAGAGTGCTATATATGCAAAACTGTGCTCCATGATACCACTCTCTCTCTGTTAGGGAGAGAGAGTACGGTCTCGCAGAGTGAAGACTCACATACACAGTGCTCTGTGATGTCGCAAGACCTGACGCTCTCATGGCATTG
>ML685942.1:173205-201508 GCA_007922175.1 Pelusios castaneus
GCATGTTTGACACCCCTGGTCTAATCTTATTTATTTCCATAGGTGATGGTCTTGCCTCTGAGATAATGCTGAACCAGTGCCCTAGCATGTTGCATCCATTCTCTGAAGATCAGGGCTTCTTATAAGGTACCTCAAGTTGGGCACTCAAAATCAATGGTCACTTTTGGAAATCATGCCCAGGGTCTTTTCGATGCGGAATATAAATGAGAGATCCCAATCTATGTGTTTGTTGAGGATCCTGGACCTGACAGTCATTTACATTGAGGCACCTTGGCTATGTCTACACTTGTTAATTTAAGTCAACTTAGCTAAGTCGACTTAGCATGTCCACACTCAAATTTTAAGTCGACTTAGAGGGGACCCTACAAAATCAACCTAGAGCGTTCACACTGGATGCCTAGGTCGACTTGTAGGGGCTAGGTGGACCTGGGACTGATCCATGGTGGCGGGGGGGCACCCCTTGCCAAGTGCCAGGGGGCTCAGCCTTTGCCCCATTGTACCTTGGTACAATGGGGCAAAGGGGGACAGGGACCCTGGCAGGGCATAGGGGCAGAGTGGGCACGCCAGGCTCCCCCTGTGCCACCCCCTCCCCAGCAGGGAGGGCAGTGGGGGAGTCCTGGAGAGCCCTAAGTCGACTTAAAGTCAACTTAGGGCTACTCTATATCTACACTGGCTAAGTCGACTTTCTAAAGTCGACTTAGTCAGCAAAGTCGACTTAAAATGAGGTTTAAGAAAGTCGACTTAATTTTTCCTTAAGTCGATTTAAGCAGCTGCTTAAGTCAACTTAAGGAAAGTGTAGTGTAGACGCAGAGTAAATTAAGTCGACTTAAGCAACCTTAAATCGACTTAATTTACAAGTGTAGATGCACCCCTTTATAGTAAATTACATTGTCATCCACTTTATGGCTTCTTTTTACTGCCAGAGTGGTGTGTCAGGAGCCTTAGGGCTTTTCTACACTTGTGCTTATATCAGCAAAACTTTTGTCACTCAGGGGTGTGACATGCTGTTGAGTGACATAAGTTTTGGGGTATAATTTGGCAGAAGAGGTCACTGCCACCAACATAACGCAGCTACTCTCATGCTTATGCCGGCAAAACTTGTCACTCAGCGACATGTTTTCTTTTTCAAACCTCTGAGCAACACAGAGTAAGTGTGGGTGTGTAAGTGTGGGTATAGAAGCCCTTACTGTAAACAAGAATCCTATCTCTAATCTTTTTCTGCAAGTGATAAGTGCTCCAATTCCCGTTTAGATAACTAAATTCTGCTTTCCTAAATTCCTGCTGCACTGTCAGTAGATACTGTATTCTGCTTACCTGGTTAGTGTTGATGTGAGTTGTCAGTCAAGATAACTTTTTATTTTTCCTTTGTGGCTTATTTTTAAGCAACCATTTAAAGGGATGAGCCAAATCTTGTTGGTTGGCACAGGTGTGTTTTAATTTAAAATGAACAAAATTCTTCTAGATTAAAACCTGGTCTGCTTATAGTGTGGTAGAGTTGAAGAGAAGAGCCGTTGTAGGTGGTCCTCAGTGTAGGTTTCATACTGTATATAGCTTGTAACTTGCTGTCAGCATAAGTTATAGTAGTAATAGTATTTTAAACTCCACTGTCAACATAACATAGGGCTGTAGCAATAGACTTCATATAAAGCTTATATTGTGGCTTCTGTATACTCATTCTCTGATGTGCAGCAGTCATAAATTGGCTTAAAAGATTTCTGTAGTATTCATTCTAATATATACAGGTTAGTGGCTGAGTATAGTTTGGTCTACACATATGAGTGTAGTTCTTTCATGTCTGCCGCACACATAAGGATATGTTTATTTTTCTTTGGTTTTGATGGAAAATGCAAATGTTTATTTTAAAGCATTTTTTTTCAATTTTTATTCCATTTAAGTTATCATGGTGGTGCAAAATTATCACTTTTAAGCATTTATATTTTTATTAATTTAAATTTTCACAGTTCTGCGAAATTATGGGAGGTTGGTTTAGAAAATGGGGACTCACAATATTTATTTAATGAAACAGACATTGGGATTAAAAAAAGTCAGCTTTATAGCTTTATAACTGTTAAAACACAAATCATTAAGATTGCATGTCAAAATATTCAGTGTAAATCATCTTAAATCAGATTCTAATAAAGTCTCAAGCAGCATTTTTCTCCAAGGCAGTACTATTAAGTGTTTTTTATGACAACATCTGAGGCTGCAGTTAAGGCTCAGGCTGCCATTGTGCTTGGAGTGGTACATATTTACAACTAAAAGGTAGTCTCTGCCTCAAAGAGCTTACAGTTTAGTTAGGTTGCATGTCACATGCAAGAGCTGGGAAAAAAGCATACGAGAATGTGATCAGCTTCATTTTTTCATGTGGAGAGGAGTTAGGTCAGTTTCAACACTGGGGCTTATTCTACACGATCAAATTAGAGCGCAACTTCTGAACTGCGCTGTAAGAAGCACGTGGATTTTATTGCGCTGTACCTTGTACACACGTCGCTCCTTGTTACGTCACAGGATTCCTCGCTGTGATGCGCATTAGCGAACTGAATTCTGGGCACGTATCCGAGCGTTCCGCTTTCCCTGAGTACGCGCTTGGAGTCAGCCTGCAGCTTCTCCCCTCACACAGTCTCTGTGTCTTTGTTGTAAACAACTGCTGACAGCCCCTCCTCCCACTGTCCTGTTGGGAGATTCTCTTCACTTCGACCTGAGCCAGGGAGGGTATTAGCATTCCCTTTGTCATGTAAACCTCCAGCCACTGTGCTAGAGAGAGTTCTGAGAGTCTGAACCCTGTATCATGCTTCACATCTGGACATACGTGTTGCATCCTGTCACATCTCCCCTCTGTAGGCGGGGACAGTTTTGTCACTGCCAAAGAGGAGGGGGGGGGGGAAGCACAGAGAGGACGGCTTGGGAATGATGGGACATTTCCGGAGGCAGATCAATGTGCGGAAAGCGAACACACGAGCACAAACGCGCAGCAGCTGATACGCAACAGCTGTTACCACTCTCGCCGGAGTGGTTGTTGGAATGCGCAGCAACAAGGCGCTTAGTGCGCAGCAACAACATTTCACGTCTGTACAGTTTGCTTCTTAATGCGCAGTAATGTTTTTTAATGCGGATTACGGTGCTCGTGTAGGCAAGCCCTGGGAAACCAGATAATTCAGAGTAATTCCATTGACTTCAGTGATGTAACTTCAGATTTGCAGTGCTATAACTCAGGGCAGAGGCTGGCCCTCTGTGTGCCTAGCTATATAACCACAAGCTTAATTCTGCAACACACCGAGACTGCATTTGCACTCTGAAATGTATGTTGTAATACAAAGACCTCTTTTCTTTCATTGCCGTAACAAGGTGACATCTGTGATCATTAAAAGATGAAGTAGAAAAGATTGGAACTGAATATTTTAATCTTCTGCTGTTGAGTGTCTTAATGGCATTTCCAAGAGCAAAAATCAAAATGGAGCTTCTGGTCAGACCATAACCTTTTATAACCACAGGTCATCCTTTTTGTAGCTATTTCAGTTCTTCAAAGCCAGCCAGATACTATGTTTTTAACACTTGGATTAATTAGAATGGGTCAAATGAATGCTTGCTTTCCCAAAACCATTTCCACACAGTTAAAATAATCCAATATATTATGCTTTCTCCTTGGCAAAAATTTCTTCAATACTGTGATGTCTCAGGGTTTTTTCTTTTTCCAGCACGTCCTTTACTGTGTTTCATGTATCCTTGTCCTTTTTGCTGTTTACATCTGCAAAATAGTTTATTTTTACTCCCTTCTTGAATCCCTTCAGAGATACATACAGTATATTGCTTTTGCCTTGTGATATAAATAATCTGTGGCAGGACAAGTAATGGGGTGGTGTGTGTGTGTTCCCTCGCTTGCTGAGGATTACAATGTCATGATTACTAGTTGGATTTTGTGTCTGTATATGTAATGTATATTTACATAAATCCATGGGAAACACGCATGTTAACAGCGTGCTTATGCTGTCCGGTGACAGGAAATGTCAAAGGTTAGGTTGCATGCCCCCTTGTGCGCATCATGATACCATTCATATTTACATGATCATATACTATTTCTCAAACAATGCAGTATCAGGCAGTTTTGTCTACTGCTCTTTGGATATCTTGTGTGCCTTAGCATTTTTGCAGCTGTCCTCAGGGACCTAGTACAGCCTCTTCCTCAGCCCCACGTGCACCTTAAGCAGTGCCATATTGTGCAGCCCTCATTCGCGGTAGAGAACATCTACCGACACAGATAATCCAACTGAAGTCAGTGGGACAGTTTGCATAATCAGAGATCCTTAGGGTGAGTGAAGGTTTCAGGTTCGGGTCCAAAGCCAACAGGACCCCTTCTTTTAACCCTTCTGTCCTTACAGAAGAGCTCTTTCTAAAATTTCAGTGTCCAGCCTAGACATAAGGCAATGCAGTTAGTTAATGGAGTGCCCAGAAATAAAGAGCTTAGTTCTATTATTGATAGCCTCATCAGTTCAAGAAACATGAGTCAGACCTCAAAATAAGATAAAATAAAATAAAGATTATGAGGTTAGTTTAAAAAACCATGGACTTAAAAAAAAAAAAAAAAAAAAAAAAAAAAAAACGTTGTATCTCTCTTTTTTTTTTTTAAATGGCCTGCTGGTTTCCTTTGGGGTATCCTGAGTTGTGCTTTCAAGCTTTCCTCTGCAACTGTGACAACTAGACATTTTTAAACGAAAGCTGAGATTCTTGTATAATCACTTGAAACTAGGAGTTTGGGCTTTAAAAAATGTGCATGTTCTGAGACTCGTGATAAAATAATGAAAATTGGCAACATTCTGTCTAAAGGCCATTCCGTATTATGCCACACTTACTCCTTCTGTTGGTTTCCACCCTTTTTCTTTTCAGTCTGGACCAGAGTCAGACATTTACAATTTAAGAACACAAGAAAGTTCAGCTCAAATGGAACGTCTAGTTTTCAGCAAAGTCTTTTTATATTTTTTAACTGAGTTTCTCCTTTAAGGTTCCTAAGTCAGTATCCATTAGTGGCTTGGCTCAGGATGGCTCAGGTTGTACCATGGTACCAGATCTTACATCATCTCTGTCTTTTGTAAACTTCTTGCATCAGCTGCAGCTGCATAAATCGAGTGACCCTGTTAAAATCAATTCCCACTTCCTCCTGAGGCGCCTGGGGCCAAAGAGGCCGGGGCGGGACGCCGTCGCCGGCTCAGCCCTGTCCGCAGAAAGCTGCAGGCAAGGGTGAAGTGGTGCAGTGCAGTAACCTGCTGCTGGGTGGCCGAGAGGTCAAAAGTGCTGCCTTCACGTTGTAGTCTCCCCTGCAGGCGTGGGTTCGAATCCTATTTCTGACAGCCTGGTGGAGGTGGGCGCATTGTTTTATGTGCTGCGGGTGTCCGCCTGCTCTTCTCAGGGGCTTGTTTTCTTGAGCTCCTCAGTGGAAGAGTTCCCACCGCCTCCTGAGGCGCCTGGGCCTGAAGAGGCCAGAACGGGACTCCGTCACCGTCTCAGCCCTGTCTACAGAAGCTGCGGGCAAGGTGTGTGGGGTGCGGTGGCCTGCAACACTGCGTCCGGGTGGCCGAGCGGTCGACAGCAGTGCGTTCAAGTCACAGTCTCCCCCGGAGACATGCGTTTAAATCCCAACCCTGACAGACGTCTTTGTCTGCAGGCCCTGGCTAATCAGTGCTTCTGGCTGCCAGCCGCCAAAGGATCTTTCTTCGTATCTTTTTCCCTCAGCCCCCATGAAAGGGGTCTCTGTGGTCAGTCAGGGTGGCTGAGCGGTCTAAGATGCTGCTTTTTTTTGTCTGTAGCCTCCCCTGGAGGTGTGGGTTCAAATCCCACTCTTGCCATCCTGGTGAAGGTGGATATGTTGTTCTATTTGCTGTGGGTGGCCGCCTGCTCTTCTCTGGGGCTTATTTTCTTCATCTCCTCAGGGGAGGAGTTCCCGCTTCCTCCTGAGGCGCCTGGGCCCGAAGAGGCCAGCACGGGACGCTGTCACCAGCTCAGCCCTGTCCACAGAAAGTTGCGGGCAAGGGTGAAGCGGTGCAATGCATTGCAGTGGCCTGTTTTTCTGCGTCTGGGTGGCCGAGCGGTCAAAAGTGCTGCGTTCAGGTTGCAGTCTCCCCAGAGATGTGGATTCAAATCCCAACCCTCAACAGTGCTTCTGGCTGCCTGCTGCCGCAGGGCTTTTCTTTGTATTTTCTCCCGCCCCCCATGAAAGGGGTCTTCGTGGTCAGTCAGGGTGCCATGGGTGTATCTGAGAACAGAACTTAACTTTCACTCTCTTCCTTTCTCACTTTTATTCCTTTTTTTTAATAACAGTTACAAGTCAGCATGACCATAATTACTGTAAATGTGCTAATAGGCATAAATATAACCACAGAATTGTATTCAGTAATGACTTCTTTTCATGTATTAAGTCTAATTTCTTTCAGTGATATAAGTGTTGTAAAAGCCACTGGATGTGTTTATCATAAATACACAAAGGCCTCGCTAGAATATCTAATTGCGTTGCATAACTACGGAATTATGGCATAATGTAAAATCTTTTATAGAAATATAGTGGAGTGGCAAAAGGTGTGTTGCAAGTGGGAGACATTTTAAGTGCCCTGTCTTAGCTGATTTGTCTGTGTCCTAAAACTACCATAAATGTCTTAACTCATATTATAAATGAACACTTGTTTTTCAAGGAGTGTAAAGGGCCTGATTTTGAGAGGTACTAAGTACTGCATTCTGATTAAAGGCAGTGGGAACTGTGCATGGTAAGAACTAGAGCTCATAAAAAACCGGAGGGACTTTTTGCAGGACATTTTAATTCTTCAGCAGAAATTCAGATACCAACATATTTTGGTTTAAGGCATTCTGTTTATTAAAAAATATATATAGTTTTTCCATAGAAAACAGACACATTTTATGGGGAAAAAAAACTTTTGTTAGAAAACTTTCAACCAGCCCTACATAAGCTCATTTGAAAATCAGTTACATTTTAAAAGCTTCAGTGGGGCTTCATTCATATGGATGCAGTAGGTCTTAGCTGGCCACTCCCAGTGGATGTTAAGGGCCTAATACAGAGGTGTCACACTCATTCAGTGTCGGGGGCCAGATTGGAAGGCAGGACACGGGCCGGGGGCCGAAGTGTGTCCAAGTAGACTTCCTGACCCCCTTCCTAGCCAGTGCCACCTGGGGTCCCTGACTCCTTCCCCTGCTGCGCTTGGGGAAGTGTGGGATCCCCTTTCCCCTCCACAAACCCACAGGCTCTCTGACACCTTCCCTTTCCCCTGCCCTGCGGGCTCCCCTTTATTGTGCTGGCTCCCCAACCCCTTCCCCTTTGCTGCGTTGCCCTTCCCTTCTCCCCTTCCCAGTGCGGCTCCTGTGCCTGTTCCCTTCCCTGCATGGGGCTCTGATCTGGTCCCACCCACCTTTCCCATACCAGTTCCCGAACCCCTTTCCCAGCCTGCTGCCCCATGGAGCCAGCTTACTCCCTCCCCCCCCCACTTACCTGGCTCACAGGGGCTCAATCCAGCCCCTGGAGTCAGTTCTCTGGCCAGGCCATTCCCTGCCCTGGGCCACTGCCTGGGTGCGTGCAGGGAGGCAGATTTTAAAAGGCTCTGGCCAGGTATCAACAAATTTTCTGCCCAGCTAGGCGCTCAGCCTCAAAGCAAGGCACCCAGCTGCCCTCCAACCCCCACTGAAAAAACCTGCTCACAGCCCCCAAATCTGCAAGGGATGGGTAAAGGCACCTGAAGTTTTTACTTTTTGCCACCAGAGGGCGCGTCTCCAATGTATTTTTGTAGCAGAGGCGCGACCTCTGGTGACAAAAAGTAAAATTGCAGGCACTTTCCTGGGGCTTGACAGGTCCAGCGATGGAGAGCTGTGCAGGGCTCCGTGGGCCAGATAAGAGCCCTTGGCGGGCCGGATGCGCCCCATGGCCTGCAAGTTTGACACCCCTGGCCTAATAGTAGGTGTGGTGCAATGAGTGAAAATTACAAATGGTAGATAATTGATTTAGAGAAAAATGATTGTTGCCAGACATGGCACGATAACTCCTTTGAGATTTCTGTACTTCTTTGTGGTATAATTTATTCTGTTTTCTGTTTATAATTTAACTGCTGTAGGAATCAGAGTTCATAAACAGTCCATTAATACCTCAGTGGGCTTGGTTGAAAAACATAAGCTGACACACAAAAAAGGAAAAGTATTCGAAAATAAGGACATTTTTATCTGTCAGGGTTAGAGATATTTTAAAAATTAAACCCTGTGTCATCTGGATGTAATCAATTGCCTAAAAAACCAATTAATGCCACACCATGAGGGTCTAATCTGATATACAGATGTGTAAGTGAGTTTCCCTGTTGACTAAAGTGGGGTTTCTTGTGTGTAAGTTCCAGAGGGGTAACCATATTAGTCTAGTTCAGCAAAACAAACAAGGAGGACCTGATCCTGTGATTACACTTACTTCACTACATTTATCCCTCCTACTTTTTTTTCCCCTTCCCATTTCCAAGCGTCTGATGAAGTGGGATCTCTCCCACGGAAGCTCATGTGATAAATCAATTTGTTAGTCTTTAAAAGTGCCACCAGACTCCTTGTTTGTTTTGTGTGAAAGTGCTATCCGGAAGAGGCTCTTATGACGCACCACAGTCAGAGCAAGAGGTTTGTTCAGCACAAACTGTATTATTTTCTGCCTCCTGTTGTGCTTCCCCAGCACAATTTACAAATGAGGAGCGGGAATCCTACTTGGAACTTGAGGGTGAGTTTCCTTATGGCTTTATTTTGTCTAATGATGCACCATGCTGAGGGAGGGATCTGCTGCATCCGAAATCTACCAATTAAGGATCATGAATCATCGTTGCGTTTCCTATGTAAATGTTATAACTCTGGTATTTGTCCATAGCCAAGGTAACCAGTTCTGGGGAGTATTTGGGTAGGATGGTGGGAACCTTGTTTTAATGATTTAAAAATGAGGAGTGGGGAAAGGAGACAGAATTTTTCCAGGCACATGTTGTATTGTCTCTGAGCTTGGGGTCTGAGCAGAGGTATTATGCTCTGCCCTTCCCTTCCCTGACCATTTCCATGTGTGTTCTCTTTTACTGTAGAAATAATGAGATGGAGCTAGTTGTGCTCTCGAGAGATCTTTGGAAGAGAGAGCTTTGAGATTACTTTGTCTTTCATTTGACCTAATTTCTTTCTGGTTGTGAAGAAGACCAGGGTCTATTTAATAAAGATGGGTATATTAATAGTTTTCAAGATCTCTTGGTGCCTAACACACAAACCTCTATTACAATACTGTGTAAAATACAAAACAGGAAGAAAGATTCTCGCCATCTGTCTGAGCCGGTAGTGATACCAACAAGAGACGGCACTGGATGAGGGACAGTGGGGTGCAAAGTTCAGGGACAAGTTTTCAACAATGCTGCCTATTAGAGGTCTCATCAAAAGTCCATTGAAATCATTGGGAGTCTTTCCATTGAATCCACTGATTTTGATCATGCCCTGAATGCATGTGGCATGGGTAGAGCTAAAATTCAGCAGGCCCTTAATTCTAATCCAGGGGTGAGCAACCCGAAAGTTAAGAAGAGACATTTTAAAAAATTCCTTCACTAACCAAGTATTTTGAGAGCCTCAATGGGTATAACCTCCTTCTAGGCAGGGTCGGGCTGGCTGCAGGGCCCCAGTTGTGTGGGGTGGAGGAAGCTGGGCCAGGGCACCTGCTGCAGGCTCCTCTGGTGGGTGGGGGGAAGGATCCCGGAACCAGGAGTGAGCCCCTCAGTAGGTCCCCTGGTGGCAGGGTGGGGGACCTGGAGTGGGCTGTCTGTAGGGTTCCCCAGTGGCGGTGGTGGGGTGGAGCCCAGAGCAGGCACAGGCCACAGAGTGGACCGCAGGCTGCCTACAGGGTCCCCTGGTGGTGGGGTGGGGGAAAGGAGCCCAGAGCTTCAAGAAGGCAGCCAAAGAGCCACATGCGGCTCCAGAGCTGCAAGTTGCAGACCCCTGTTCTAATCCATACTTTGTCACTGACTCATTTCATGGTTTTGGGAAAGTCAGCTGACTTCTGTCTCAACTTCCCCAACTTTAAAATTGGTACCCAGCTCACAGAAGTGATATGGGAATTTATTAGGTAATAATGATGATGCAGTGCTGTTTGAAGAGATGCAGTGAATATGGGGCTCTTACACCATTTTCTCATAGACACATTTTAGGGAAGAATTGCAATTCATTCCTGTCTTGGCAGAGTATATTGCTGCTCAGAAATGGAAAAGATAAGTGAGCCCATTGCAGATGATAGAAAAAGGAAAAGCACAATAAAGCCAGATGTTTTAAACTTACTGAGTTTACTTGTCCTGCCTGCTGCTTTAGTGGGAAAAGTCTTTTCATTTTTCCTCCTTTTTTCAGGAAAGCAATTAGTCCACATCTCTTCCCCCTCCCAGCCCAATAAAAGGTGTGGGGAGATATTCCGACCCAGTCTGTCCGATAATTTATTGCTTACTGGAGTTTTCTTATAGAAATCAGTGCAGTGATATGAAACTCAGGGCAGCTGTGCACTGTGCCTCTGAGCTCAGTTGTGGGAAATTGACTTTCATTTTTCTACGTGAGTCCCTGCTTTGAGACGGGAAGTGCTGGTGTACTCAGGCCCAAAGACATCCTGAAGCTTGGCGAAGTTATAAGCAAATGAAAATAGGATCTTACAATGGAAAGTGCTCTGCCACTTGTAACTACAAGTCTTGCTTCCATATAAAACGTGTGTGTGTGTGTGTGTGTGTGTGTGTGTGTGTGTGTGTGTGTGTGTGTGTGTGTGTGTGTGTGTATGTATACATACATAAACATTAACAAGGAGTCTTATGGCACTTTTGAAGACTAACATTTATTTATCGCATGAGCTTTTGTGGGAGAAAATCCCATTTTGTCAGACACATGAAGATGGGGAACTTATTAAAGGTGAGGAAAAATAAATGCAATAAGTGTAAGTCATAGGATCAGATCAGACTATTTCAGCAAATCAAAGCAGTTGTTTAGATTCAAACAGGGTGGGACAATGTCTTAGACAGTAGGGAGGTAGAGATAGGGGAAAGTCACTTATTGTAATGAGAAAGCCAGTTCAGATTTCTATTCAGGCCTAAGTAATGGTGTCAGATTTGCATTTGCATTCTAACTGTTGTTTTTCTTTAAAGCTTTGATTTGTACTTAAATTGCTTAAGTACAGCAATTGACATATCTTCCATAGAGTGAACAGGGAGATTGGAAGAGTGAGAGTGAGAGTGAGAGTGAGAGTGAGAGTGAGAGTGAGAGTGAGAGTGAGAGTGAGAGTGAGAGTGAGAGTGTGTGTGTGTACACATAAAATATATACACTAGTTCTGTGGTTGAGACTGGCCTGATCCTGTGAGGTGCTGAAGACACATGGAAGCAGAATGTTTGCTCTGCTGAGGTATTCAATGCCTCTGGGATGTCCAGCCTCTTAATGAAAAGCAGGAAAGGACATCAACCCCACCAGCACTCTGCGGTCTTGTGTAGAAGTGGAGTGAATCCCCTCTTTGGTGGGAGAAAGGAGTAAATAAAAGGGGAGCATGAATGATCTTCCTCCACCTCCCTTCTGCATTGTCAGTGGGAGAAGTGGGAGCTCAACCATGTTGTGAAGGTAGTGTGGGGATGGGAAAGAGGTCACTCCTGGTATACCTGTAGGGAGATCAGCCTCCAACTTCCTTTTCTAGACTCAGTTCACATTTGGGGCCTCTTCGAGAGGTGATAGCTGTGGACAGGAGACACTCAACTGTCGACATAGCACTGTCTCCATGGGGTTAGGTCAGTCTAACTATGGTCAGGGGTGTTAGAAATCCACACCTCTCACTGACATAGTTATAAGTCTGTAGGTTAAAGCATACCTCATTTGTTGTATGTGTAGTGGTGGTTTTTCCCCAGCATGCTTTGCTGGAGATTTCAGATCTATACTGCCAGTTGGAAATAGATATTTTCCAGTTCAGGTCTTGTTAGTGTGGGAAAAGTTAATACTTATTTAAGAAAATGGGGAGGAAAGAGATTGGTAACCTAGAATGACAAGAGTGGTCAGTTTTCTAGTAGGAATAATATGCCTGTTTCCAGCAAATGGAAAACTGGTCTGCAACTAAAAATGTCATTGTCCTGTCACAAAATGTAATGGCTCCTGGAGTTTAAAAGGGAAGGCAGTCATAACTGAACTCAGTGATTTTAATCCACTTTCCTTGAAAGTCAGCAGTTTTATGGAATGCTATATACTCAAGTAGAGCGTAAGTATTTTATGGTGCTGTAAAAACTTATTATTTACTGGCTTACTTTTTAAAATATGGTGTTTCTCAGTGAGGGTAAACAATAACTAACTATATTTCACTGGCATGTAAAATACGCCCTTTTAAAAAAATGATGGCCAGGGGAAAAAAAGCAAGCTCATTCATCCACTCAAGTGGCTGTTATATGCAAACAGTTTGGAATGGTGGAGTAACTTTAAAAATGATCGCTTTTGTATGACTAATAGAATATTGTATACATACAAATAAATTGGAAACAATTAAAATAAGTACCCTGTTTTGTCCAAAGGGAGACAGAGGCTGAAAAAAATGATTCTTTGTTTGTGGTGAAAAAAATTAAAAAAAAAAAAAAAAAAAAAAAAAAAAAAATCCAGCTCTTAATTTGTGTCTTCGTTTTTGCCCCAAACCCACAGTGGCTGATTTTTTTCATAGCTCTGTCTCCACTGTCATGACACTATAAATATTTGCCCAGTTGTATTCAGCCCCTTTTTGTTAAGAAATGAGAATACACGAGCATCATGTACATTTCTTGTGCAAAACGTTAGTTGAGTTTGAGAAAACGCATTAACTAATATTGTGGCTGTGCTGTAGTACAGTGCCATCTAGTGTTCAAATCTATGAAGCGATTAGAAGCTGGTCAGAATAGAAACTCAACTGTCATCATGTATTTCTCCTTACTTCTGTTAGCTATTTCAAATTTAGCATTTTACATATCTCTTTGGTAGGCTCTGTTGAAGAGCTTCTAATTTGGCTCCTGATTTCCCAATTTCCAAAACTCCCTCTCTGAACTAAATGTAAACATATGTTGTGCTCCTTAATGGGTAGAGCGACACTGTATTCAATTTGTGTGAGCACTTTCTCCTGCTTATTGGAGGATTTTGTATCATTACATGGTTATTCCTTGCCAATGCTAGATAAAATTTGATAAATAAAATGCATAAGTAGATACACCTGCAACTGTTATTCCAGCAAGCAAGCTAACAATGGGTGCATCTACACTTGTAAATTAAGTCGACTTAAGCTTGCTTAGGTCGACTTAATTTACTCTGCATCTACACTACACTTTCCTTAAGTCGACTTATGCAGCTGCTTAAGTCTTAAGGAAAATTTCAGTCGACTTTGTAAAACCTCATTTTAAGTCGACTTTCTGCTTAAGTCGACTTTAGAAAGTTGACTTAAGCCAGTGTAGACGCGGAGTAGCCCTAAGTCGACTCTAAGTCGACTTAGGGGCCTCCAGGGCTTCCCCACTGCCCTCCCTGCCAGGGTGGCTGGCACAGCCACAGCCTGGCATGCCCCCACAAAGGGCAGGGCAGAGCCCTTCCCACCCTGCCGCTATGCCCTGCCAGGGTCCCTGTCCCCCTTTGCCCCATTGTACCAAGGTACAATGGGGCAAAGGCTGAGCCCCCTGGCACTTGGCAAGGGGTGCCCCCCCTGCCACCGTGGACCTATCCCAGGTTGACCTAGCCCCTAGAAGTCGATCTAGGTGTCCAGTGTGGACACTCTAGGTTGATTTTGTAGGGTCCCCTCAAAGTCGACTTAAAATTTAAGTGTGGACATGCTAAGTCGACTTAAATTCACAAGTGTAGACATAGCCAATATGATTGAGAATGTATCTACAGTGGCATAATCTACAAAATTAGTACCTGGATTTCCAAACTCTCCATCTTCTACGTTTGAAGATGTTGGTATCCGGTGTTCTGTTTGGGTTCATCATAAAAATAAGACTTACCTGTAATCCATATCAGGGTTCAGATCCCAAATGTCGCAGAAATTGGAGGTATTTGAATCTGATCTTTCTTTCTTTCTTTCTTTCTTTCTTTCTTTCTTTCTTTCTTTCTTTTAAATGTATGTGATATATAGAATGCTTTTCAGGTCTGGTGCTCACATCCTTCACTTTTCTACGCACGTTTGTGCTGATGGTTTCAAACAAGAGTTCTCTACCCTTTTCATTCTGCAGAGTACTTCACATGAAAAACCCTCTCACAGACCAACCTCCCCTTCAAATTCCCCTCACTTCCACTGCTTGATTCTGAAGTTATTTAATTCTGCCCACCATCAGAAGAGGTTCCCACCAGAAGGGGTGCCACAGCTCATTCCTAGTATCTTGATCTCAGCCTGAAAATCACTGCAAGATAAGATGAATTTTTTAATAATCTCATCTTATTTTCTGCTAATTGGTAAATCGGATTTAATAGGATGTGAAATGGAACTAGCAAGTTATAACATTAGAGGCCTTTGTTTACATCTTTATTAATCAGTTGCATCTTCTACCAAAAGCACAGGGTTGGTGACCTGTCAGGTCACCAACAACAGGATGCAAACTGAAGATGCAGTTCTGTTCTTTAAAGTGATTCATACATTGCTGCAGGGATTACTGTGTACCAGAAGCTCAGAATGGGCAATGGGAGGGATGACCTGATGACTCTGTTCTTTTCATTCCCTCTGAACCTTCTGGCATCAGCCAATGTTGGAAGACAGGATACTGGGTTAGATGGACCATTGATCTGACCCAGTATGGCTGCAATTGTTCTTTTGTGTTCCAATATTGAAAAATCTGCTGTTGTGCAGACATTTTTCAAAAGCAATAGCTCTTCTAAATGTAGCAAAAGGCAGGATGAAACCCTGAAGCAAAGATCCCAGAATTTCTATCAGAACCCTGAAGTTAATTTATGGAAAAGATACCAAGTGAAGCTGTGGAAACCCGTCATTACATTGAATTAGTTTCCCTTTGAACAGTAACATGGAAAATATTTTCTTTTCCCTTTTTGAGCATAGTCTGTGGTGAATGAATAACACTCAAGAGCATTCATGTATACTTCATATATCAAAGTGCCTTTTTCCACATGTCTGGTATTATATTCAGCAAGGTCAGTTAACTAGTGACTAAAGGTGGTTTCCTTTGGAGACAGATTGGGATTTTCTTTTTGACTGCTAGTTCTTCAGCGGTAAGCATCAGAATTTTATGGAGATAGGCATCAGAAACACTGTTTGGTATATAGCCAAACCAGTTTCCAATTAACTGCCTCAACTTATTAAGCCATTTAAAAAAGAAGTCCGCTTGCTATTATGTGGCTGATATTATAAGCAATGGAAGATTTCTTGCAGAAGTACGTTTATATCACTTTTTGGTGAATTCTCCTAGTAGCTCACAAGGCTGATTTAGTTTATGTTTCTGAAGTTTCCAGTGCAAATGTTAGTAACCTGTGGACTGAAGAGAGAGATTTATGGATTCTGATGGTGCTGCTTGAAAATAGATCTCCATGATAATGAGGGAGGTTATTGAGCTAGGACAGGCTCTTGGTGTGGGGAAGGGGAGGGGAGAGAAAGCTTTTGCAGAACTCCTGTAAGACCCTCACAATGGAAAGATGCAGTCTGGAAGTATCTAAAGCATCTTCTGTGCCAGGTTCATGAGAAAAAGGCTTATAGTTTACTGGAGGTAGGCATAGACATTTATCCAACCTGTGGCAATAGGAGAAACAGTTCAGTGATTATAGTTGGTTGGGAGGTCGATTTGATGGCGGCGAATTCTCTCTGCACACATTAGTGACAGACACATCTCAACGCCTAAGTTTCCCAGGCATCCCTCTTGAGTGTCCATCCCCTGTTCCACTGAATACTCACAGAACTCAAAGATTCACTGTACCCAAAGAAGCAGCATGTACCAGTTTACTACTTTTAACTCAAGATCACCGTTCCACTTAACATACAGCACTTAGATAGAGTTATAGTAGAAACAAGAATAAGTTTACTATCACAGAAGAGAGATTCAAAAGAAAGAATATTGGAAACAAATGGTTACATGTAAAACAAAATCTTAAGACACTCAGAGCAAAGGCTCCCAAACTTTTTGGCATCATACCTCCTTTCTGATTTTTTAGAAACCCTCACACTTCCCCACCTCTCCTTTACCATCATCCAAACCCCCTTTTAACAAAAATTCAATTCATAATTGTACAATTAAAAATAACCACAAATAGGTTTTCTTGACGCAAATTTTTTTTCGCTTTGAAAATTTCACAGCCTTATGCCCCCTTTGGATTTTCTTCATGCCCTCTGGGGGGGGGTGCACCCACCAGTTTGGGAACCACTGCATTAGAGCCTCAATTTAGCTCACAGGACATTCTCTGTCTCCTGGAGGGCAGTTTGCCCCAAGTCCTCTTCCCAGTACTTTCAGACAGGTTGGCTGAGATCCGCCTTACATAAGTTCTAGCCCACTGGTGGCTTGTCCTCACAGACTAAAGGCTACCTAAAAGTGTGGGGAGTTCATTTGCATCCTAGCAATACTAGACCATGGGCTTGTTTTCACTGATGGCGGAGGCCTGGTAGGAAGCACTTACGTTGCCAGAGACTGGTGGAGTCAGGAGTTGATGAACAGCAGGTGCAGACAGGACTTTTTCACAGTATGGGCAGGTGGAAGTGAGGTGCTTCATAACTCTGGGTACTCCTGAGGACCATCATCACAGTTACACTTAAAATAAGTCCAAATAGCTTAAGGTAAGAAATACCCAACAAAGCAACTGAACAACCTTAACTCCGCCTTGTAGTGATGCCATCAGGCAGTGGTTAAAGTATAATTTGACAGGCCCCGGAACCCTCCTAATCTCCGGGCCCCCTTCCCGTGTTGTCCAGACCCGCTACATGCATGTGTGGGTCCCAGCCCAAGTAGGCATATGCAACCACTTCTCAGTACCATATGCCTCAGTTATCACTCCATAAGAATATTTATAATTTTATATGGCATTTATGTCTATATCAATTATTGTCACAAACTAGCAAACACTGCATAACACAATAAGTATTGTGATCTTTATAGTCCTGATATGCACATTTCACTTCATTAAATGCAATGCCAAACTTGGAACACAAAAATTTCATGTCACTTTCACCAAATTCCGGTGACAGCTCTATAGTGAAACGTGATGGGGCAAGTGCTTCAACAGCACTGCTTAGACATTTCTCTGAGCGTGGCAACAATTTAGCATTCATACAGTCCACTAAGGCCTGGTAAAACTGACATTTAGAAATTTCAATTTGCTTGTCAGCATTCACAGACATGTTTACACATACACCTTTAAAGCAACCTGCAGCAATCGACTCACAAACCTCTTGGTAGAGCTCTGAATCTCACTCTCTGTGAGCTATAAACAGCTGAACTTGTCGCCTTTTCAATTTACTTGCTGTATGTAATGTTACATCAGATTTTTGCAACACCAAGGACAGGTCTTCAAGTTCCTCCAGAGCATCAAGCATGAGACCCAAGTTTTTAACAAAATCTGGATTCTCCAGGTTTTTTGCCATGCCAGCAAACTTTGCTTTATCTTTCCCTTCTAGTGAGAAATCAGTTGATTTTTTTCAAGAAGTGGCTATGGAAGGCTGCATATGATTGCCAAACAACTCGTACAGTGTGGCAGCTAGAGGCAACCCAACATACATCAAGTACACATCCAATCCTATTAAGCTGGACTTCCAGACCACTCGCACATTCAGCCAACTCTCTCAAGCACTTCCGCAACTGACTGTACAGAACATACAATGAATCCACAAATGATTTAAAGTGATTAACTTCACTGCAGCATTTGATAATATCAGCCACAGCCAATTCCAACCACTGATTAAAACAATGCCAACTTATCAAAAGTGGAAATCGTGTTTTTAGTTTTGCAGCAACACCAGCCTTACTGCCTAACATGACAGGCTCCATCTATACCTAAACCAATCCAATTATCTTTGAGAAATTCCTCCATGAACCCATGTGCTGTCAAACACTGCAGCAAAGTTAATACTACCCCATCAGCACCATTGCTGCCTAGTTCAACCAGATCAAGAAAAAATGTAACAGGACCAATATTTGCATCAAAAGTTATGTGCAAGTAAATTACAGGACAAGAAAGTTTACTTAAACTCGTACCCTCACCAATTAAAACAGAAATTTGATATTGCTGAGAAATACCACTAGAACACAAACTGTGTTTCATCTCCAGAGATATATGGTCTATTGTGTGAGCACAAACAACATTGGTATGCAAAACACAACCCATATCAACACCATTTAACTGCTGTAAGTAATAAGGTCTGGATGGTGAGTGACCACCACCCAAATAAAAGATGTTAAACGCACGCTAACCTAATAACACTGTCTAAGACACGGGTCTCAAACTCAAATCTCCATGAGGGCCACATGAGGACTAGGATACTGGCCCAAGGACCGTGTCACTGAAATCTTTTCATAGGAGGAGTTATTATTAGAACTAGAGACAGCACTGCTGGGTAGCCTTATGACATCTTTCTAGGGGCCTGAACAAAAGACACGTTTACTTTTAGAATTACTTCCATTCAGGAGCCTAAGGGGGAGCCGTGTTAGTCTATATCAGCCAAACAAACAAGGAGTCCTGTGGCACAAGACTAACAAATTTACAAATTAACAACTACATTTGTTAGTCTTTAACAGTGCCCCTCCCCCCAAGATAGCAGTATCATTAGAAAGACAAAGAATAAGCAAATGAACACACAACATTTTGCATTATAAATGAGTAGTTCCCAACCTTTTCGGTTGAGGAACCAAAATACAGATTTTAAAACCTTAAAGGGCCACCAGTTTATTTAGTTAAAAATAAATTAAAAATTAATTAATTGAATTAAAATGATTGTAATTACAATTGATTGGGTTTAATTTTAATTAATTGAATTTGAATTACTTTTCATTGAAATTTAATTTAGAAAGGTTTTCTTTAAAACCTTTTTTAAAGGGTTTTAATTAAAATTAATTTTGAAAGTTTTAAAAAAAAAAAAAAAAAAAGAAAGAAAGAAAGAGAAAGAAAGAAAAAAAGGAAGAGGAAAAGGAAAGAAAGAAGAGAAAGAAAGGGCGGCTTGCATCCCCAAGCCATGGGGGGAGGTGAGCAGCCATAGCCTGGCTCCCAGCTGCACACCGAGACTGGGGAGGAGGCGGGCTGGCCGGGCCCCCCACTGCAACCCACCTCACACCCCCAGTCTCTCTTAGAGACCCGGAACCCAAGTTTTGTCTAGCCCAGGCACTCCCGGGGCCCCCAGGTCCCCGGCAGCTCCCTGCCTCCAGCTTGCCGGCCGCAACTCCTCGACCCCCCCGGTCCCCACCGGCTCTTGTTCCCTGACCCCCCCAGTTTCCCATCGGCTTCCTGGCCTGTCCGGCCCTCCCGGTTCCCGGCCCCAGTTCCCTGACCCCCCAATTCTGCATCTGCTTCCCAGCCCGCCCGGTCTCCAACCCCCCAGTTTCCCATCAGATCCCCGGCCTGCCCGGTCTGCAGCCCCCATTCCCCGACCCCCCAATTTCCCATTGGCTCCCCGGCCCACCCGGTCCCCGGCCCCCCAGTTTCCCATTGGCTCCCCGGCCCCCATTCCCCGACCCCCCAGTACCCCATCTGCTTCCCGGCCCTCCCGGTCCCCATTCCCCGATCCCCCAGTTCTCCATCTGCTTCCCGGCCTGCCCGGTCCCCCATTCCCCGACCCCCCCAATTTCCCATTGGCTCCCCAGACCGCCCAGCCTCCCTGGTCCCAGCTCCCCAGCACCACCTGCTCGGCTCCCCAGGTTACCTGTCTGCTGGAGAGCTGCAGTGATGGCCGGCATTGGGCTGGCCAGGAGGCCGCTCCCACCCTGAACATGCTCTTTCGGAGCATGCTCAGGGCAGAAGATTTGAAAACTCCCCAGCAGTGTTCCCTCTAAGCTGCGCGGGTGCGCGGCCGCGCTGCGGCCGTCGCACCCCCCGCACAGCAGTGAGGGACCCCCACGCAGCCCAGCAGCCCCCGCTGCTCCCTCCAGACCCCTGGGGCAGCGGCTCTGCTGCGGCACACCCGGCCTGCGCCCGGCCTCTGGGCTGGCCCTCCCCGCCCCCAGGGTGGGACAGGCAGGCTCAGGCTAGGGTCAGGAGCGTGGGCCTGCCTGCCTGCCCCACGCAGCCGGGGCAGCGGGGTGGCTGCGGCCGTGGCGGTCTCCCGGGCTCCCACCCGCCGAACTCCTCAACTTCCCGGGCCGGGGCCGGAGCCGGGGGTCGGACTAATCCACGGCCTCGGCCTCCCAGCACGGGGCCGGGATCAGCCTCCAGGGCTGGGGTCTGCTCCGCCCCCCCAGCGGCTTCCCAGGGCCGCGGTAGGGTCCTCCCCTGCCCGCAGCCTTGTCCTTTCTTTCTTTCTCTCTTTCTCTCTTTCTTTGCTTCCTTCTTTCCTTTCTCTTCCTTCTCTTTTTTTCTTTCTCTCTTCCTTCTCTTTTTTCTTTCTCTCTTCCTTTCTTTCTCTTCCTTCTCTTCTTTCCTTCCCCTTTCTTCTTTTCTTCTTTTTCTTCCTTCTTTCTCTTCCTTCCTTCTCTCTCTCTCCTTTGCTTTCCTTTTTCTTTCCTTCTTTCTCTTCTTTCCTTCCTCTTTCTTCTTTCTCTTCCTTCTTTCCTCTTCTTTCCTTCTCTTTCTTTTTCTCTTCCTTCCTTTTTCTCTCTCTCTCTTCCTTCCTTCTCTCTTTTTCTCTCTTCCTTCCTTTCTTCTTTTTTTCCTTCCTTTTTTAAAAAAAAAAACTTTAAAAAAATGAATTTGAAATAAAAACCTTTCTAAAAATTAAATTTCAATTCAAAATTCATTCAAATTCAATTAAACACAATTAATTAATTCTATTTAGAATTACTTTAACTTCAATTAATGCCTATAATTTCTGTCATGTGAGATTACACAAAAATTTTATTCAGAAAAAGTTTTGCACACGGCTTGAAAATTTTGCACACAAGCCGCCAAACCTTAGAGGAAACATTGCTCCCCAGCCTGGCTGGCGGCCGCTGCTCCCAGATGAGCAACAGCCTGCCTGCAGGGCAGAGCAGAACAGGCACTCCACCATAGTTTTCTGGGTTCCTGAGCCCCGGAATGTCTTTAAAAATCAGCTTAAATTCTTGTTTTGGACCAGAAACACGTAAAATCCCTTAGTCTTAATTCTGTGGGTATTGATTGACATCTGTTCAGGGCAGAGTTCAGGTTAAATGGGTGATTTACACAGTTCTTATTTTAACATGTTTGGATTTCTTTTAGTATTATGGTAACTTTTGAATTTTCTGCATTTGTATTGTTTGGTATTGAGATAATCACACTTCTTGTAATATATTTGTTCACCCTTAAATTACTCATACATATACTGCAATTTAATTCCATTTTAATGTAGTTGGGTGGGCTTTTTTGAGTTGTTGTCTGGGGCTAAGAGAGAGAATTGGGATATACCAGCATAGTATTCAGCATGATGAAGGGCATGTACGTTGTAGTTCCACATTTTTTTGGTATTCCTAAACTATTACCAGCTGCACAGTCCTACCTACTCATTGGAGATCTTAATGTTCAACAACCTCATCCTTCATAGTTCAGGATTTTTTCCCCCTTGTAATAGTACCATAGATGAATCAGGTCAATTTCCCATCTAAGCTCTCCACAATAGAATACTTTCCCCTTCCCCCTTCACTGGATTTCTCTGTTTCAGGAGTTTCATAATACTTTCACAGCATGGGCCTACCTTCATAGAGGGAGTGTCATGGACACTTAAGTTGACATCATTGACTTCATAGAACACCCCACCACTACCGGCCTCCCTGTTTGTGACCATCTACCATGCCTGCGGCAATTTACTTCCATGAAATAGTATCATTAGGAAGGTGCTGAATGCATTTTCAGTGATCTTTAATGCAGTGTTGCAGCTAGAAACAAAGAAAAGGAACCAGCATCATGTGACTAGCCTACTCTCGTCATATCACCAGTGGTCCAAGAATCATGGTTTGAAGAACATTGGTTTACTTAATCTGTCAAAACTCTTTATGGAAGGTCCAAAGGACTTCCATCTAGTCAATCCAGTTTCCAATCTATATCACATCTGTCACTGAATCAGAGGCTGCCAGGATTATAAAAACATACAATTCTCTTAAGACTTGGTTCGCCAAGGAAGTACATATGTGTGTCTGGTTTTTTTTAAAAACCTCTTCCCTCTTCAGTCAAGGCTCTCATCCTCTTCCAAACTGGCAGTCAGTGGGGTTTGTGTGTCATACAGCTGATAGTTTTCTCCTTAAAACATGAGCATTATCCATGCTATCTTAGCAAAAAGTATCTCAAGGCCATCTATGCACTTGATGGTCACATATGGTATCAGAGTGCTGGAATCCTCCATTGTACGCTGTGTTAGTGAAGCTTTCCATCACAGCATTCCAAAATATGTTTGGATGTTCCAGAGCTACATTAAGACATGGACTGTAGTTCAGTTTTTAATTTTTGTGTGTGTGTAGGGGAGGGAAATCACTCAGCTTGCTATTATTCTTAACTAAACTCTTGACTTTTGCCAGTAGATGAAAAGCATATTGAGAATGTTGGTTGAGTTTTAATTGATTAAATTTTGTCTGACAAATGGGAGATGGCATTAGCTAGATAATAGAGCTGCTTGTCTCTGTGTACTGGTTGAACTGGCTAATGCGTTTGTGCATCACTGGCCTCCAGTGAGCGTGATCAGGAATGCCCGAATGTGTGTTGAAAGCTCTGTACTGCAAAGATCTAATGGAGAGTTTCCTTTAGTCCAGTAAGAAACAATGCTTTCCAAACAGAAGGATTGGCATCCTTTTCTTACTACTGTCAAATTGTAAGTTGCTTTGATATGTGGCACAGTGACAACTATGAAGTCGTAGGTGAGTGGCTTTCAACCTTTTTTCATTTGTAGACCTCTACAAAATTTTGAACAAAGGTATGGACCTGGATGCCTTTCGAAATCTAACACATAATCTGTGGACCCTAGGTTGAAAATTGTAGTCCGAGGTGGTCACAGCTGATGACCCATTAAGAATACAATGGTTGTATTCTTTATGTCCTCAATGGGTCATCAGGATACTCCCTGGGACCATTCTGCCTGGAAAATTCCTAAACATTAAGGAGACAATGGTTGTTCACACCCTCCCATCTAAGACATTTCTCCAGAATGACACAAGTTAAAGTATGGATATAACATCAAATTCTTAACTTCTAATCAAAATAGAATTCCTAGACATAAATATAGAATCTTTCCCAGCAAATGACTACCTTTCTATTGATACCAAACATGACATAGTTCCTATGGATTATAGCATTTATGAGATATCCATAGAAAATAATATCATAAATGCTTCCCTAAATCTGGCTCTGCCCTGCCAGGGTCCCTGTCCCCCTTTGCCCCATTGTACACAGGGGGTGCTCCCCCCCCCCCGCCACCGTGGACCTGCCCAAGGTCCTCCTAGCCCCACAAAGTCGACCTAGAGCATCCAGTGTGGACGCTCTAGGTCGACTTTGTAAGTTCCCCTTGAAGTCGACTTTAATTTTAAGTGTAGACCCACTAAGTCGACTTAACGAAGTTGACTTTAAGTCGACTTAGTTAAATCAACTTAAAGTCAACTTAAAAGTGCAAGTGTAGACATAGCCATAGATACAGTAATAAGAATCAGTGATGATGCAGTATATTAAACAACCCCTTGGAGATTCCCTGGCTACTTCCTTGTGCTAACACTTCTTTCTGTTTAAAGGCAGTGAATTCTTAGAGCTGATAGGCCTTAGCAGATAGTTGAAGTGCTCTGGGTAATGCCCCTGTTGACAGAATGCTGAGTTTGCCTTAGTGTTGCTGCATTCTCTGTCTTGTGTGCTGTTAATAGTCTCCTGAGTCAGGTTTGGAGCTGCCAAATATCCTCACACCACTTGGTGATCACTTTTTGCCACATATGTCATCCCCGCATCACACTCCTGTCCAGGTCCAGTATGTGGCAATTCTGGCTGCCGAGACCATGGGCCCAGTCCATGATTGGGAGCAGGAGCGTGCATGCTAAGCTTTAGAGCCCTGCACAGATACAAATACGTGGTTCCGTATCCGATCTGCATCTACAAGAAATGGTCGGCCGATATCCATGTTGTATCCGTGGATGCGGATATAATGCGGATATCTGCAGATATCTGTGTATTTGCAGGGATCTAGCCCTGTACAGATAAAAATATGTGGTTCCGTATCCAATCTGCATCTGCAAGAAATGGTCTGCCAATATCCGCATTGTATCTGCAGATGCGGATATCCGCGGATATAATGCGGATATCTGCAGATTTGCAGGGCTCTGCTAATCTTTCCAGGAGTGGGTTGGGACTGATGACAAAAAGAGAGTGTCTTAGGCTATGTACACACTACAAACTTGTCCCGCAATAAATTGTTGCGGGACAAGCAAAGTGTTATAACTGTAACGCTTTCCCCATCCCCACATTAAGCCTTCTAACGCAAAGGAGCATTCACACGCTCCTTTGCATTTTCGTTAGAAGGAGCCGTGCATGGTGGGCACCTATCCCACCATGCACTGACCAGCCAGCCGTTAGGCTGGCAGCGGGGCTCTCCAGCCGCCGAGATCACTGGGCTTCTCGGTGGCAGGGGAGCCCCAGTAGTGGGGACCCAAGCGGCAGCGGGGTTCTAGCTGCCAGGAGTGCCAGCGGTTCTGGTGGCTAGAGCCCCGCTGCTACAGGGAGTCCCTCAAGCCGCTTGGTTTCCTGGCAGAGAGCAGCTCCGTTTCCCCGCAGCTCAGTTTTCCGGTGAGTTGAGGAACTCCCCGTGGCAGCGGGGCTCTAGCTGCCAGGAGCCTTGGTGGTTAGAGCCCCGCTGCGGATTCCGTCAAGCCGCTCGATTTCCCAGTAGAGAGCCAGGAAACCGAGCAGCTTGAAGGACTCCCTGTAGCAGCGGGGCTCTAGCTGCCATGAGTGCTGGCACTTACTAGTCAATTTCACTGCTCTGCTAGAGCAGTGAAATTGACAAGTATGACAGCTCCAGTGTCCCAGAGCTGCCTCCATTGGCACTCTGGGACATTTCCGGAGGCTGTCTAACCCGCAATGAGTGTACACACACTCTCTATTGCGGGACAGACCACCCGTAGTAAGCATTATCACAATCATCTGGGTGGTTTACTTGTTGCTCAGCAAGAGGGCTGTTATAGTGTGTACGCTCACAGCCTTTTCGCGCAGTAAAGCTCCTTACTGCGTGATAAGGCTGTAGTGTGTACAAGGGCTCAGTTATGGTTTTAAAATGGGGCTGTCTCTGGGTGTGCAAACCAGCATAAGTGCGTTTGTGAGAGAGAAACGAGGAGAGCCCCAGACTCCTAAAGAGTTGTTTAAAAACCCTGAGATACAATTTATGGTGCTCCCCTGTAAAAACTCGCATCTATCCTCCAATGGTACTTGAGATCCTGCCATTATTTTCTGTTCTTCACATCAGAAGCTACTTTAGAGGCTGAGATACCTCCAGGCCTGGTGCTTATTTGCCCTCAGGCTTTTTTCTAACCTGGCAATGTAAATTTCAAATGCTTTAGTGCAAATGAGAATTAGATCTCACTGTGTGCATGGATGTATACCAAACTGTTCAATGATGGCTGCTTATACCGCCAGGGTATTCATAGTATATAGGATTTATGTTATTTGCCTAACTGGAAAAGGTTCCATTTTTGTTGGGTTACTTGATTTTCTTTTTCTAGATAGAGGGAAAATAGTGTGGTATTACAGGAATAAAGGTGAATGGGTGATATGGTCAGGTATTTATTCTTTTCTCTTTTGAGTTTTACTGGTTAATTCAAATGCTGGTTGTCATAGCATTCATATTTCTACCTTGACCAGAGAGAAATCTCTTTACTAGTTTCTACCACAATCTCCCTTTGCAATTGAGAGGCCAGTCTACAAATCATTATAAAAGGCAGCAGCAGTTCTGCACAAGGAATTACTTTTTAATTTTATCAGGGAGGAACAGATGCCCTGGCGTGAACAAACAGGGGAATTGAGAAGCAGCTTCAAGATGCGATGGAGGAAGAGGGTGGAGAAAGAACAGGAATGGAAGTCCAGTGCTTGTCGAATAATACCATTTTGCCCAAAAATGAGACTGCTAGTGAGAATGCTGATGCTTTTATAACTTCAAATTTCAAGGCAGCGGCTTTATTCCCCCATATATATTTGTTTGGCATGCTGACATCACCCACTAGTCAGTCTGTTTCATTGACTGTGTGGGGGAATTGTCCTGTAGTGTGCCAACTTGGCATGCCATCACTGTTTGTTAGTGTATTTCAAGCAAGAACTTCTCCAGTATAAAATAATAGCCTGGGAACCACATTTTTGATGGGAAAGATTTTTCCTTTCCCAATTTTTCCTTGTAGTGAAACAATATATTGTTTCTTAAAACAACATCCCTTTGTTATTTGTTGTTCAGCTTTATGTACTATTTGCCTTTTTGTTACTTAGTCTACAAACTCATATAGCGATCAACTTCGCTGCCTGGTTCCTAGCTCACATTGAGCCCTGTGTAGACAGGAATTCTCTGTATTTTTGTGCCTAGTAAAACAAAGAGGAATTTCTAAAGAAGAAGTGTGGCTTTTTATTGTATTTTTTTAAAGAAATAGATGGTCTTTATCGGATAAGTACAGTAATTGTATATGCTTGAGAACAGTTACGTATGTCTGTGATGGGTCGTCTTTGCAGTCAAGCATTCAAGTTTTGTTTTCCACCCCAGAATTAGCATCAGTCACAACAATTAGTTTGCATGTCTAGATTATAAAAAATTAAACAGTTTAGTGTGGAAGATTTTTTTTTTTTTTAAACATAGTGACTTCAGAGGGTACAGGAAATGCTCATGGGCACAACCGCTTAGCTGGGGTTGAGACATAAAAAGATTGCTTGACCTGCACATAAGGTCATTTTTAATGTTCATTTTTAACACAACGGGATCTCAAGGGTGGGATGAGTGAGGGCGAGGAAGGATGCCTCAGAGAGTTGGACCCTCTTAGAACAAAGCAATAGGGACAGTGTATGTGATTAAAGAGTTGCAAATATTTTTTTTTTTAAAAATTGGTAAGTTCTAGGTGAAATATAAATGGAGTTAATTAGTATGAACAGAAGAAACAAAGCAATATTAATTTACATTATAGATGTAAAAATGGTTAAAGCAATAGTGGCTGTTTTGACTTGTAGTTTCAGGTCTGAAAATGGTAGGAAGGAGCCCAGTATTTTTCAGAGAACAATATTTTGCAGTGCTTTGATTGGGGTGGAGAGCTGGATTTTGTGCTGAAGTGGCAGCTCTGAGTCACATAGTATTAGACCGAGGAGTTTATAAGGAAGTAAAGGAATGTGCACTCAGAAAAAAAGCAAAACGGTTTCAGACCACAGAGTTCTGTACAGCATTTCACCACAGGATTTGAAACACTGGAAATGAAATGGAGTCAATTATGCTGCTGAAGTGGCTGTAGTAGATGCAAAGGGACCGATCTGTCCCATGGGGGCAGGTGAACCATGTGGCCAAGGACTGAGTGAAGTGCTTCTAATGGGATCAGTTGAGATTGTTGGCATATGTTCCATGTAGTTAGGAAATGGATCCAAATGGTGTGAAAAGAGAGAGTTTATTTGACATTCATAGTCTATGGTGTTAAGAGCCTTATGGCCTGGCTTCATGGGAAGCTTCTCCTTTGAATGGTTAGTGAAACAAACCACTGTGTTAATATGTGGAAGGTGCTTATGTGATAAATTGGAGAGGTATGTGATATATTGCCAGTACATACTCCACACACTGTGTTAATATGTGGAAAGTGCCTATTTTAATGTCCAATGTCTTGCAGAACTCTTGGAAAAGGACATTTCCTGTGTTCCCATTAGACTATACGGGGACTTCAAAGACATGACATTTTTGTGATACAAAAGATACATAATTCTTAATGTAGTCCTAAATGGATCACAGGATCTGGTCCAAGAGGTAAATATAACGTAATTAAATTTTACATCTTTGTGAAGGGGAGAGGAATACCAAAGAAATGCAACACAGCAGCATTTAACTTGAAAAATGGGAACTATGCAAGGATGAGAAAGATACTTAAATGGAAATGAAAAGGAACAGTCACAACAGTCAAATGCCTGCAAGTTACATGGAAGCTGTTTTAAAAACACCACAGTAAAGGCTCAGACTGAGGTCAGGTGTACACTGACTGTGGAATTTGGCAGCAGTTGAAGGGAAGATATGCAAGCTATGTGAAATAACTTGTGTATTTA
>ML685942.1:201518-213689 GCA_007922175.1 Pelusios castaneus
ACTTTCTAATGTCCACTTACCTCCCTGGTTCTACTGCACTGAGTCAAACGGAAATGCCATCCCTTCAACTCAGTGCCACTCTTCTTCCGGGGATGGAGTTACTAAATTGAACTCCAGATTGATTGAATGGGTCTTGACTGACCGCTCAATTGAACCAGAAACATCAAACTGATGGTGGTGAATTTGCCACTGTCATTATAAACTTGGCCTAAGTGTATACCCCAAGCAATAATAATAATAATAAAAAGCAAGAAGACAAAAAACAAAACAAAGACCACCACAATTGTTAAACAGTTACAAGCGACAAAGGCAAAAAGGCATCTTTTTAAAAATCTGAAGTCAGATACTACTGAGGAAAATAGTACCAGGCAAATTGTTTGAAACTGTAGCAAGGAACAGGATTATCAGAAATATAGACAAACACAATGTGCTGGGGAAGAGTCAACATGGCTTTTGTTAAGGGAAATCATGCCTCACCAATCTATTAGAATTCTTTGCAGGAGTCAACAAATGTGGACATGGAGATTAGTTGATGTAGAGTATTTGGACTGTCAGAAATCCTTTGTCAAGGTCTCACATCAAAGGCTTTCAGGGAAAGTAAGCTCTCCTGGCAAGAGGAAAGATACTTTCATGGATCAGTAACTGATTAAAAGGTAGGAAGCAAAGGGTGGGAGTAAATGGTCATTTTTCACAATGGAGAGCAGTAGATGGCAGGGTCACCCAAGAATCTGCGCCAGGACTAGTGCTGTTCAACATGTTCATAAATGATCTAGAAAAGGGGGTGAACAGTGAGGTAGGGAAATTTACAAAAGATAAATTACTGAAGATAATAAGTAATCCATATTCGAAAACATCATCGTAACTATACATAGAAAATGATGGGGTTTAAATTAGCTGTTGCTATTCAAGAAAGAGATCTTGGAGGCGTCATGGCTTGTTCTCTGAAAACATTTGCTCAATGTGCAGGGGCAATCAAAAAAGCTAGCAGAATGTTCGGAGCCATTAGGAAAGAGATAGATAATATGACAGAAAATATCATAATGTCACTATATAAATCCACGGTATGTCCACACCTTGAATACTGCATATAATTGTGGTTTCCCCATCTCAAAAGTATATATTTGAATGGGAAAAGATATAGGGATGAGCAACAGAAATGATTAGAATATGGAACAAACTCCATATGAGGAGAGATGTAAAAGATTGAGACTTTTCAGTTTAAAGAAGAGATGATTGGGGGTGAAAGGTGTAATTGAGGTCTATAAAATCATGAGTGGTGTGGAAAAAGTAAATAGAAAAGTGTTTTATTTGTTCACATAATGCAAGAACTACAGGTCATCCACCGAAATTAGTAGGCAGCAAGTTCAAAACAAAAGAAAGCCTGCATTGTGGAGGAGATCAGACTAGATGATCATATTGGTTCCTTCTGACCTATGAATCTAAGTTCTTCATACAATACGTGGTCAACCAGTGGAACTTGTAGCCAGAGGATGTTGTGAAGGACAAAAGTATTAGTGGGTTCAAAAAAAGAATTAGATAAGTTCATGGAGGATAGATCCATCAATAGCTATTAGCCAAAATGGTCGACGATGCATCCCCGTGTTCGTGGTGTCCCTAAAACTCCCACGTCTAGAAGCTGGGACAGGACAACAGTGAAGGGATTACTCAATAATTGTCCTTTTCTGTGCATTCCTTTTGAAGCATCTGGCACTGGCCACTGCCAGGAGACACGATACCGAACTAGATGGACCATTGGTCTGACTGAATACGGCTTTATGTTTTAACATTTTGTAGTATTTCCCATTTATTGGTTTCAGTTTTCCTTTTCTCTTGCACAGGTAATTCCAGTATTGTTTTAAGAACTTTCTAAAATGTTCCTAAATAGTTTTTCTGTGCTTATTATCATTTTTATTGCCATGAATTTGGGCTGACCTGCATGACTCACTTGTCATTTTGCTGCTTTGATGTGATCATCTGAAACTGATGGTGATAAAACCTTTTCTAGCCCACGGTCATGTACTCCCTGCTGGTCTAATGTAGTTCTCAGAGGACAGATTTTGGCATGATATATGCATATGAGGATAGTCCTAGGCTTAGGGTGCACTAGATGATCATCACATCCACCCAGAGTTCCAAAATTCCAAAATGGGTGGTCTGAAAAAGACCCACGGAATGAATTTCAAACTACTACTGTATTTTACTGAGAGTTAAATTTAATTATATGAGCAAACTGGGAAGAGGCCAACTCAGGTTTATTCCAGAACTCAACTCTTCCATAACATATAGAATAACAACATACTCAGCTAATGAAAAACAAGAAGAACCTTGCAGTATTGATGCTCATGAAGGAAAACACTTGTAATCTAGCAATTTCTGAGTACCAATTTAACCCTTTCATGGGTATCACAGAACATCATGGATTATTTTGGATTGGAGTGGAAGAGTTGAAATATAGAGTGTTGAAATATAGGACTGAAGTTATGTCAGGAAACCTGAGATGATCAGGTGATTGTATTTTAACCAGGGAATTTATAATTGCCACAATAGCAAATGTTGAAAGAGCTAGCTGCATTTCTGACCCCTTTCATAGGGTAATAAATAGGTAATGCCATGCAAAGACTGCTTTGCTAATATTACAGCTGCTTACAAGTTCAGTAAATTATGCAGTGCTGCTGCTCACTAAATGGACAAGCTGAAAGAAAATGAGAAAATGGAGGAGCTAATTTACTTACTCATGTTACCGTGGGCCAGGAGCAATGTTGTGAAATTACAGCTACAGCGGTGTAGTGTAGTCTTTGGTCGAGGTAATGGCTCTTTAAACAACTGATTTGCCATGTGTACTTGAAAACTGAGACCAAAATTGTGGGCTGGAGGAAGGAAATGATTCTCTTGTAATAATTTTATCTGCCATTGGCTGCTGAATGATAAAATCCCAGTAGCAGATAAAACTGTATAATTTGATTTCCAAGTACTTGGATATCTATTTTTTTTCATGGTCATAACACAGACTATTTGAAGAAACTGATATTAATATAAACACATTTGGGGAATTATTTGAATAGGCTGGTTCTGGCTGCTTTAGATTTTAATAGCAGATGCTGCATCATTTGAATTCTGATAATTTTCTTTAATAATTTGTTTAGCGAAAAGAACTGTAATATTCTAAATATTAGGGAGCAGATTCTGCTTTGACTTGCACTCTGTGAAGCACCATTGACTTTAGTGAGATTTTATGGGGTTGAAGGTCTGGGCAGTTTGCTATCAGTAGAAATGAAAGAAGAATCAGAAATCAGCTGGAGTTAAATAGGGCTCATGTGACCACAGTTAGCTGTCATTTTTTTTCCTTTTCTGAGCTGCAGCAGCAGACTTTATGCCTATCCTGAACACAATCCCTGCATGCATTCCCTCCCTCTCTGTTTCTCTTGGCTCTTGTTAAGCTCCACAGCTTGTCTTGTGGGACCTTTCCAATGAGAGAGTGGGAGAGAGAGAAAGGAACACCACTGATTTCTGTACAGTGCAAATTGAGCATGAAATGGGCAGTGTGGAAACGGCTAACGGGGCTACAGAGGGAGATCTTGAACAATATTCGTAGGCACATTCATCTGAAGGAGCAGCACCAGGAGAAGGGGAGAGCAAGTGAGCTGAATGTGGGGAGTTTAATTTGATATTTGCCAGGCTGGAGTTCTTGGATTTTGGAGCTGATGCCTGGAAGATTTTTTCAATTAGCTGCTGGGAAACTAAGGAGAGACCTGGAACTGTTAGGCCTTGGCTAGGGATCCCATCCATGGAAAGAATAGATCATTGTAGCAGCAGGGGTAAGTAGAGTGCGGACTTGCAGAGATCTTGTTTGTTTATTTTTTTTTCACTGTTGCAAAATTTTAAAATCTAGATCTACAAACAGTGGGGAAATGCATTTAGTTTGCACCAAATGTTAACAGAAAAATAAAGCAAATGAAAGATACTACAGCTTAACAGGCAGCATTTTCCATGTAGCATTCTCAGATATATCTGGAAGGGGCTTTGGAGTAAAATCTTTCTTTACAGTGTTAAAACCAAGAATCAGGTTTCCCTCCTCTCTCATATTATTAATCTTTGGCCTGTTAGTAGGGCTTATGCACTGAGGAGGTCAATGTGAATAATAAAATTACTGCAGAATGAAGTGTTAGCCTTTAAAACAGCTTTCCTTGTTAAAAATTTGCCACCCTGTTCAATAAATCTGTATTATTTTATAATGTATATTACTTTGTTTTTAAGTTGTAGTAAATCCACTAGTATTAATTACAGGAACTGCATTTGTTGCATTTTATACTGATGCACTTCTGCTCTTAATTGTTGCTAGTAACAGACAGTATTTGTTTTTATTGATGAAACTGGATTTACTAGACAGTTTGAGTTTTTAATTTTTAAAAAATGTTAGCAGTCTTTCTCCCTCTTCAATAATCCTTTCCTTCCCAAAACAAATAAAGTGCCTGTGGCACTTATAAAAACTAACAAATTTATTAAAACACATACTTCCATGGGTTACAGCCCACTTCTCCAGATGTATATATACATGAACTACCCCTCTGGAAGTCCTCTCCTTCCTCTTTCTGCCCCCTAGAAACAATCCTTGGAATAGAGAATGGGAGAGACTGCATAGCCACTCCAAACTTTTATACACATTAGGAACTTAGTTAACACCTTAATGTCTCAAGATACAGGCGATGCCAAAAAATGTGCAAGGACGTCTAACTCGGGGCTTAGATACTATGCTACAGGACCTAAAGAGAAACCTGGGATGGACAGATGAAGCTTTCCAGAAGATTATGAGCAAATTCTTTTCATTTCATAGCCAATAAATAAGTAGCTCAACAGGATCACTGTGTGCGTCTTGGGTTTCTCAGAAAGGAGGCTTTTAAAAACCATGCTTCATACTGCTAATTATCTTAGGGCTGTGTTGAGCTCTGAGGAAGAGGGGACAGGTAGGTGCACTGGCCCAGTTGGAGCCCTGGAAGGATTTGTGGTTCTTTGAGAGTTACCCCTCACTCAGGGTCAGGGAAGGATAGTAGGTTGCTACAGCTTTTCCAGAGTGCAGCCTAATTAACCCCCACCTCCAGTCTCTCCCCCCCACTTTACACTGGCTCAGATCTGCTGGCTTTTGTTTAGGAGGAGTGAAACCGAGGCCCTGCACTTCTCTGCCCATTTGCTTTCCCCAATGCCTTTCCTCCTCTGCCTGGCCACATGGGGAGGATGACAGCTGAGCCCTTCAGTTGTAGGATCACAAATAAAAATCCCACCATGTCTCCTGTCACTTCTCTCTCTCAAAAGGTGACACTTATACAAATGACACAATAAGGAAAAAAATCCTTCCCTTTGTCACTAATACCTGCCTTCTGATCAGAAAAACTGATAGAACTTTAGAAATTGAAGCTACTTTTAATCCTTGCTGGTGGGTGTTTACATTTTTTGCACTTTGTTCAGCAGTGGGACGGGTGTCGCTAGGCTTGGCTGATCTATCTGCTTTTCCTCTTTCTTCGTTCTCATGTGCTGTTTTGCAGTATTGCCAACTCCCAAAGTTACAAAATCATGAGCTAATCTGAAAAAAATTAGATTGGCTTAAAAATCATGGAGGGATTTTTTTTTTTAACCAGTAATAGTTTGGGTTCTTTTTATTGTTTTTATTCTGGTTTGTGACTCTTCTGGTTTATTAAGATGCACTAATATCATGTCATCACGTTTTGAAAACTGAAATGCCCTTGATTCTGTGAGCCCGGACCTTTAAGAAACATTTGTAATACTGTGATTCTCACAATAAAATCTCAAGAGCTGGCAGCACTGAGACAGAGAAATTTTAAAAACTCCTGCTGCCCTAAAACATGCTAGTTTACTCATTTTGCTTAAAGGGCATTTTCCATTAAAAGTGTATGTTCCAGTTTGTGTTTCTGAAACTCTTATTTAAAAACAAAATCCCCTCTGCCACAAGTGGGGCCTAAGTTATGGTACCCAGAGGTGACTTTTTGAGGAAGTGTGGCAGTGTATGCATTTAAACCTTTGTCACTCATATAAAAGCAATGAGATCATATATCCCTGAAAATTTAGAGTTCTTGCTAATGCTTTTATTAAGGGAATATTTCATTAATGTGGTAATTGTTTTATGGGAAGTGATTTGAAATAGATTATTCTTGTCCTTCAAGATTATTTTAATTTCCTTTTGGCTGCTTTACTCTTATTGCGTTTTGCTTCATGGGCAAGCTCTGACATCTGCACAGCAGACCACATGGGCACCGCTTTTCTCCCGCTGAACTGGCCGCATGGACTTGCAGGAGTGTCAGCACTCAAACACCCTCTCGTGAGAACACGGTAGCTGCACTGTAAGACACCACCCATCCTTCCCTTGTTTGTGAAAATGGAATATTCCTTTTTTTTTTCTTTTTGGCAAAGGAAAACGATTATTTAATCAACAGCATTCTGTAGTAGTGACAGTGTGCTTGGATGTCAGGTGCCTAACTGCCTCTAAATGTCAGATCTATGCTACAAACTTACGTCTTGCGTTACACTGATGTTATTAAATGGGAATGTAATTAAATATAAAGATGCCCAGGACCAGGACTTCGTGTGTGTTTATTTTTAAATTCTATCTCATTGCTCCAGAAATACTTATTCTAGATATATATTTAGTTTCTGATTTATGAATATCCCCAAAAGTGGGCCTGTCTTAAGATATGGGTTTTTACATGATTTTCCTGGCAGTCACCAAAATTGCAGAGTTCAGGGGATAGGCACGTGGAAGGTTTGTTTTTACATGTCAGCTGTATGAACTTCATGAAAACATTCCGCTTTCAAACTTTAAAAGGATTTTGATCCCTAATATAGACCAGATCCTTACTGGCTACAGCTGTAAAATTAGATCTAAAAATGTGCATGTTTAAATGTCCATGTCTGAAAATCATTCCTCTTTACAAGGCGTGAACCACCAAACCAGGTAAAAATGTTTCCTGCAATATATTATAGGTCTGTTCTGAAAAGGAAAGCTGTGAAATCGCTTTGTGGGGCTCCATGGTTGTGGGGCTCTCAATAACTCTGAGAACAGAGTCTTGTGGCACTTTTAAAGACTAACAGATTTATTAATCTCATGAGCTTTCGTGGGAGAAAATCCCACTTCGTCAGACGCTTTGAAGATAGGAAAGTTACAGAGTGGGAGGAAATTAAATGCAGGGGAGTGTATGACATAGCATCAGGTCAGGCTGTAACAGCAAATGACTCTGAGGTAACAAATGATAGTTTACAAGTAATGTATAAAGCTTCCATCACCAGTAACTCCACCTGGGAGTTGATTGTCAAGATGAGATATTTCCAGTTCATGCACCATCACCAACAATGGATGAGTCTATAGGTTAAAGTTTCTGTCCCCATCTGTATAATCCTATTTTCTTCTTCCAGTATGTGCCATTGTATATCCTCCATAGATGCACATTAGCCTCATGCACAGGTGATTGGATTTTTTTGAATAACTGTGCCACTGTGTTCCCATGTGAAGAAACACTTGTTCTTCACCCTCCTTATATTTGATTTATTTGGGCCTTTCTGAAAAATATAAACAGAAAGACACCCCCCGGTACAGCGGGGCAAGGCACTTCATGCTAGCTGCTTTGGTGGATTAAAAACTTCACTGACTGACCTGCGATGAACTCATTCACTGGCTGCTGGGTATTGCTGATGCTTTTTCTCTGTGGGAGAACCACATGTCTGATAAGTGTCCTGTGTGTAAATCCTTCTTGGTGCGGACCTGCAAATTGATGGACACACATCTGTAGTTACACCTAGTCAAGTAATCAATGTATATCATCTCCGACCCAAAGGAGACACCTGCTTCAAAGGAACTCACAGGATTGTTCCCAGAAATTACCAGATGATTCAACTTTTGCTCCACAGGCAGACTGAGGCCAAGTTCATTACCAGATGCCTTCCCTCTCCCTTCCCTTTCTACCTGTTCTTCAGCTTGCCAGGGTGATCTCCAAGATCAGGAGAGATAAAGCAATGGTCCTCGTTGCCTCTTATTGGCTGAGGTAATTCTGGTTGACCGATCTCTTAAAAATGTCTGTTCAACCTCTGATCCAGTTCCCTGGCTGTCCCCTCCAGATTTCACAGCACCATAGCTTGCTGCACCTAAAGGTACCACCGACGGGGACTGTTCCCTACAGGTCCAGAAAATTCTGTTTCACACCAGGAGAAATTCTACCAGATGGATGTACTCACATCTGCGAAAAAGGTTTCTGATATGAGTAGGCCATCATGGTCTGGACCTGGCCCAGGCCTCAGTACCAAAGATTCTTGATTACCCGTTACACTTGAAACAGGCTGGACTTTTATTTAGCTCTTTTAAAGCTTACAGCAGCTTCAGTTTGCCTCCTGCCTGTGCAGTTGGGCTCAGTCTTTTCTCAGTCCATGTTATTGATGTTTCTCACAGTATTCTTACACACTTTTGCACTTGTCAGAGAGCCTGCTCTCACCTGGGATCTCAGTTGGGTCTTCCTGGGGCTCTTGGGACCTCAGAGCCTCTCTCAGAATGTTCCCTTCATCACTTGACTCTGAAGTCATTCTTCCTGGGGGCTCTCACTTCAGCCAGGAGAGTACATGAGCTTCAGGTGCTTCTGGTTGAGCCCTTCTATCTGACATTCTGTGTGAACAAGGTTGTGCTGTTACACACCTGAACTTCATTCGGAAAGTGGTCTCAGATTTTCATTTAAACCAGTGATCAGCTTACTTGTCTTCTTCCCAAAACCACACTCAGTGACTGGAGAAGAAAAACCTCCATTCACTTGGTATTTTCAGAGCTTTACTTTATTATATTGATAGGACCAAATCATTATACAGTTGCACCATTTCTTTATTGCTAGCCTCCATCCCCATCTTTTGGACTCACCAGCTACCATGGGCTTTAAAAGGCAAGGGAAATGAGAGAGGGTTATGGCTGCTCTATCCTTTAGACTACCACAAGGGAGACCTGGGAGGCACGTGTGGCCTAATGGACACTGCTATTTAAAACAAATACGATCCTGTGGAGCATGCGTTCCTACAGTAGGATCCATTCTGACTATGAATCTCAACAGTAGTGTACTGAGGGGGTGAGGGAAGCATGGCCCTGGAGCCGCCTGGGAGAGGGCGCCAGCTGCTGAGTGTGAGAGAGTATCCTCTTGGGCAGCTGAGTTGGAGCAGAGCCCTTCCTCTTGGTGTGCCTGGCTCTTCTTGGGAGGCTGCTCCGCTCTGAGTTCCTGGATCAGTTGAGGTGATGCAAGAGGGCAGGGCTGGGGAGGAGGATGAGGGATTCCTTCAGCAGCAATATGGTAAGTAAGGGAGGATGGGAGGAAAGTCGGGAAATCCTGGAGTTTGGGGTGCATGGGCTGGATGGAACCTGCTGGGGTAGGGGCTGCTGCCCCCCAGTCTCCTGTTGCAGCTGTAGGGGCTGGGGGGCTGCAACAGCCCTCTCCTATCCCTACTACTGCTTGTGGCATGCAATGGGAATGGCTGTCCGGCAGAGGAGAGAGGGGGAAAGTATTTCCTAAATCCTCAAGTGTGACTTTGCATCTTAAAACAAATAAATAAATGCAGAACAAAGCTGGCCCTGCAAAGCTCACCTTCCTGAGCAGTGAGTACTCAGCATGAGCACCATGCATTGGGTAAGAGCAGGGGGGCAGCGGAACCAAGCCTTTATTTTGACCCCCCCCAAATCTCCCGCCCTCCCTGGGGCAGCTGGGGGAGGAGGGGGGAATGGTACAGGGACTCCTCCTGCTCATCGCGTGGGGTGTGTGAAGCAGTGGGGGCCACAAATTTAGGCTTGGCCCTTCGGTGCTGGAGATCCTTATTACGCCACTGCATAACAAAGAACCAGTTACCACTTTTTCTTCAGAGTCCTGTGGCACTTTTAAAGACTAACAGATTTATTTATCGCATGAGCTTTCGTGGGAGAAAATCTCACTTCGTCAGACGCTTTGAAGATAGGAAAGTTGTCTGACGAAGTGGGATTTTCTCCCACGAAAGCTCATGTGATAAATAAATCTGTTAGTCTTTAAAAGTGCCACAGGACTCTGTTGTCTTTCTACAATAGACTAACACGCTACCCCTTTGGAATTTCACCTTTTCTTCATTAGCATTGCAGATTTGTAACTGAGGGCAGAATTTGGTCTGCAGCAGGAACTTTATTTAAAGGAATACAGTCTACTTCCGAATCAAACTTCCATCTGATGTTATTGACTGTTTAAGGTAGCGTCGAAGACTACAGTATTTGGAAGGAGCTAGAGGGAAAAAACACACTTTTTTCTATTTCCCACAGTTTGCTTGGAGACTATTTTTACCTGAAGTTTGTCAGCTAGAATATTTAACAACCCTCCATGCTTCAACTTGACATTTTCTGATTTTTCACAGCATTCCAATCTAGGTTTCCTATGGGTCGTAGCATGTCCCCCTGCCCACTCAGTCCTTGGACTGTCTGCTGAATCTCCAAGCAAAGGTTCAAGTTTTGATGTGAACTTGCATCACCTAGGAGCAAATTTAGACAACTAATTTCACACAAGCCAGGGAACGTCTGTCATGCCGCTACTACCCTGTTTTATATGCTTGAGTGACATTTTCTGTTGTAGGTTTCATTAAACCAAACTAACAGATGTTGAAAAAAACAGAAAAAGACAGAATCTTGTTTGCGTTCTGCCTCTTTTCCAAAAAGCAACACCTGGCCTCACTCCAGAATATGAATACACACAGCTAAGCAAGGTAGGAGTAAAGAGGCCAGAGTGGGACCTTGGGATGCTTATACACAATGGAGTATGACGCACTTTGCAAAATTGACCTGAATATTTATTGCCCTAGGAAGAGCTCAGTTTCCTTGTCCTTTATCATGGTGGTGGTAATTATAATGATGATGATGATTGGAATGGCAGATTTATGCTGCAGCAACAAGAAAAGGGCCCCGTTGATTGTGGATGTCGTGTTGCACCTTTGCCGTCTTCAGTTCATGTGTATCTTTGTGTGATTTCACCATGCCCTTATTTTGGTAGGTCTGCACTAAGTCACAAGAACCATTTTACCTCTTTTATGGCTCATTTGCTGCTTTCTAGGTGGTTGTTGCTGGCCACTATTGGATGCAGCTCTTGAGTTCTTAAAAGAACAATTTCAAGGGGCAGTAAATGAGAAGTGAACGTTTGTATAAACCTTCCCCTTACCCTCTTTGGACAGTCCTGTTCTGTCTTCACTTTGCTTGTTACTTTGTGTATTTGTGCTTAGATAAAGAACTCTTTCTATCACACACACCATTTTCCTTTTGGGAAGTCCTGTAAGACCGCATTAAGATTTTCACAAGAGCAGGTAGGAGTAGAAGAGGGTCTGTGTGGAAGTGAAATTAACGAATTTAGAAAAACAAATTCTGGAAAAATAAAGCCAGGTAAATGAGTTTATGCATAATTTCTTTGGAAGTTTTCCCAAGTATGAAAAGGCTTTCCCAGCTAAAACTGTGCTTCTAATAAAATAGCAATAGCATATTTACCAAACCCAAATTTTAGAATGAGCATCATTTATAAGAAAAATAGATCCAGGTAATTGATTTACTAAACTAATTTGAGATTAAATAGTGTGTGAATTATTGTAGTTATTTAGAAGATAGTGAAATTACTGCCTGTTGTCCTCTGAAAAACCCTAACATTGAAAAAGACAGGAATAGCTCCTGTTTCTAGAGTGACATGTTGTATATAACCGTTGATATTCCATTGTAATACACTGAAACAATCTATTTGGCTAAATGTTGGAGTATGATTAAAGTTTTGTTTCAGTGAATTTTCAAGGGCTTGAAACTGAGAATTGCCAGGTGGTGCTTGTTGTGAGTCTTTCAATTAAATGTCATTTAACTGGAAAATGCTGATTTACTGAAACCAATTTTTTTTGTGGAAACATATTGGTTTCAGAAAAACTTTTGTTGGGAATATTTCTCAAGTCTGGGTTAGAATTTAGAGCGAGAGAGACACTGACTAACTCTCTAGCCTGGTGGCTAGGGTATTTCCCTTAATGAAACATGTAGAAAAGGACTTGAACTTGGGTCTTTCGCAGTCCAGGTTGCACCCACGTGTGTGTGTGTGTGTGTGTGTGTGTGTGTGTGTGTGAGAGAGAGAGAGAGAGAGAGAGAGAGAGAGAGAGAGAGAGAGAGAG
>ML685942.1:213699-268716 GCA_007922175.1 Pelusios castaneus
GAGAGAGAGAGAGAGAGAGAGAGAGAGAGAGAGAGAGAGAGAGAGAGAGAGAGACGTTTGTTTTGATGTGGAATGAAAACAAATTTTCAATATTTTGCTGAATTAAATTCTTGTTTTTGGCCAGCCCAAATGCCCTCACTCTAATTAATATAAATGAAAATTGAGAGCACACTGCATCTCACAGGGGGCTGTGATATTACGTAAATAATGTGTTTCCTTTTTAACTATAATGAGGTATTTAGGACCATGGTGTATAACTAAGCGCCATAATGAAAAAGAGAGTGATTCCTGATCTTTAGCAGTGGAAATAAATGAGAAAAGGCCAAATCTTGTAGTGCTTTCTGAGGCCAAACTCTCCCTGAATTTTGTCTGAGTAAATACACTAGGTATGACAGGATTTGTCTCTGGATATTATTTAACCGGGGCTAGAAATAGTTTGCAAGACAAATTAGCTTCTTATTTCTTGCTTTTGGCTATCAAATGTAATTTTCACCCAGTATGTACATTCCTCACTGGTGTATAAAGGTGGCATTTGTACTTTGTTTTCACTTGTCTGATTTGCTAAGTTTCACAAACATCATAAATTAACAAGAAGCCAGACTTCAAGGAGTCATTAAAAATGTGGTGGTTGAAAAAGAGAAAAGTTCCAACTATTGCCAGAAAACTGATCAAATGTAATAGCGGTTTAGACATTTAATGAGCTTTTTCTGAAGCTGAGCCTGAGTAGCAGCAATTTCAGTCTGTGCCAGGGAGTAACCTTAAATTCCATCCTGGAAAAATGAAAAAAAAGATTACCAGGTTTCCTTGGAACAATGACATGCCCTTGGCCAGGAAAAGTATCAACCTTTCCACTGACTTATAACTCCTGGCAAGAGGCAGTTCATGGTTCTTTAGCATTCTCCTCCTCTCTTCTGACTTGGTAATTCTGCATTTGCACTGCAGTGACTAATGGCTGAGTTTCTGAGGTGCACTGTGGTTGTATTTGGATTGGTTGCCATGTTCAGAAGGGGAATTGATGTATTATTCTTTATAAATACATTGCCGTGTTTGACCGACAAGTAGTAGACCTCCCTAGGGGTTCGTCTGCCAAATAGTTAACTTGGATGCTAGTCTGGAGTTGTAGTAGCCCTGGTGTAAACTGCCACCTGTATGTTTACTGCTCTGTTCTTCCCCAGTGAATTGTGGGGAAACTTGTCTGTCCTTCTGGGCAAATAGATGTAGAAGGAAGAATTGTGGGGAAGGAATTGGAAGACTATCAACATGCAAGTGATTTAGCCTGAAGTCCTCATTGGAAACTGGGTGGGTTACCAGCCAGAGTGAAAGCTGAAAATCTGGGTTGTAATGCTTTTTCTCCTGACCCCGGCTGGGCTGGCTAGCCCTGAAGTGAAAGCATCACTTCACTCAGATAAGAGGGTTTTGTGTGTCGACAAGGGAGAGGTGTTAAGAGCCCCGCCTAACTCTGTGATGAAGACATTCCTGGGTATGAATCTGTATAGGTTTGAGGTAGGCTGTCCCTTTGTAAAGTGAACTTCCCCATCCTCCACTTTCCCTGCTGCCATTCTTTGTGGCCCAGCTATTCCTTAATGTTGCTTTCTCCAATTTCCCTGTGCCTTCCCATTGCCCTGGCTCATGTGAGAGGTCATCATTTGGGAGCTCCCTCTTATGCAGCATGTGGCTTTGCCTTTGGCAGGCTATCTCAAAGGACACCAGTACTTCACTATTTTCAGGAAATACCAATGTTTTTCCCCTTGTGTGCATCGATTGGTCTAGTACAGGGGTCTGCAACCTGAAAGATAAGAAGAGCCATTTTAAAAAATTCCTTCAATAACCAAGTGTTTGGAGATCTGCAATGGGTGTAGCCGCCTGTTGGGGGGGAGCTGGGCCAGAGCATCTGCCACAGGGTCCCCTGTGGCTGTGGGGGAGCCTGGAGCTGCAAGGGGTCAGCCAAAGAGCCGCAAGCGGCTGCAGAGCCACAGGTTGCAGACCCCTGGTCTAGTAATAGTTCAAAGTGAGATGAAAGCCAGTGCTACACTGCTTTGCAAAATTCTACTTGCCCTCTATGCAGAGAGCAACTTTTTTGGACAGTTACTGTCTGAGTGCGTGGATGTAATTTGTGCCTTGCTGGATAAATGTTCCTGGCACATTTTGTGAGGGTGAGTGCCCAGAATACTGTATCGTATGTAGATCAAATCCAAGTTTATCAGAAACAGAACAACACATTCATCAGTGTGTCAATTGATGCACTTAATGTAGAGAGTCAGGAACAAGGGCATGTTCTGTCAATATCTTGTCCTGAATGCAGAAAATGTATTTGACGGCATGAGTTGGCAGTGGATATGTGAGCTTGAGTATGTATTCTGCTAAATGACACAGAAGTCAAGCCCCTGGGGCCCAGGTCACCAGCATCAGAACATTTACCTGCATAATTGCTCATAGCCCTCTTACTGGTCTATCCAGAATGTCAGTGGAAGTTTATAAAGGAGACATTCACCAGGCCCTAGAAGTACATGTAAGGTATGGGCTTCTCTGCTTATGCTGATCCACAGTTGCCGTAGAATAGACATTTGTAGAAGAGCTTGAGAGATTTACCATGAAATGTTCCATAAATTCCATTGCACTTGGTCACAGAGGTATTCTAAGGTCTGATGAGAGCTCACACTTTGGCTCTGCTGAAGGTCAGATCTCCACAGGATTAGTCCTGAGTCAGCATTCACTCCCTGCCCCCACTACTTGTTGGGGCTCAAAAAGTGGTTTGATGTATTCAGAACACCTTTTGTGATGGCACAAGTGGATGTGGGATTCAGGAGGTTTGATATGCTTCTGTTAATTTCAGTAGAAGGAGATTTTGGTCTCAGATAGGTTTTGGAGGTCAAGCCTGCTTTCAGCAGCTTTTTGTACCTTGTGTAGTTATCTTCCCCCCCTCGTTGTTATTACCTAAGGGAAATCGGACATGTTTTTGAGTAAAATGTAGATTAAATTTGCTAACCAAGGCAAAGCATTGTTTACTGCTGTGTGCAGAAGGATTTATGTCATGGAAATGAAGGCAATCAGTTACAAAATACATGTTCCTTTGGCAAAGCTCTTGTAATCTTTTCCTTAATAAGCTCTGTTTTCAGTGATGACTCTCTGCCAGTGATCATGTATTTTATACATGTTGATACAGGTGTGTGTGTGTGTGTGTGTGTGTGTGTGTGTGTGTGTGTGTGTGTGAGGGAGAGACGAGAAAGAGAGATCAGCGAAGAATATTCTCAGCTTTACAAAGAAGAAGTTGGAATAAGTTTCATAGACATCTAAACCAACCCTTGTTTTCAAAGTTTGGCACAAAATATTCTTTAATCAGGACAATTAGATGATGTGGCCAGCATTATTTGGGAAAGTGGAAGAACAAGAAAACTAAATCAGAAAAATCCAAACAAGATTTGCTTCAGCGTCTTGCACTACAGACATAGCTGATGTACATGGGCAAAGCTCCACTGAGCAATATCAGTTTACACCAGCTGGGGTCTGGCCCTTTAAAGTAGTAACTAAAAATCCTAGTTTTCACAATAGATTTAGGGAGTGATTTTCTTTAAAAACTCTTGTGGAAATCTGTCTTGTAGTATATGGAACAAACATTCTGTAATCCGTCACTGGGGCGTAAAGTATTACAATAGTCTATTAGATGCTATTCAGAAGTCACCCATTCATTATTTTATATCTCTGGTCCTGTTGACAAGTGTAATGTACTCTTGAAAGTGGTACACTTAAAAGCCGCATTCAGTTTAAGTCCTCTCGGTTGTCTTTGGCCCATGCTTTTTAGAGTCTGTCAGGATGGTGGCAGGTCTTGTGTGCCTTTCATACAGCCAGCTTCTCAGTCAGGATTTGTGATTGCAGAGTCCAGACAAATGAATGAATTCCAAACAAATGAATGCCTGCCGTTTGGCCAAAATGCTGATTTGCCACAGATCAATATAATGCTTATTCATAGAAAGCTACCAGAATGAAACTTCCCAAGCCTCTTCTAACTTCCGAGAGGGCAAATGAATTGTATTTTGTCCAATTGCAAGAAAAGCACCATAATATACTACCCCATAGAAATTCAGTCTGTGTGTGTGTGTGCGTTAAAATATTTATAGTATTAAACTACATAATTTCAAATCACACTTCTAGATTATGTTGTACACATAAGCTGATAACTCCTATATTTTTGTTGTTTATTTCTAGAAGAGAAATCCAGAAAGCCAATACATTCTTCTCTGCAGGAGACTCATTTAATCGCTCTGTTGAGCTGCTATCTTACTAGAGATGAGCTGCTTTATCCCAGACAATGAAAGGAGCCAATGAAGTAGAAGGTTTTGGGGTTTTTTCCGTTAGCTCTGTCTGTATAAATGATCAATAAAGTCTTGGCTGGCAACCATTGCTTTTTTTTCCCTGCAAAATATATGTTGCCTTTCAAGATACCAGGCATGGAACTGTTCCCATTTAAGTGGACTGATGCAGTGAGATCATGCTTGTTTCTGTGGCTGGTATTTAGTTTTGGAAGTCTTTGCTGCTATTCAGTTTATTACAGTTAGCTATTGTTCAGTGGTCCATTATATTAGCTGCACAGGGTGACGTGAGAATTTGAAGGCAGAAGAAAAATGAATGTCAGCTCTCTGACAAATAACAGCTAAGGCAAACAGAAACCTAACACAAGTCTATAGCCGTGGCAATCAAAGTCCAAATTTCTTGGTCATGCTATGGTCAAGGTCCAGATTTCAGAGAAAACGATACAACAATAAAAATAATGATAATAAATAAACAAAAGATTTCATGGTCTGTTCAAAAGGGTCTGGTGGTCCATCAATTGATTAACCATAGGCCTTGTACACACTACAAAGTTATTGCGCGATAAAGCCCTTTAATGCGCAATAACAAACAGAGCGTACACACACAACTTACAGTTATTCCGCGTTAAGTCCCTTCTTTTTGCGCAAAATGTAAACCACCTAAACGAGCGTGGTTGCTGCTAACGCGGAATAGTTGTTGCGCGATGGCCAGTGTGTGTACGCTTATCGCGCAATGTGAATATAACGGAAATGGCCCACAATTCAAATTCCATCCCTTCTGCACTTCCGCCTGTACTCTATCGTCGTGACGTCATTTTTCCCGACCTCCTCTTCTGTCCCGCGAATTTTTGAATTCACCACTCTCCCTTCTGCCTCGCTGTTCGGTGCTGCTGCCTCTGTGTGCTTCGCTCGCAATGTCGTCGCGCCGCAGCAAACGAGCTCCAGCCTGGACAGCAGCAGAGGTGATGGACTTGATCGGCATCTGGGGAGAGTCCGCCGTGCAGTCACAGTTACGTGGCAGCCGGAGGAATTTTGACATTTTCGGTCAAATATCCAAAGCCATGACCGAAAAGGGGTACGAGCGAGACACCCTGCAGTGCCGGGCAAAGGTGAAGGAGCTGCGGATAACATTTCACAGAGCCAGAGAGGCTAACCGGCGCTCTGGCTCCGCGCCAGCAACGTGCAAGTACTATAAGGAGCTGGAGGCGATCCTGGGCGGCGATCCCACAACCACCCCGAACTGCACGGTAGACACCTCGGAGACTGCACCCCAAACAGAGAAGGAAGCAGAAGGCGACGAGGCAATTGTGGACGAGGAATCAGAAGAAGAAGACTACGAGGACGGAGAGAACGGAGCCACTGACCCGGGGAGCCAGGAGTTATTTTCCACCCAGCCAGAAACAAGCTCCACTGATTCCTTCTCCACGCCTACCCAGGAATCATCAGAAGGCAGCTCTGGTAAGTCCCGTTCGCAATGTCCTCTATTCTAGGTGCTACAGCTCAGCGTAGACATGGTTTTTTTGCAAGGGGTTTTTGTTTTCGGTGTCCTCAGTTCTGTTCCTTACAGAACTGTAAAGGTGTTACTAGCATTACTTAAAAAGGTCATCGATGTATGCCTCGATTTCCAAGTAGTCGTTCCCTTTCAACTCACTGAACGCGTCATCCAAATATTTCCAGAGTCTTCTCTTGAAATTACATGGTAGAGCATTCCTTTGCACTCCACCATTCAGGGACACTCTTCCTTTCAGACTCGCAAGCACTCCTGCGGGCAACATTGCTGCGCACAGTCCTGCAGCGTAAGGTCCCGGCTTGAAGTCGGCAACATGAAGGAGATGCATTCTCGCTTGCAGAGGCACTCTAAGCAGTGTGAGATCTGCCTCTATTTCAGCCATCTCGGGCACGGGATCAGAACTTGGTGTGGCAATAGTCAACTCTCCGTTGTACTAGCTCTGCAACCCGTACCAAGCTTTGGGAAATCTGTTACCGCCCCCCCATAGGTCCCCTCTTGTGTATTGAAGGAATGTGTGGGGAGAACAACATCATTTGCTCCTGACCGTGGCGAGAACAATAGCGGCATTCTACATTTTTCATATCTGAACAGGAATGACCTTCGGTGGACAGTCTACAGCTGCAGCTGAGCGTCTGAGGAGGATAAGGCGGAGGCCTCGCAGGAGCAAGGAAGACGTCTTCCAGGAGCTCATGCAGTTCCATGAGGCTTCTGCGAGGGAGACAAGGCAATGGAGGAGGCAGTGCAGGCAGGACAGGAGACAGAGCAGTGCGAGGAGAGAGCAGCAGAAGGATGCCCTGATAGGCATCATGCAGGAGCAGACCAACCTCCTCAAGACCATGGTCGGTCTGCTACAGGCTCGCACCCCCCATCATCAGCCTCATATGCCTTTCAGTGCATCCACGCCACATTCCCCCCCCAGACAGTTTTTAGACCACCATGGACATCCATGGTGTAACCCTAACAGAACCCCTCCCCCAACATATGTAGTTGAGTCCCGCACCTACACCCACCTTTAGTCCCTACTCCCCTCAAACCCGAGTTTTGATCAATGTTAATTAAATAAAGTTGAATCCTTGTTAAACTTAATCAGACTTTCTTTATTTGTTTCATTAATTTAACATTAACGGTTTTTGATTCAATGAATGTTTACAGGGGAAAAACACAAAATTTCTAAAGCTTAATTTTTAACAGTTGAAACATATAGGAAATGGTTAGTAACTATATTCAAAGGTACAATTTTAACCAACAGTACTAAAATGGGTTTTTAACGCATCCCTTATGCGAACTGCCCTTAGCTGCGCCCCCCGGATACCCCTCGTGTCTGGTTGCTGGTAGGCATTTTCCAGACGTTGTGCCTCAGTGGTCCAAGAGTTCCTGAATCTCTCCCCCCGGCTTTCACATATATTGTGAAGAACACAGCAAGCCGAAATAACTAATGGGATCCTGTCCTCGTGGAGATCTAGCCTGCCATACAGCGCTCTCCAGCGCGCTTTTAAACGGCCAAAGGCACACTCCACAACCATTCTGCATCTACTTAACCGGTAATTGAAACGCTCCTTGTCAGGATCCAACTTCCCGGTGTACGGCTTCATGAGCCATGGCATCAGTGGGTAGGCGGGGTCCCCAAGTATCACCACTGGCATCTCTACACCGCCCACAATTATTTTCTCGTCTGGAAAAAATGTGCCAGCATGTAGCCTTCTGAATAGTCCAGAGTTTCTAAAGATGCGTGCATCGTGCACCTTTCCAGACCAGCCAGCATTAATGTCCATAAAGCGACCACGGTGGTCCACCAGTGCCTGTAGAACCATCGAAAAGTATCCTTTCCTGTTGATGTATTCAGAGGCAAGGTGGTCGGGAGCGAGAATAGGGATGTGAGTCCCATCTATTGCACCCCCACAGTTCGGGAAGCCCAACTCATTAAATCCTGCGATGATCTCCCTCACGTTTCCCGGGGTCACCATCCTCCTGAGCAGAATACGGTTGATGGCTCTGCATACTTGTGACAGTGCCACTCCAACGGTCGAGCGTCCAACCCCAAACTGGTTTGCGACCGAGCGGTAGCAGTCTGGAGTCGCCAGTTTCCAAAGTGCGATAGCCACACGCTTCTCCACGGTCATGGCGGGTCTCATCCTCGTGTCCTTGCATCGAAGGGCAGGGGCAAGCTCCTGGCATAGCTCCATAAATGTGGCTTTCCGCATTCTAAAGTTCTGTTGCCACTGATCATCATCCCACAGCTGAAGGACGATTCGTTCCCACCAGTCTGTGCTCGTCTGCCGGGACCAAACACGGCGGTTCAGGCTGTGTTGCTGGTCCGCGAAACTGATCAGAATGTCCGTTTGGTTTTCAATGCTGTCATCATCCGAGACCGAGTCATCCGTGTCATGCTCCGAATCATAGCCAAAGGCAAACCGCAACAGAATCTGGGCTGTGTTCACAATGCTGAAGGCAGCATTCAAGATCACAGCTGAATCCATGTCGATTCTGAAAAGGCAGTGCCGAGAAGAAGGTTGCTTCAATTTGAAATTCGCGCTCGTTGCTATTGGCAACCGCTGGGTAGCGTCAGTAGCGGAATGCACCACGGGAGATGATACTGGGGACTCTGGGATACGTACCCACAATCCCCTTCGCTTTCCTGGAGGACTGCGCTCAGAAGGGGGGGGGCTTTGTTCCGTTAGAGCAAGCATAGTGTGTACGCGATCTCGCGCAACAACAGCCACGGGAGAATTAATGCGGAAGAGGATTATTGCGCGTTAAAAATGGTAGTGTGTACATAGCCATAATGTATAGGATTTTGTGCACTCTTCTGTCCTTCAGTGCATGTCTAATAATGCAGAATGAATGCTCATAAGCTTGTCTTTATCTGTGTAGCTGATTGATAGTATGGCATAAATTTACAGCACTGGGAATTTGCATGTAACTGTCAGTGCATAATTTATTCCGAAGGCCATCTTTAAAATGAAAAAGTAAGTTCTTGTAGCATTCTCATTAAGTTCCATTGCTGTATTTAGCCATTTCACTGTGTCTAAAATTTAGTGGGTACCATATTTTCCTGTTCAGTCTTCTCAAATGTTTTAATGGAGTCTCAAAGCATGTCTCATTATAAAATGCTGCCATTGAAAAGATTATGATGCTGTAAAAAAGATTAATAAAGTCAATCATGTCTACTTAGGTTAGCTGAGCACACATTTCCCAAGAATACATTAATCAAACATAAATATACAACTGCATAATTGTCTATTATTTTCAGGAAATTCTAGATTATGATTTTGAAGGTGAAAGTGAATATTTCAAGTGATATAAAAAAAGTCAAACTTCCTATAAAATGTTCCAGACTGATGTTTCTGTTCAGTGATTGTCATCCAGCTGAAGTTCAGGGGGCTGTAGGGGAGGAAAGTACTCTTTTGTCACAGTGTCTGTTTCTGGCTTCTCTTCTATGAAGATTAAAACAATTTGACCAGGTTGGAGTCCGTTCTGCCCATAGGACTTGGTCCAAAATCCATCAAGGTTAATGGGAGGCTTTCCTTTGAGTTCAGTGGGCTTTAGATCAGGTCCATAAGAATACAGTATGCAGTTCTGGTTGCCCCATCTCAAAAAAAAAATATTGGAATTGAAAAAAGTACAGAGAAGGGCACCAAAAATAATTACAGATATGGAACTGCTGCCATAGGAGGAGAGCGGAAAAAGGCTAGGATTGTTCGGTTTGGAAAAGAGACCGCTCAGGGAGACCGTCCATTTGTCATGGGAAGCTGATAGAACACCTCAGATCAGCTGATTGCATTTTTATATTGCATGGCCCTACTGCATGCTATTTCTATTCCTGCTCATATTTTAGAGAGCAGTGGATTAGGGAATAGGGAATATTCAGAGAAGCCAATAGCTGGAGGCCTGCAGCATCTCACTTCCCAACTTAGTCCATGTCTCCTGTGAGATACATAAGGTTAAAAAACAAAAACAAACAAAACCCCAAACACTAAGATGTTGACTTTTTTGACTTAGAATTACTTGATGGGGAATTCAGACAGGTGGCTTTTCCATAACTTCCTTCCTTCTCTGTGGAACCTAAGTATTGGAGGTGGATGAGGCATTCTATGGACAACTAGCAGAAGTTTCCAGATCGCAGGCCCTGGTTCTCATGGGTGACTTCAATTACCCTGATATCTGCTGAGAGGACAATCCCGGAAGTTTTTGGAGAGTGTTGAGGACAACTTCATGGTACAAATGCTGGAGGAACCAACTAGGGGACTTGCACCTCTAGACCTGCTGCTCACAAACAGAGCATTGGTAGAGGAAGTAGAAGTGAATGGCAACCTGGCAGCAGGGATCATGAGATGGTAGAATTCAGGATCCTGATCAATGGAAGGAAGGAAAGAAGCAGAACACACCCTGAATTTCAGAAAAGCAAATTTTGTCTCCCTTAGGGAACTGATGGGCAGGATCCCTTGGGAGGCTGATCTGAAGGGGAAACGCGTCCAGGAGAGCTGGCTGTATTTTAAAGAAACCCTGTTAAAGGCACAAGAAGATACCATTCCGATGTGCAGAAAGAACAGCAAATGTGGAAGGCCCCAGTGTGGCTTAGTAGAGAACTCTCCGATGAGGTGAAACATAAAAGGGAAGCTTCCAAGAAGTGGAAACTTGGACAGGTGACAAGGGAGGCATACAAAGATATTGCTTGGCACTGCAGGGATAAAATCAGAAAGGCCAAAGGACAATTGGAGTTGCAGCTAGCAAGGGATGTGAAGGATAACAAAAAGGGGTTCTATAAGTATATCAGCAACAAGAAAAGGATCAGGGGTGGTGTAGGTCCCTTACTGAATGGGACAGGCATCCTCGTGGTGGATGATGCGGAAAAGGCTGAAGTACTCAATGCTTTTTTTACTTCAGTCTTCACAGGGAGGGCCAGCTCCCAGGCTACTACGCTGGGTAACGCAGAATGGAGAAAAGAAGAGTGGCCCTTGGTGATGGAAGGTCAGGTTAGGGACTACTTTAAAAAGTTGGATGTGCACAAGTCTATGGGGCCGGATGAACTGCATCCGAGGGTGTTGAGGGAGTTGGGGGAAGTGATTGCAGAGCCGCTGGCCATTATCTTTGAAAACTCGTGGCGAACGGGGGAGGTTCCGGAGGATTGGAAAAAGGCAAATACAGTACCTATCTTCAAGAAAGGGAAAAATGAGGATCCGGGGAACTACAGACTGGTCAGCTTCACCTCAATTCCTGGAAAAATCATGGAGCAGGTCCTCAAAGAATCCATCCTGAAACACTTGGAGGAAAATAGGTTGATCAGGAACAGTCAACATGGATTCACCAAGGGCAAATCGTGCCTGACCAACCTGATTTCCTTCTATGATGAGATGACTGGATTTGTGGATGCGGGAAGAGCCATTGACAGGATATACCTCGACTTTAGCAAGGCTTTTGATACGGTTTCCCACATCATTCTCATCGGCAAGTTAAGGAAGTATGGGTTGGATGAGTGGACTGTAAGGTGGATCAAAAACTGGCTAGATCACCGGGCTCAGCATGTAGGAATCAATGGCTCGATGTCTAGTTGGCAACCGGTAACGAGTGGAGTGCCCCAGGGGTCGGTCCTGGGGCCGGTTCTGTTCAACATCTTCATTAATGATCTCGATGATGGGATAGATTGCATGCTTAGTAAGTTCGCAGATGACACCAAGCCGGGGGGAATGGTAGAGACACTGGAGGGCAGGAATAGGATCCAGGGAGACTTAGACAAATTGGAACACTGGGTCAAAAGAAACCTCATGAGGTTCAACAAGGACAAGTGCAAAGTCCTGCACTTAGGACGGAAAAATCCCATGCGCTGCTACAGGCTGGGGACTGATCGGCTAAGTGGCAGCACTGTAGAAAAGGACCTGGGGGTTATGGTGGACGGGAAGCTGGATATGAGCCAACAGTGAGTCTTTGTTGCCAAAAAGGCCAATAGCATATTGGGCTGCATCAGTAGGAGTGTTGCCAGCAGATCGAGGGATGTGATTATTTCCCTCTATTCGGCACTGGTGAGGCCACATCTGGAATCCTGTGTCCAGTTTTGGGCTCCCCACTACAGAAAGGATGTGGACAAATTAGAAAGAGTCCAGCAGAGGGCAAGAAAAATGATTAGGGGGCTGGGGAACATGACTTATGAGGAGAGACTGAAGGAATTAGGCTTATTTAGTCTGCAGAAGAGAAGACTGAGGGGGGATTTGATAGCAACCTTCAACTATTTGAAGGGGTGCTCCAAAGACGAAGGAGCTAAGCTGTTCTTGGAGGTAACAGAGGACAGAACAAGGAGCAATAGTTTCAAATTATGGCTGGGGAGGTCGAGGTTGGGTATTAGGAAAAACTTTCTCACTAGGAGAGTGATGAAGCATTGGAATGGATTACCTAGGGAGGTGGTGGAGTCTCCGTCTTTGGAGATATTTAAGGTTCGGTTGGACAAAACCCTGGCTGGGATGATTTAGTGGAAGTGGTCCTGCTTTTAGCAGGGGGTTGGATTAGAGGACCTCATGTGGTCCCTTCCAGCCCTATGATTCTGTGATCTCATTCACTGCATCCCTAAGGGGATGTTGGCCTGAGGATCCCAGACAGGGGCATAATCCTTGCAGTACTTCTTAGACAAAGTAGGTGAGTTAAATTAGATGGAATTAGATGTTGTGATATGTGAATCTCGTTTCCTTCAGGGTGTGAAGTCTGACCCTTGGGGTAATTTTTAGAATGAAAAAGATTTTTTTCTGGATTAGTGCCATTAGTTGGGTGTAATTTTGGGGAGGGGGAAATATAATTATGCTGACATAAGCTGTAGTGTAAACCCATTATACGAGCCTAACAGTCCTTGGGCCAGTATAGGTTATTCCTCTTGTGAAACTGGTATAAGTTATATTGGAAGAACTCCTCCCCCCCATATAAATAGCTTCTACACTGAGAGTGTTTGCTTGTAGATAGAGACCTGCAAATCCGCGGACATCCGCATTATATCCATGGATATCCGCATCCGCTGATACAATGCAGATATCCACAGACTATTTCTTGCAGATGCAGATCGGATACAGATCCACATATTTTTATCTGTGCAGGGCTAGAGCCCTGCAAATATGCGGATATCAGCGGATATCTTCATTATATCTGCATCTGCGGATACAGCACGGGTATCCATAGACCATTTCTCGCAGATGCAGATCAGATACGGATCCACATATTTGTATCTGCGCAGGGCTCTACTTGTAGAGCTGTTCCAGTATTAAACCTTGTAAGTGCAGACAAAGCCTGAGATTTAGCTATTCCACTTCCTATCACATGAGCAGGAATGATATGGTTAAATGTCTGCTCACTGCTTTGAAAAAGCACATGGTAATATTGTGTTTAATGACTTTCTGTATTAGATAAATGATGCTCTAAAGCTCCCTGTTATGGTAAATTACTTGATAATGTTGAAATCTGAAGACATGTATTATTATTATTGTCTAATGCCTGACCTAACGTATAAAATAAAAAGAGAATAAAGTGGATAGTTAGAAGAAAGATCATTGGTCTCTGATACATGAATATTTATGGAGATATTTCCAGCAGACATTTAGTTTTACAGACTTCTATAACTAAAGATTTAATCCTTGGCTCTTATTCTTGTTTTCTGACAATTGTTTTATTGTTGTACCATATTTTAAAAAACTGTCAGCTGATATAAAAAGCCAAATAGTATTTTGGAAGGTCTGTTTCTCGGTGAATACTGCAGTCAGACAAGCACAATCCTGGTTCCTGATACCCGGCATGTCTTGGAGCAAGTTGATGTGAATGTGGTGCTTCACGTGTTACTACATGACTGGCTTATCCCTGCTCACTGACCTAGTGTCTCTCTCTCTCTTTTTCTTCTGCCCTTCCCCCTCCTCGTTCCTTGGTGTAGCTTTCACTCCCGGAGGAACAGAATGAAGTAACAAGAAACGGCTGTGAATCCAAGGAATTGGTCTACCTTGTGCAAATCTCTTGTCAGGTAAATGATACATTCCCCCTCCCCCCCCTTGCATTGCCTAGACCATTGCATTGTTAAATAACATGGTGTCATAATATTTTGATGTTTGCTACTTTGATGTATGTTTTTTCACCTCTTCACTGCTTACACCCCAGAAGGATGCTTTGTGTTGTGGAGTGGGTGGCTAATTTTTAAGGAAAGAAATAATGAGCTTGAAAGAGAGAGATGAGCTTGTTCAGCAAACAACCTGAACTGCAGTATGTGGAGAGCTATAAAATATTGAGCCTAGAGACATCTTATCCGCATGCATGCTCAGAATGTATAGACATGCATACTTGTTAATGGTGTGTGCATTATGTACATGTACAAAACATGAATAAATAAAGGAAATGTGAACACAGAGGCCAGCATATTCTGTTGATCAGAGCTTGGAACTGGAAATCAGGAGATAGAGGCTCTGGTTCTATTCCTTGCTCTGTATCTGTTCTGCATCAGGGGTGTCCATCCTTTTTGGGTGAGGTGCAGCATTGCAATTCTTTCCTCACTCGGGGGAGCTGGTGAGCAAATTTTGGATAGATAAGGTGTAAAAATTGATCTTACTGTTAATAAAATGTAAACAGTCAAAAAATAAACATTGGATTACAAACTCAGTTTAGTTCTCTAAAAGCAGAAACTTACATTTCAGACCTAAACATCACTCTAAATAATATCAATTCTCCCTACAGCAACCTTTAGAGAAGTGTCACTTTCACAACTGTACGCAACAAGTTTTCACTTGTTAATTAAACTACATTTTGTGAAAACTTGCAAAAGACTTACCTGTATTTTTATTTTTTTCAGGAAGCATCATGTGTATGGGTGGCAGGGAGGCATGGCAGAGCAATGGAGAGCAGAGGTGGCCGTGTTGTGTGGCAGGGGGATGCATGGTGAACAGGGCAAGGGTGGCAAGGGAGGGCGGGGTGATGTGTGGGGCAGTAATGGAGAGCATGGGAAGAATGGCAGGGCAGGAATGATGGGGACTCAGAAGGGATGGGCTGTCAGGGCAGTGTGGGAGGGCAGGGAAATATGGCAGGGCAAGGTAGGGCAGGGATGGCTATGTGGGATGGGATGGTCAGGGAGAGTGTGGGGAGTATGGTAGGGCAGGAGAGGAATGGTGGGGAAGATTGGGAGGGCAGGGATGGGGTGGCAGGGGAGTGTGGCAGGGCAGGGGAAGGCTTCCTGACCCCCTTTTCCCCTCCTGACCTCCCACCTCACCTCGGCAGCTGAAAGGGCAAGCCAGAGTCGCTTCCCAGCCAGGCCGCTCCCATCCTGAGCCATGTGTCAGAGGAGTGTGCTCAGGGTGGGAGATTTGAAAAGGCGCCAGCCTGGCCCCAGCTCCCAGGCACCTCACGGGCTGGATTCCAGTCCCTGGCAGACTGGATTCTGGCCTGTGGGCTGTAGGTTGGAGAAGCCCGTTCTACATGATACCACAGTAATAGGTTCCGTAAGTTCATGGGACAGGAAACTTCACTTATTTGTACCCCAGGTTACCCTTGTGTTACAATACAGATAAGAACTCTTATCCATCCTTGTAAATCCTCGGGTGCAAATAGCGCAAAATATTTATTTTATTATATTGACTGGAATTGATGCTAGTGAGGAGACCTGTTACATTTTGTGTGGAAGTAAATGACGGTGGATGTCGTGCATGCAAGCTACTGGTTATTTTTCCACTCTGTGTCTAGCATTTCCCCCTAACGTTACCCATGGTGGCCCTTTCTAAGCGCATGGTTTGTTGACATAGTAGTGGGCATCAGTGGGAATAGCAAGAGTTTCTTTCTATATTTGGTTCTATTGTCAGGTTTCAGAGACCATGGGTATGTGTATTTACAGTAGGTCATAGCTTATCTTAATAGTGTTATGTAGGAGGGTGCTGATTTCTCACAAAGTTGGAAGCGCATTTTAAAAATTATCTTTGTGCAAAATAACATGAATGCCTTTGGGAGTGGGAGAAGGGGCTGAAATTTCACAGATGAGTGATGTCTAAAATTGCTTGTGCTTTGTGGGCTCAGGGATGCCATATCACCCTATTGCTTCCAGTTAGCGATTAGATGATAGATTAAAAGAGCAGTGCAGGTATGCAGTTGCTAACAAGGCAAGACTGCATATTTAATTGAGGTTACATACCCAGGTCAAACTAACCAGATTGTGTTTAACACCCTAAGGATTTAGGCTGACTTTTTCTCCAGGGGCCCAAAGGAGTTCAACTTGATTAGGTTTTAGGTCCTAACTCCCTTAGGCCCCTTTGAAAAACGTAACTTTAATTAAAATATCTGGCATTTCTATTACTTTGCACCTAGGACCAGAGCAAATACGGACTTCAAAATTGCTTGAAGACATCAAGCATCAAGCAGACTCAGTTAGGGGCCTGATTGAGCAGATAAGCCTTGTATCCTTCCCTGAAGCCTACCCACTTAGGTAGGCAACCGGAACATGCCACTTCAGCATGCAAAGATTTTCATCTGTCAATGTGCTGTTTGTCACTCTGAAAAGTACAGTTTTGAACCCTGCTAGACAAAGCTGCCTTACATGGAGCTCTCTCAGGATTTACTAGGCCCCCCTTAGTGTAACTGGGTCCCTGAACGTCAGAATTTTTAAAGGTGATACCCAGAAGTTGGGATCCTACCAAGAAGTGTACCAGTAGCTTGTTCAGTGTGCATGCCGCTGGTGTTGTATGTTCATAATGACACACTGAGGAGGAAAGCTGCCGTTTCTACTGAAACTCCATGGTGGTTTTCAAGTTTAGCCCTAAGGGAAGTGCATTTCCAAATGTGGCATGGTAGTGATGAGGGCATGCATCATTGTGGGCTATTGCACATTAGTCAGAAGGTGTCACCACCTCTCAGCCAACCATTCCTAAGCCTCCTGATGGATGCAGAAGCTGCAGCATACCCCAAAACTGTGAATGATGAGCCACCGGCTGAGAAGTTCTGTGCCCCTGAATCTCCCTCTGAAGTGCTTCCCTGAACTAAATTGATATAACCAGGAATTGTAGATGCTCACACCTCTTGGGAGTTGGCCCCATGGCACTAAGCAGTGAGATACAGCCACTCGCCCATTCCTCCAAATGATAATTCCCCCCCATTCTACCTGATTTTCTTCTTATGCGGACTGAATTTCATCTCTCTTGCTTTAGGCTATACCCCCATCTCTCAAACACTTAGACCATAACTATACTGTCCCAGTTTGGACAATAGGGGTGTGACTATCTGCGCACAGCAAAGTGCTGTGCTGTAACTCTCTTGTGTGGACACTGCGGGTGCGATCGAAAAGGTTCCTAGTACGTTTTAGCAGAGCACTATGTTAATACGAACCGGGAACCTTTTGGTTTGCTTACACAGCATCCACACTGGAGAATTACAGCTTAGTACTTTGTGGAGTGATAGCAAGTGTGAAAAATTGGGACAAGAAGTGGGGGTGGGAGTGGTTATGGGCACCTATAGAAGTCAAAGCCCTGAATACTGGGACTGTCCCTATAAAATTTGGACATCTGGTCACCCTAGAACTTTGGTGCATACTGATGGTCACATATCCGTAGTCGGAATTGCAGGGCAGTGTAGGCAATACCTTAGAAAGCAAAGAAACATGCAGCCTCTGGATACATTGAAAGAGATAGAAAGAAAAGCAAAGCAAAGTACTGTTTTACAAGTCCTAACATCTCGCTCTCTTTTAATATCTAGGATAGTCTTCCGTTCTGTCAGATTGAAAGCAAGCTGTCAGAATGGATCTGACTCTGTGTTCATGTTGGTGTAGTTTAGTGAGAGGTGTACGATAGTGTACAGGTTGACAGTACTGGGGGGAGATATTCTGGCAGGACATGTTCATGTCAGGCCAAAAATTTAAAGGGGAAAAAGTTATGAAACAAATTTCACTTGATTGTGACTTGGATTTGCTACGAGGGTTGATCTTGCGTTTGTTGCAGCAACCTATAAAAAAAAAAATTATATACCCACTAAAGTCATAATGTTTAAAAGACAGGTCCCAAAACATAATTGTTTAGTTTGGTCTAAATTTAAGAGTAGTAGTAGTATGGTAGAAAATGCGAGCGAAATCAGCTACCCCAGCAACTACAGATTAAAGCTCTCTGATAAATGGACAGAAAAACCTCACTCTAGTTTGTATTGTAGCACTGTGCAGTCCAAGATGGGCACAGTGTGTGGATACAATTTGTGTTTTTGTTTGGCTCATTGAAAAGACATTTATTTTGTCACTTCACTCTGCAACTGATTATCAAACAAAAGCTTTCGAACAGTAGACCTTTAAAGTGGCTAGCTCAAAGTCAGCTGTACTTGGCAGACTTAACCCCAACACTTGCATTTAGGAAATACTATTCCATTCTTTCCCAAATGTAAGTATCATTTTATTAGTGTAAAGAGAATTATTTCCCAGATAAGATTTGATTTTTTTTTAAACAATCATTTGGGGACAACATTCTGTTTAAAATACTTCCTCTGATGTTCAGATTTTGAAATCTCTATTTTTCTTTCTGTCTGAGGTGTTATACAAACTAAAATAGATTAATAGCTCTGACGCAAAGGAGCTGAATGTAGAGATAGTGCAGTTTTATTTAAAAAACTCAATCCAAGAAAGGTGATTTTGGGTGAGATTGCCCCATTTTCACCATTTAACCTTCCTGCGTTGCTAGATAAGTGAACTAGACTAACATGGCTACCCCTTTGGAACTGATATTTTCAAGGCATCCAAACAGTTACTGTGGTTACGCGGTATTGTTACTAAACACACAAACTGTGTGTGTGTGTGTGTGTGTGTGTGTGTGTGTGTGTGTGTGTGTGTGTGAGAGAGAGAGAGAGAGAGAGAGAGAGAAAATAGATAGAAGCCATTATAGTAACCCACAAATGCTTGAAATCTGAGGAAGCATTCTTGGGAAGTGGATACTTCACTGAAAGCAAGGAATGTCTAGTGTTTTTTTCCACCAATATTTAACATGCCTTTTATTAGAGAAGGAGAGTACCTCTAAAGATTAACAGTGTTAATTTTCTTTTATGAAACAGAGTAGTATGAAATTCTCAAAGGGATGATATTAGGACTGTACCTGGGAACCTTGCAAACTCTGTAGATAATACTGGCATGGCAAACTGAAATGATAAGCACAGAGCTTTAAAGGACCATAGGAAATTCCTGAAGCCTCTGGAATGGTCAGGCTGTACATGTGCATCCTCAAAGTCTCTGGATAACATTTAAAACCTTTTAAGCTCCATAGGGATAAGCAGAGACTGTACAAGTTCTGCGAAACATTTAATGCAGATTATAACATACACTGAGAAAGAAATAAAAAACAGTGTTTCCAAAAGACTGAACTAAACCTTTCCATTGTTTTTTTGTTGGGTGGTAAAACCATTTTGAAATCTGTGTAGGCCAAGATATATTTGATTTATATTAGAATAATTTACAAACAACCAATATATATTTTAAAATCTTCTACCTCAAAAAAATGGCCCATGTAATTAACTCCAAATGTTCAAATGCAAACCAAAATCTATTCTAGCATCAGGTTAAACATACAACATTTAAAATGTAAAGTAGTCTGCTTTTTGAAAGTTGTGGAGAAAGCAAAGTCAGGCTGTGAGTTGTTCCTATTGTAAGACCGTTTGGAGTTTCAAGGTGCAGGAGGAGAATCGTGAAATCCCAGAAAGGAGTTTAGAAATTATGAAGCAGGTAATGTTCAGAGCGAATGTGAAAGAAGAATACAAAGATTCTGTTAACATAACCAGTGTATATGTGATTGTGATAACGAATCTATTGTTAATTATTTTGTCTTGTGTCATTGTAAACTCTATGTAGAAACGAGTTATTGCTTTTAACCTTTTGCATATATGGCCAATACTTTCAGATGCTCTCTATGTCCCCTCCCATCCCTCCCAACTCCTCCTCCCCTGTTGCCAGTGGAGAAGAATTTTAACATTACTCTGGTTTTGTTATCTCTTCCTTGATGGATTAGCATCATCTCCTGTGTCATTAAGGATAAGCTCAGCTCCAAGAATAGTGTGTTTGATATCATTACTCATTGTTTTTAGACAAGGCCCATGAAATCAGTCACCGTCGGGTTTTGGCAGGGGGATTCTTTTTGGTGGGGTGCATACTTCTAAAGATAGGATTTAGAGAATATTTTTAATGAGATAATAGCAGTTAAAAGGAGGGACAAAATTTGGACCTAAACTATCAGTTTTCACAAGTATTGCATTTTTTTAACCAAATGAATCTTGCCGTGTCCTTACAGATTTACCAAGGGATTGTTTATAAGAATCTGCTCTTGTTAGAAATATTGAAATATTTGCTGTGTTCTGTTCTGTTATATAAGAAAGTGGTTTTACAGTGCAGAGAGGCAATGCAAATCCTTACATCATACTGCTTGACCAATATATCCATTGACCCCCATGTGGAATAGACTAATGCAGGAGAACAGACATACCTCTTGCATGATAATTTTCCATTACTTCTAAGTGCCTGGCATTTTCATTGTTAGTACCATAAGGGGGCAGGAGATGGAAAGCAGCGGACAAGGGGCTGTGTTCCACATGAAGACTTCTGAGTCTGACACAGGCTGAAATTTCTCTGCTCAGAAGACAGTGACTGTGTGTGAGTGCTGGGGGTCATGATGGCAAACAAACATGAGCATTGTCTGTTTTATAACCATTGCTTTCTCTATTGTAGTCTTCAAAAAATTATGCTCAGCTTGTATTACGGACCATTGTGCTGATACCTTTCAATCATCTTAAAAGGAAAGAGCATAGCGTTTTCATAGCAAAGGACTCCTTGATTTGTTCTAGAAACACTTTTTTTTTTTTCCATATTAGTCTGAAGCCTGGCTCACACCTAAAAATTAGATCAACCTATCTACATAGTTCAGAGCTGTGGTAAAATTTGCGCTCTGTGCAGGGTGGCTAGATTGGCCCATTTCCCAATGTAGATGCAGCTAGTTGATGGAAAATTCTTCCATCAACCTAGCTACTACCCCTTGGAAAGGTGGATTACCTACCTGAATGAGAAACCCCTTTTCTTTGATGTAGGACGTGCCAGTGGCAGCTGCATGGCATTTTAAGGAAGAACTCCAGAATGGACACAGTCTTCACCCTCAGTTTTTTGCAGTGCTCTGTTTTGGGCTAGATCCCCACTGTCCTCTCTAGAGCTGGGTGAATATCTGGGTTTTTGGTTATGTGGTAATGCTGAAAAATAAAAATTGGTTTGGGTCAAACTGAATCTGAAACTTTTCAGTGACTCAAAACAGTCTTATTTTCATTGGTTCCAGGATGGGAATTCAGATCCAGGTCTGCCACATCTCAGGTGAGTTCTGCCACTGGGCTAAGTCTTATGGGAGTAGTGGCAGCACCACCATCTCCTCTGGCCATGTTGTCAGTGGGTATTACTGTCAAATTTGTTATCATTTTTGAGTTGACTGAAACCTCATTTTTTTGTCAATTAACTATTTGTCTGAAAAAATTCACCCATCTTTTTCTCACGTCCCCTTTGCTTCACTTAGATCTGTAGTTGTTACTAATAAATATTAATGACAATGCCCAAAAAGGCTTCCGTCAGCATTGCTGGTCAGAAGCCATACCCTTCATATCTTTTCTCCTCTGATATTCAAGCAGATGAGGCCAGATTTTTAAGTCTAGGCATGTAAATAGGTGCCTAGTGGGTTTTTCAGACATGCCTATGCAGGTTAGGCGCTTTTAGAAATCCCACTGGCCACCAATCTACATCCTTCAGGTTCCTAAAGACCTTTGCAAACCATCCCTTGGTCCTCATAGGTCAAGAATATATCCAGCCTCTCCTTCCATTTCCTCATCAAATGAACTTATTGCCACTGATCTCTCTGTTCTAATACACCTCTCAAAGTGGAGTGTTGTTTTTCACTGATGCATCTTCCCCTTTTCCCAGCTCACTGGAGTTGGGTCACTGGATCAGTCTTTTCCAGGTTTTCTGCTCCAGTGCTCATTCCCTATCCACTCTGTTTTCCATTACTGTAAAACAAATAAAGTCTCTTCCTCCACTATGCTGATCCGTCACCTAAAGTAATGTGTCTGAATTGTTTTTGATCTTAGCTTGTGAATATAATATTGGTCCCTGTGTACTACATACATTCAGCTTCCAACAAACGATAAATAAAACTAAAGTGACAGTAGTAATTGAGGTTAATAGAAAATTTATGAAGCTGGCAAATGCATTTAAAAAAGCCTTTTCTATTTATTGGAAGTTAAGATGATGGCAAAGCACTATGAGTTAGTATTTTTGCAAAGATAATGGTTGTTCCATGCTTTTAAAATATAAAATCTAACCTATAAAGGGAAGGGGATGAACAATTACTAGATAAGAGGTTTGCTAAGATGTATCCAAGAATTGCAGATCCTTTCCATAGAGACAGAAGTGGCATATCTAATCATCTGTAATGTCAGTTACTCTGTAGCTGTGATGATGTTGTTTAGGATAGGCTAAGAACATCTGTTAATTTAGGCAATGATCACTAGAGACAATGGAATTGATTCACTGCTATCTTCACTTCAGTTTCACAGTATGCAACTCCTGTGATTTCATTGGAGTCACACACACATTAAACAGGATTAACAGTGGGATGTCATGCCCTTTCGCTTTTAAACACTGACCCTGCAAATTAACCGGGAGACCTTGGTATAAGAGCATGATCCCTAGTTCACTAATAACATCCTAGACTTATGGCTCAATGTCCTAACAGATAAAGCACAAGTGGAGTATTGGTGTCTGATAAAAACCTCCATAACTCACTAAGAAACAAGATGATTATCTCCCATCCGTATGCACCTATCTATAATCATAGAGTGTGGGACTGGAAGAGACATCGTTAGATCATCTAAGTCCTCTGCACTGAGGTAGGACTGAGTATTATCTACACGACTGATTCTCAGTCATTGTGTTGCGAACGTTACTGTGTCGTCACACAGTGGTAAGTGTGTTGCGGAGCTTCCTGATGGGGGGCTGGATTCGGCGTGTGTGTGTGGAGAAGGGTGTTCAGTGGTGTTGGTGAGGGATGAGCTGGTGTGTTCTGTAGGGTTGCACATGATGCTGCCAAGCGTGTTGTAATACACAAAGGTTCAGAACTGCTGATCTAAACCACCACATCTAGGGAAAAAGCTATGTGATCATGGGGATCTTTGATGTGAATGACTCGTGAAGGTCTCCTGCTGTCAGTACAAAACATAGCTGGAATTTCTAAAGATTGTAGATGACAGTTTCCTATCTCAAGAAGTGTTGTGGTCAATGCAGGGGAATTCTTCATTAGACTTGTCTTTACAGATAAAGAGGAAATGATCACAGAACTAAAAGTTAATGGTAGCTTAGGTACACGTGATCATGATTTGATCACATTTATAATGACCAAATATAGTTAGGTCCAGAGCTGTACTGGTTTAAAAAATAAACAACCTGGTTTAGCAGGAAAGTGAAGGCAGATATATATAAAAATGGAAGAAAGTAAAAGTTGATAATAATGAATAAAAATTAGAAGGTAGGAATTGTAGAAAATTGTTAAAAGAAGCAAAGGGACACTAGGAGAAACCTATGCCTCACAATGCTCAGGACAAGAAGGATAATTTTTTTAACTGTATTTGGAACAAAAAGAATCCTGACGATATATTGGTCCATCACGAGATGGAAATTAATGCGAAAAGGCAGATATGTTAATAAATGGTTCTGTTCTGTATTTGGGAGGAAAACAGATGATATAGTCTTGTCATATGGTTATAATAACACTCCCTTTCCACTGGTATCGCTGGATGATGTTAAAAAGCAGCTACTAAAGTTAGACATCTTTAAAAAAGCAGGTCTAGACAACTTGCACCCAGGAGTTTTAAAAGAACTGGTTAATGAGCTGGCTGGACCAGGACAATTAAGGTTGATTTTCAATACGTTTTGGAGCATTGGGAAGAAAGCTAATATGTCGATTTTTTTATAAAAGGTAAACAGGATGATGTAGACAATGATGAGCTTGTCATCTTGACATAGACTCCTGTCAAGGTAATAGAGTGGCTGATACGGACTTGATTAATGAAAAATTAAAGGAAGATAATGTTGCAGATCAGTATGGTTTTATAGAAAACAGATCTTGTCAAACTGACATGATACCTTTTTCAAATAAGATTACAAGTTTGTTTGACAAAGGTATTAGTGTTGATGTCATATAATTAAGATGAATCTAAGACATTTGATTTGGTACTGAACAACATTTTGATTGAAAAACTAGGATGATGTAAAAATTACAAGTTACGTAACACACACTAAAGAGATTGCAAACTGGCTAACTGATAGGTCTCAAGATGTAATTCTGAAAGGGGAATTATCAGTGAGTGAGTGTGTTTCCAATGGAGATGTGCATCGATTGATTCTTGGCCTGATGCTATTTTAACATTTTTATCAATGATCTGGAAGAAGACATAAAATCATCGCTGGTAAAGTTTGCAGATAACACAAAAACTAGTAGAGTAGTAAATAATTCAGAGAAGAGGTTACTATTTCAGAGTGATCTGGATCACTTGACAAACTGGGTGCAAGCAAATGATGCATCTTAATATGAGTAAATATCTACCTCTGAGAATTAAGAATGTAGACCATATTTACAGGATGAGGAATTCTATCCTGGGAAGCAGTGATTCTGAAAAAATTTGTGCTTGGCAATGGGATATCAGCTGAACATGAACTCCCAACATGCCATTGTGGCCAAAAGAGCTGATGTTATCCTAGGGTGCATAAACAAAGTCATCTTAAATAGGGGTAAAGAGGTTACTTTACCTCTGTGTTTGGCACTTGTGTGACTGCTGCTTGAATGCTGTATCTACTTCTGGTGCCCACGGTTCCAGAATGTTGTTAAATGGGAGAGGGAGCCGTGAGAATGATTAAAATATTAGAAAACCTGTCTTATAGTGATAGACTCAAAGAGCTTGATCTGTTTAATTTAAAAAAAGGTTAAGAGATGGCTTGATTACATAAGAACATAAGAAAGGCCGTACTGGGTCAGACCAGAGGTCCATCTAGCCCAGTATCTGTCTACCGACAGTGGCCAGTGCCCAGGTGCCCCAGAGGGAGTGAACCTAACAGGCAATGATCAAGTGATCACTCTCCTGCCATCCGTCTCCATCCTCTGATAAACAGAGGCTAGGGACACCATTCTTAACCCCTTTCTGGCTAATAGCCATTTATGGACTTAGCCCCCATGAACTTATCCAGTTCCCTTTTAAATATTGTTATAGTCCCAGCCTTCACAACCTCCTCAGGTAAGGAGTTCCACAAGTTGACTGTGCGTTGTGTGAAGAAGAACTTCCTTTTATTTGTTTTGAACCTGCTACCTATCAGTTTCATTTGGTGACCCCTGGTTCTTGTATTATGGGAGTATTTAAACAACTTTTCCTTGTCCACTTTTTCCACATCAGTCATAATTTTATATACTTCTATCATGTCCCCCCTCAGTCTCCTCTTTTCCAAGCTGAAGAGGCCCAGCCTTTTCAATCGTTCCTCATACGAGGCACTCTCCAAACCCCTAATCATTTTAGTTGCCCTTTTCTGAACCTTTTCTAGTGCTAGAATATCTTTTTTGATTTTTTTTATTACAATCTATAACAGTAGTGGCCAAATTTATTAATCCCCGATACCACCTTCCCCACTGAGCAGAATCCTCTAGCCCCACGCTTCTGCCACAAGACAGAAGCTCTGAGCTCCCCACTCCAGTCTGGGAGGCAGAGAAGGGTGAGGAAACTGTGAGCTGCACTTTAACTGTAGAAGAGCTGCCTGTGGCTCACAAACCACAGTTTGGCCACCCTGATCTAAAAGTATCCACCTGGGGAACAAATATATAATAATGGGTTTTTCAGTCCAGCTGAGGAAGCTTTAACAATCCGACAGCTGGAAGCTGAAGCTAGACAAATTCAGGCTGGAAATAAGGCACACATTTTTAACAGTGGATGTAATTTAACTACTGGAACAATTTACCAAGGATTGCAGGGGATTCTCCATCACTGGCAATTTTTAAAGCAAGATTGGATGTTTTTCTAAAAGCTCTGCTCTAGGAATTATTTGGGGGAAGTTCTCTGGACTGTGCTAAACAGGAGGTCAGACTAGTTAATCAGAGTGGCTGCATCTACACTTGTAAATTAAGTCGCCTTAAGCTTGCTTAAGGCGACTTAATTTACCCTGCGTCTACAGTACAGTTTCCTTAAGTCGACTTAAGCAGCTTGCTTAAGTCGACTTAAGGAAAATAAAGTCGACTTAATGAAAATTAAGTCGACTTTATTAAGCCTCGAAATAAGTTGACTTAGGGCTTAAGTTGACTCCCTAGAGTTGACTTAAGCCAGTGTAGATGTGGGGTAGCCCTAAGTCGACTTAGGGCTACCCCAGGACTACACCAATGCCCTCCCTGCCGGGGGTGGGGAGGGCACAGGGGGAGTCTGGCTTGCCCCCCCACAGGGCAGGGCAGAGCCCTGCCCCTATGCCCTGCCAGGGTCCCTGACCCCATTTGCCCCATTGTACCTATGTACAATGGAGCAAAGGCTGAGCCCTCTGGCACTGGGCAAGGGGTGCCCCCCCTGCCACCGTGGACCTGCCCTAGGTCCCCCTAGCCCCTAGAAGTCGACCTAGGCATCCAGTGTGGACGCTCTAGGTTGACTTTGTAAGTTCCCCCCAAAGTCGACTTTAATTTTAAGTGTAGACATAGCCAGTGGTCCCTTCTGGTCTTAGAATTTATTAATCTACAACAGTAAAAGTAACAATTCAAGGATTTTCTCTCATGGTTCTGAGCTGCCATATATTCTGAAGTCAACCATTACAGCTTAGTTGACCACTCTGTGCGGTACCCATATGCCACATATGAAGTCGACTGTACGAAGAGATCAGGTAGTGACACTCATGACCCTATTGCACCAACAACAATGAAAATACATTTTAAGAAACTAACATCTTATGGGCAGGAGTCCTGAAATTATTGCTCCTTTCTTGTCTCCTGTGATAGGATATATTGAATCCATTGGCAGTGTTGTACTCACTTGTGTTATTGAAGATTTACTAATGGTTTCCTGTATCCACTGTTTCCTCCTCAATTATTAGAACAATGTACTGTTGTTTTATACTGATATCTCTGTGTCATCTGGGCTCTTTAGGACTCATTGCTCAATTGTTAGTGTTGGTTGTGCTCTGCTTCTGTCTCGGTCACTGAGCAGCCATTGCCCTCCTGTTTTGTAAACTTGTCCACTTGCAGAACTTTCCCCTCTCTTATTTTTTGGTTCCTGACCTCTTGCATTTAACTTTTCCATTCCAGGCTTGCTTTGATCATTTCTCATTTAAATATAGGTTGGTTGAAGCAAATGGGGGCAATGCTGCCTACTGCTGTTCTTGGCTTTTGCACAGTTCAGATATAATAACAGGATTGTAGTTACACTTGGTTTTGGTTTGAATGAGATATAAATGAGTGGCTGAGTATTCATTGATTCAAACTACAGCGATAAATACAGTGTCATGGAACTGTCTGTGCTACAGCAAATGTTTTCAGTAGGTTCAAAATTAGGTACACTTTTAAAACTGTCATTTTGGCTTACCAGACAAATGCACAGGCCAGCAGTGCTGGGAACTTATATGGTGTTTGCTTCCAATCCTAGTGCAGAAGCTATCCACTGAATTAATTTGGGGATGGTGACATTTGTGTCTCAGAGAGGGAGACTTTCAGGATAGCAGCTGACCAGTTCATAAGATTTGCATTGTTCTAAGCTTCTGTCCAAGTGGATTGAGGATGGAGTTCAATGAGGGACACATGCTGGCTTCCAATTAATGCGTACTGGGCTTTGTTCTGTGGCTGGAAACCTGCAAGAAGGGCAGCAGGAATATCCAGACACGCTTCTGGTCAAGAAGGGAAGATGAACAAGAGAGAAAGTTATGTCTCAGAATAAAATGCAAAATCTTGGAAGTGGGTTTTTTGGAAGCAATAGGGCTTTGTCAATTATATGGTAGTTTGTCAATGTCATGTTCCTTGGACATTGTGCCTGCAGAGAACTTAGAATTAGAGAGATCAATCTTCTTGTATCCAAATGTATTCTCTTTAGATCAGGAGCAAAAGTGAAAATCCCAGCTGAAATCTAAGAGGACGGGATAGTGATTATGGTTTCTTTCTGTGAGTGATGCCTTTTGGCGTGGCTTCGGATTGTATTGTGCTACTTGTAGGGCAAGGCTGGGTTCAGTCACAAATTGAAAAGAACAGTTGACTTGAAGTGTTCTAAAGAGACATTGTTTTCTGCCCCGTAACTAAGCAAGTGTAAATGCATCACAGCACAGCAGTTTCTGTACAATTTTACTTGTAGTACAGCTTTTCCAAGATCTGGTTTTGGTGGCAGTCCAAAATGGGAAGAGGTTTCTGGTGGGTGTTCCTGCTTCTTTTATCCTGCTTGCTGTTTATCATCCATGGGTGGCTTTAACATGAATGCCTCTGCAAGAAGAGTTTTATAGGGCTTGTTTACATGAGGAAATGGACCAGCTTAGCTGTTCTAGAATATCTGTTCTGCAGTAGTTGATCCAGAATAGCTCTCTGTATGGACGTTTTATTCTGAAAGAAGTGACTTTGTTCAAGAATATTTACTGCAGTTATGAAGCTGAGCAATTACTTTTGAAAGAAAGTTTATTGTTTTTAAATGAAAGCTGAGATTTTCTTTATTGTTTTTAAATGAAAGCTGAGATTTTCATGTAACCACCTGATTCCAGGAGCTGGGCCTTTAAGAAAAATACCAGCTCTTATGTGACTCGTCATAAATGGAGCCATAATTTTTTTGGCTGCTATAACAAATGGTGCGATTTCTATTGAAGAACTCCCATGCAAACGGAAACATTACCATAATTAGCCAGTAATGTTGTGTTCTTGGATTGTGTGCGGTGGGGTCACTCCCTTCTTCCTTTTTATTTTGAGGAGGAGTTCTTGCATTGGAATGTGCCCCCAGGTACAGGTACTTGATGAAGACATGTTGGTCTTGAAGTAGACTGGTGGCCAGTAGCTTCCAGGCCAAGGTGTCAGGAGAGAGCTCGGCAGTGTCCTAAGAAAATCAGGAATAGTTATCTATTCTAGCAACTGTGCTAATCTAGGACTTTTTCATCATTGTAAGGAAAACATATACGCTTAGCAGCTTGCCGTTTCTCTACCCTGGCTGGCAGATCAACAAGAGCCTTAAACATTACAACCACTTTTCTTTTAGGGAAATGTCAAGATTTGTACTTTGGGAAACAGCTTTCCAGTTAGCCTGGCAGCAGCCTAGCATAGGGTTATGATAAAATGTCTAATTATACTATATAACCAAGAAGTCTCCCTTGGACAGCAAAGTTTGGCTAATCCACAAAAAAAATGATTATGGATGTAACAGCTTTATTAATGCAGTTGATCTTTGTGTGGGAACATGCCTGTCCTTGACTTGGGAAAGGGAAGAAAACAGGTGTGATTGTCATTATTGCATTACATCCATTCCATGTAGATTATTGGATAGGAGCTTACCTGTTTCAAAAATCACAGGGAAGTTGTGGGGCAGTCAGAGTGATTAGTTGTAATGTCGGGTTGCTGTAAATCATCTGAGAAAGAGAGGAGGAGGAAAGTAGCATGAATCCGGACATGGAGCAAGCAGTGGAGGTTCCTCAGGCTGGCCAACTGTGAGTCTGCTGGAATGTTTGCAGTGCTATAAAAATTAGCTGGCTTTTAAATAAGCCCTCTGAAAGGAAATGAATTAAACTTCAGCTCAACCACAGGGAGGAAGTGTAGCCTTCTATTCCCATTAGAAAATAAGATAACTGAGGCACACAGGACTCTGTACCTTGTCAGTAGCATAGCTGGGGTAGAATCCTGATCTCCTGACTCAGTCAGTATCTGTTGATAGGGATCTAAGAAACATGTAATGAAAACATAAAAATCTATATAGAGAATAGCTAGCATTTATATAATGGCATCTTAAGCTTAAAGAAATTGGACAAAGACAAAACAGCTGGGACTTGAAATATATTGTGTCCCCTCCCTTTAACTTTCCCTTCCCCCTCCATGAAAGATCCAATTAATACAAAATAGAGGGGTAAAAACAGAATCACAAATATGAAAAGAATGAGAGAGAATGCAAAGCCAGTCAGTAATAAACCTGAAAAAAGTAAATGGCATTTGGATGAAGAAGCTTTGGGAATACCCTCAGACTCTCATCCCCATCTGACAACTGAGGTTTTAGCAGGTAAGGAGAGAAGAAATTCATTTTCCTATGTTTTTTTTTTTTAAACTGACAAATTTTGGTGATGACTTGTGATCTCTCAGATGTTTTGTTATATTTTATTTTATTTAAGTGTAGCAGCTTAACTTTCAAAATGTCCCCATTTGTGGTGCTAGTCGTTAAAATTTATATATCTTAAATGTTCCATCTTGTAGCTCTTGGTGCCATTATTCAATCTGTTTCTTCTTAAAACCAGTGTGTGCAGCTGCCAAAAAAGCAACTATTCTTCCAACGTGGCTGCTGCCCTGGTTCAGTTACAAAACTTCTCCCAACCCTCCTGGATTCTTTCTGTGTGCGCGCTGTATTTAATGTTCTACCCCACTGCCTTTTTTCTTGACTTCTTATCATACACAGCCTTGAAAGATGAGTTAATCAGTGATGCTTTCTGGCTTTTAAAATGGCCCAGAAAGGGTCCAATCTTTGCAGCATCCCTCATAAAATAATATGGGTGCCACAGCGGGTTTATTCATTTTTGTTATGTGCTCAAAATAGGGCAGAGACAAGTTGGACCATCTTCTGCTGGTGAAAGACACAGCTGTCAAGTTACACAGAGCCCTTCTGCATAGGACGCAGACATTACTGTGAAGGGTTTCACCATCCAGGGCTAGAGCTCTGCTCCTGCATGGGGAGCTGCGCAAGTGAAACCGTGCGACTGCTTGGATCCCCATTGACCCATTCGGGTTTACTCCTGCAGAACAGCTTGTAGGATTAGCGGCTTGTAAGCAGACCAAACAGAAAGAAGAGAACAAGAAGTAAAAAGATTTTGAGGAAAGGAGGGCAGTGGTTGCAGAAATGATTACCACTTGTTCTTGCTGTTCTTGATTCCTAGATGCTGACAGAGGCGATTGCTCACTGGTTTCAGGTTGTGATTACAGCACATCATGTTTATTTCAGCCTAAGTTATTTTTTATCTATATCCTTAGCTTGCAAAATGTCTTTGAGAAGTCAGGCTTGAGGGATAGTGATGGTAATGTCTGGCAAACATTTTTGAAAATCCTTGTTCCCATTCTTTTATAACGAAATGTGCCCTGCTTGTAGTTGATGGGAGTAAGCTATGTGTTTGTGATGTGAGCAGTGTGTAATCATTTCCATGCATTTAAGTGCCTTGATTTTGCAAATGATGTGATAAGTGATAGCAGCACATAAACCTAGCAACCGTAACTGATTTTTTTTTAAACAAAAGCTTTTCGAATGATAAACTCTTTTTAGCAGCTTTTCTATCTCACAGGGAGTTTTAGTAAATAGGATGCTTCATTCTGCCTTTAAAAAAAATGATATGGAAGGCAGCTTGGTTTAGTGGATGAGATATGGAAGTGAGAATCAAGAAACCTGAGTACCTTTCCAGGCTCTGCTTCTGTCTCTCTGGGTGACTTTAGGCAAATAACTTTTGAAATTACCCTTATGTCAAATAGCGGGAAATGGTGCTTAATTCACCTTTGTAAAGAACATTTTGATCTCTGATTGAAAAGTGCTCAGTAATTACTCTTGCAATAGCTGACGTGTCCAGGAGAAAAGACAGGGTAAATGCATTTATTCTGTTTACTACACACACATTTTTATTGCATATAGTAATCTATAAATAGAGATTCATTCATTCATTGCCTTGATACCTTTAGATGGGAAGGGTTTTCATTCCCATTACTTAGCAGGCGGTCTTGTTGGTGGCTTTGAAGCATTTCCTCTGCGGTGCAATTGGGTTCTGAGTTAATTTTCTGATGTGTAGAAATGCAGTCTCCTGCCACAGCTTGCTCTCTCCCCTCCCCCCACTCCTACCCCATGTCTCTGACCCATTGCTCTTACCATATAATTTCACTAAGGAGATGATTGTTATTGGATTGTTTAAATTACAAGTCATAGGGAGGGAAGGGAGTTTTATTAAAGTGTTGAGCGATTTAAGTCCATTTTCAAATTACAAGAGCTTTAGTTCTCTGCCTTTCAGAAACAGACTTATTCAGAACATCACAGCTTCAGATGCTATGCATGGTTTGTATGTTCCACTGCTTAGATGCTCCTGTTCCTCCTCTCCACTCTGCAAAATAACTGCCCCCAGAAAACATCAGACGGAACATTTGCCGGGCAGCTGGATGCTGCTGGCAAAGCTCATTCCTTTGAGTGACGGGGGAACATCCAAAAGATTCAGTTGCTCTTTTCAGATTAGCACACAAAACTCTGCATACTTATTCTAGCTTATCTGAATCTGTTTTTCTTCAGAATGGGTTGGAACTCAGAGGAGAATAGTCTTCAGTAAAAGATTTCTGTTGCTTTCATTTGGGCCAGAAATGGAGGGAGACTAGTCATTCAAGTATCTGCTTGTGGTTGCATTTGGAATCAAGAGATGCATGGAAGCAAGTGGCCAGAGGAGAGAAAGAGGAGGTATTTTGAGGGGAGTCCAAGAGAAGTTACAGTGGGTTAGTATGAAAATCTTTACATTGCCTGTTATAATTAATTAACTTTGTTGTGTTGTTCATATGATAAGTATTTAATAAAGGATTATTTTGGAATGCACCAATGACTTAACACATAGGTTGGTTTTTCTTATGTCCTTTCCATGTCTGACAGCCTGAGTGATATTAGCATTTCCCTTCTCCCTCTTGCAATAGCTTCCTACTCAGATCTATGCTGCACAATTGCAAATGGAGTCCTGAGGTTTGAGGTTTGTCATCATTCAATCCTTTTTAAAAGCCCCTCTGTTTTTCTCAGTCTCTCTTATCCATAGCCCCCCAATTTGGGAGTCTCTAGAGATGGTCAGTGTTATTTCTGAACTGGTCTGCAGGGGCTGCAGCACACTAAAAGCATGTCTACATGGGAACACTGAGGGTATGTCTACACTAGAAACATGGCAAAAGCACATCTGGAGCTGCAGTGCTGTCATGTGGACACTGAGGTATTGGGAGGGATTCTTCCATCAATGTATAAATCCATTTCTGCAAGAGGTGGTAGCTAGGTCAACAGAAGAACTGTTCTGTCAACTTAGCACTCTGTATACTGGAGCTTAGTTTGTCCAAACTGCATCAGACAAGGTAGGACATTTTTCACAGTCCTGAGCAGTGCAGGTAAGCGGACCTAACTTTTTACTATAGACCAGATCTCAGGAAAGGTAAGCTGATGTAACTAAAGGTGTGAATTTAAAATGCATCAGTTGTGGCACATTAAACCCCTGTGTTCTCATTCAGAAGTAAAGTGGCTTTAGTTCATTTTAGCATAATTCACTTGGGAAATCCTGTGTACACAAGTCCTAAGTGGAAAGCAGAGATTGAAAGTGGAGCTTTACCTCTCCATTTCTGCACTACAGTAGCAACATGCCCAGGGAGTAATGCCAGATTAAACTATTTTATATTTGTTTGAATTCATGGGATGGCTTGCAACGTAATTTAAAACATAAGATACTGAGAGCAAGCTCGCCTTCGTATTCCATTCTGAGCAGAAGATGGACTTTAATGAGAAGATACTTAACCTTCAGTCAAACTCCACTCACTTTGTGTTAGTTTTAGATATATTTAACTTCCAAAAAGTTATAGCAATACGCTAGAAAATGTGACATCATTGGAGAGATTTCAGTACACGGACTTAAACCTAAATAAAACCACCTATGTGCCAGAGAGAAACATTTCCTGGATAAACTATAAGTAGTGGATTTTATCAGGTTTGTTCTGTGTTTTGACTAATTTTCTAAGCCATTTTCCATTGTGATTTGCAATAAAGGGAGAATGGGGCATGTTGGAATAATATCCAGACCCTGAAACCCAGACAGCTGTCAGTTACCCCTGTGGCAGAGTTTAAACCCTCCGGCTGAATTCTGGCATTTTCCCAGCTGCTTAACATTGTTTCTTACTCCAGGGTCAGACCCAATTTACTTTTACCAGTTACTTTTTTCTCATTTTCTGATCTCCATCTCCATGTTGACTGCCATTGTACATGGGGTACCCATGTCATTTCATGATATCTATCAGGAGTTCAGGATACCTGAGAATTCATGATGACGCTACAGAGAGTGCACCTCCAGTCCTGGGACAGGGTATCATGGACCTTCATCGCAACCTGACTGGTTGGTTTAGGGTTGTATTGATGAGAATAAAAGGAGTCTCACACAGAGTGACCTAGTTGGAAGCATGTTGTTTGGCAGGTAGCCAGGGCTTTTTTGGTGATGGTGCTGAGAAGTATTGAGTACTCAGGAGTATTGAGTACCAGCACCTTTTTTCACAGCAATGCGGCCCTGGCTCCTTCCGCTGCCGCTGGTGGCCCCAGGTCCCTGGCTGAGTATTGGCACTTTTTTTTTTTTTAAACAAAAAAGCACTGCATGTAGTTATACATAGGGGAGTCCTGTTCTCTACTTAAATACTTGGACATCTCTGTGTTTTGTTTTTATAAATTTGAAGAAATGAAGTTCTAAATGTGATTAATGTTATTGTTTGCTGCGACTAGGACCTTACTCAAATAACAGTCCTGTTGGAAAAGCTGTGCTTTGGTGATTGGAGAGTAGGGCAACCTCTTGATTTCTTTCTTGGTTCTCTTCCCCGTAGCATTCAGCAAAAGCATTCAGAATGCAAATGGGGAAGTCCTGCTGCTTACCAGATTCCAAATGAAGATAGTTGAGCCAGCCCTAAAACTATTGCTGTATTTAAGTGTCCTCAGGTTTGTAGGAGCTGCTCTCAGAAGCGATCAGCCTTTTTTGTGGGGGGGACCAGCTACATGGCTTGAGGTGCTGCTTTGATGTGGGGTAGGAGTGAAATGGATATATAAACATGAGCGAGAAAAAAATCCTTTGCTTTGTCCTTCAGCCCAACAGAGAGGCACAGCCGTATAATTTCATGACTAATGCAGTCAGCTGTAATGTCCCCTTATGCATTGTGTGCTCTAGACTTGAAAATAAAAAAGGAAGATGCTATTGCGCATTGACGACTTAGACGAAATATCACCAAATGAATTGGGCTTAGGAGAATATGTTCACCTCCTCTTGGATATGGCTGCCTGTCATCATCACTCTTAGGCCATTTGAGCCAAAGAGCTAAAAATATTGGTTTGTGGGGTGGTGGCTGTGAATTTTTGTCCCTTTGAATCTATCTTGCTTGATGTGCAGCATTGGTAGCACCTCATGAACTGCGTTCAGTATAGTGGTCTCGCTAATGGAAGGTTCAGGCCTCTGGCTCTGTGCATATTAAAGAGTTCAGTAACCTGTAATCACATTTAGTACGACATTTCTTCTTGCTGAGCTAAAGTGAGGCGAATAAGAGCTTCATGCAATACCCTGAAATTCTACCCTGCCCTCAGAGCAAAGCGCATTACAAATCCCACACAGCAGTGAGTGGGGAAGGGCGAGGTTGCAATTTCTGTACCGGCATGAACTGTCCCTGGATTCGCAAACACAGGCCTTGATCCAGGAAAATAGTTAAGCATATGCTTATGTCCCATTAACTCCAGTCGGACTCAGGCATATGTTTAAAGTTAACCATATGCTTCAATGTTTTCAGCAAGGAAGCTTTTCTGAACCAGAGTGAGCCAGAAATCCAAATGAAACATGATAAACAAGCAAAAACTGGCATGGGGAAACTAGCAGGAGAGTGGAAATTGATATCGAGGAGCAATTTAGTGAGACCAGCGACGATGAACAGAGGGCACCCTTACTTTTTGAATGTACATTATCAGTCTGAGGCATACCCATAATGTTTAGCTTTGCTATAAAACCTGCACTGGCAAACATGAGATTGGCACCAGGAAGCTGAGTTATTAGTCATTTTCTGTCTTTCGTTTCTATGATTTCACTAAATCACTGAATAAAACAATTTACTTCTACAAAACCTTCTGGCACTTTGGAAGCAGAATAGAATAAAACATATTTTTGGAGCGGCGGGGGGGGTGTCAATATAGAAGAGTTTTGGGGCTATTTTTTTATTTAATTAATGTATCATGGTTCACTACTGTCCTTTAGCTCTAGAGATCCAGCTGGGCACTTAAGTCAAATATCTAACTACTTGTTTTATCCTGGGAAAATACTCCAGGAAGCTGATTTAATTTGTATTGACCACCCACTGGAGATGTGATAAGATGCCGTAATGGCACACATCCTCACTAAATGGTGTCTAGTTCATTACTAGCCAGCTGCAAAGATTTCCTGCCTGGGAAATTAAACTGCATCCTAAAGAAATATTCTTCTCTACTTTTTCCACTTAAACATTAACCATTTAGGCTCCAATTCTGCAAAGAATCCTAACCAGGGTTACTCACATGTGTAAAATTAACATGTACATTTTGCAGGCTCAGAACCTTAGTGTTTAAGAAAATATTTGTTCTTACTACATTGGAACTGGTTTTTCTCAGGCAAGTCTATGAAACACTGCCCTGGCAAACCTTTTTCTGTGTTGACACACTAGAGTCACTCTTGTTCTGTCACTGTTGTTCTGACTGAGGTTGAGATTAGAGCAAGCCCAGTGACTATAGAATTCATCCACATTGATCGGTTAAATTTAGTAACTATCAGTAACGTAGTTACTCTCAACTTTTAGAATCTGTTCCATTAGAAAAAATGCTTTATTCTCTTTTGTCCTCTTCCACAGCCTGACTGAGTACACGCTGCTGCTCAGGCCCCAGCTGGCCCCAGCAATTCCAGTCTTGTAAATTTATTTCTTCTTCGAGCAATGTCCCTGTGTGTGCTCCACATCAGGTGTCATCGTGTCCCGCGGTGCAGAGCGGAGTCGTCTTAGCAGTCGTGCTGGAGGGAGCTGCACGTGCCGGTCACGGCTCGCGACCGTTGAAGCCTGCCTTGGTGCGCGCAGCTCCCTCTCTCCCTCAGTTCCTTTTCAACCACCCTCGGGTGAAGACAGAGTCTTTCCTCATCGTTCAAACAGTCAAACCTGAAACAAAAAAGAAAAAGAAGAGGACTTTAAGTCATCATTAGTTGTCCCTTGCTTTCTTTCTCTGTTTAAAAAAAAAAAAAAAAAAGCCGCTTTGCCGGCCAGCTCGTTAATGGCTTTCCTCCTCGTCTCTGTCCCTTCAAAATGCCTTCCTCTCCAGGATTCAAGAGGTGTTCCTCCTGCAATGACCCTTCTCGGCTTCTGATGGACACTCACAATGTGTCCGATGCCTTGGGGACGCTCACGTCCCTCAGAAGTGCTCTCGTTGCCACAAGCTCAGTGCGAGAGCCAGGAAGGAGAGGGAGCTCAGGCTGAAGATGTTTTTAATGGAGAGATCCTTAGCCCCCGGCTCATCCTCTGACTTGAGCAAGCTCCTCGGACCTCCAACTCCAGACCTACTTCCACAGCTGGGACCAATACCTCAAAAAGGGGACGCTCCCCCTCAAGAAAGTCCCCCAAAAGCAGTGCCCCCAAGGCTTATGGTTCCTTGGGCACAAAACCGGCCGCAAAACCGAGGAGCACAAAGCCCTCCTCTGAAGAGCCATTCTGTCTGTGCTGCGGACAAAATTTCGTCTTCCCGCCATTTAACCCTGCCAACAGAGGAGGCGGTCATACCATCCACAGCATCTTTTAGTGATGATGCAAAACAATTTAATGCTTTGCTTAAAAGAGTGGCAAAAGAGCTGGAAATACCACTGGAAGAGGTCACCGAGTCTCAACATAAGCTCCTCAAGATATTACATACTTCGGGGTCATCAAAGATAGCAATACCAATGGACTCGGCCCTGATGGACCCAGCCAACGTAATCTGGCAAAATCCAGCCACTACGCCAGCGACAAACAAAAGAAATGACAGAAAATGGTACATTCCTGCAAAAGGAATGGAATTCTTATTCACTCATCCTCCAGCAAACTCATTGGTTATGGACGCAACTGACCAGAGAGGGAAATGGGTCTGTGCATAAACACAGAAGAATCGACCGTCGAACCCACCAGGGAAATTGTTTTCATCAGAGCCCTTCTGAACTCCGTGTCAGGCATAGCATCTTTGCCTGTACAAAGATTCACTTCACTGATAGACCTAATCAACACTGTAGAAAATGCTCCCGTTGTTACCACTCGTACAATACTGCAGCTCCTAGGCCACATGGCTGCCTCCACCTCTGTGGTCCCAAACGCCAGGCTGCACATGCGAGCGCTACAACACTGGCTGGCAACAGTATACAGGCCAAAATTTCACAACCTAAACAAAAGGGTTACGGTAACAACACACATAGGGGACTCCCTTCACTGGTGGACCAGACCACAGAATGTTTTGTCCGGAATACCATTCCTTCCACCACAACCTACAATCATGTTAACTACAGATGCCTCCCTTGTAGGATGGGGCACTCACATAGATCGGTCAACCGTCCAGGGTCTCTGGTCAAAAGCCGAATCTACCCTCTACATAAATGTTCTAGAGCTGAGAGCTGTTCGCTATGCCTGCGAACATTTCCTTCCCGTGATACGCAACAACCCAATAAGGGTAATGACGGACAACATGGCCTGCATGTTCTATATCAATCGACAAGGAGGAGCGAGATCATCATCCCTTTGTGCAGAAGCTGTCAGACTATGGAACTGGTGCATACGGCACAATGTCACCATTGCGGTTTCCTATCTTCCGGGAAAGCAGAATGTGACTGCAGGCGTTCTAAGCAGGATCTTCCCTTTGAACCACGAGTGGGAAATGGACAATACGCAGCTAAAAGACATATTTGTGCGATGGGGAAATCCGGCTATAGACCTCTTCGCGACTCATCTCAATCGAAAGTATCACCGCTTCTGTTCCAGGGCAGGCATAGGTCCCAAGTCGATGGGGGATGCCTTCTTCATCACCTGGTCTCAACGTCTCAATGTCTCCTGTATGCTTTCCCCCCGATTCCCCTAATTTCCAAAGTACTACAGAAGATCAGAATGGACCAAGCCCGTGTCATTCTCCTGGCGCCAGCCTGGCCAAGACAAACTGGTTTGCAGATCTGCTAGATCTATCGCAACACAAACCAATAGCATTACAACCAACGCCGAACCTGTTGACCCAGAACTTCGGCCGGTCTCACCATCCGGAGATCAAGAAGCTTCACCTCAAGGCATGGTTCCTCGATGGTTCAATCAGGATGAATTACAGTGCTCACAGGCTGTTAGACACATATTGCTGAATAGCAGAAAGCTAAGCACAAGGAGAACTTAACCTGCTCAAATGGCGGAGATTCTGAAGCTGGTGTGACCACAATCATATTGCACCATCGTCGTCTTCAGTCCCACAAGTCCTGGACTATGTCCTGGAGCTGAAGCAGTCTGGTCTCGCTATTAGCTCCCTGAAAGTTCATTTGGCAGCGATTTCAGTATTCCATAACCATCCTAATGACTCATCATTCCTTAGTCATCCGATAATTAAATGCTTTCTAATGGGCATTCAGAGACTATTCCCTGACATCCGCCCCTCTCCACCGGCTTGGGACCTGAATATGGTCCTTAATACACTGATGAAACACCATTCAAACCTTTGGCGACCTGTTCTGAATACTACTTGTCGATGAAGGTGGCTTTCCTAGTTGCCATAACTTCAGCAAGAAGAGTAGGAGAAATCAACGCACTCATGACAGAACCCCCATATACAGTCCTCCAGAAGGATAAAATTACGTTACGCCCTCACCCCCAGTTCCTACCCAAAATAGTTACTCATTTTCACATAAATGAACCAATACACTTACCTGCTTTTTATCCAAAGCCATACAGCAACTGTCACAAATCAGTTCTCCACACTCTAGACGTCCGGCAGGCGTTATCTTTCTACCTAGAAAGAACAAAACAATTCAGGAAATCAAACGGACTATTCGTCTCCTTTGCAGAAAGATGCAAAGGTGAATCAATTTCTAACCAAAGACTATCAAAGTGGATAAAGGACTGTATTCACACCTCCTATCGACTAAATAAAAAGCAACTCCCAGAGGGAGTTAGAACTCACTCCACACGAGCAATGGTGGCTACAACAGCCTTCTTAACTAACATTCCACTCCCAGATATCTGCAAGGCAGCTACTTGGTCCTCGCCACACACATTCACTACCCATTATGCAATTGACAAGGCCTCACGCAGTGACGCTAGAGTCGGAACAGCGGTGCTTTCCTCTGTACACGGAAGTCCCTCCTCCATGACCGAGAACGGCTATAAAGTCACCTGATGGAGTACACACAGGGACATCGCTCGAAGAAGAAGAAGGGGTTGCTTACCTGTTACTTCTGTTCTTCGAGATGCGTGTCTCTGTGGGTGCTCCACTACCCTCCCTCCTTCCCCTCTACTTCGGAGTACTTACCTTTGGCTCCACAGTGGAAAAGGAACTGAGGGAGAGAGGGAGCTGCGTCTGCCAAGGCGGGCTACAACAGTCGCGAGCCGCAACCGGTGCGTGCAGCTCCCTCCAGCACTACTGCTAAGAAGACTCCGCTCTGCACCGCGGGACGCGATGACACCTGATGTGGAGCACCCACAGGGACACGTATCTCGAAGAACAGAAGTTACAGGTAAGCAACCCCTTCGTCTTTATATCTTAATTATGACTGAGAAACACTGCATATCTACAGCAAGCCAGTATTTAAAAAAAAGGATACCATGGACACATTTTTATTAACCACACAGTAATAATCAGATTCATTGGCATCCTTTAATCTATGAGAGATGGTGGAAATTGAAGCCTATGGTGATTTACAATGTCTCATATGACAAAAGAGTCCAATCCAAGATTTCCATAGTCTTTGGCAGTTATTGCAAATATATGTGTGTTGTTTGGGAGCTGCTTGTTTCCCACAAATTCTTTTCAAGCTGTAGGAGCCAGCTTTGGTCATAGAGTTTGATGCCCTGATAGAGAGGAGGGTACCACTTGGCAAGTGATTATAACAAGGCTTCCCATCAGTTTGGATCAATTCCAAATTCCTTCATATCTCACTTGTGTATATCTTTATAGCACAGCTCGTGACATTCTGGTGTTCTTATTCCCTCTGATAACTCCCCATATACGTCCTTACATATGCATCCATCTTCCAACCTGCTTAAATGGTCAGGTAGCACAGTCTTTGCTTGAGCAGAGCTGTCACACTGGGCACATTTGCCCTTTGAAGGACCTAAGCATTGATACTTTATCTTGCTATTTAATGGTGACTACATGGTGTGAACGCCATCAGTGGAAACTGTTTAACCTTTTCTCCTGAGGAATGTAAGTTGTCCATGGTTCCCATCATATCCGAGAGTTAGGACCCAAGCTTGGTACACTAATATTTTGGTCTTGAAGGTAAGCTTTGAGTTGTTCCATGATCTTTTAGTTAGTTGTCATGAAATGAATGTACAAGACTTAGCAAGGCTGCTTCTAGTACTGCAAATAGACCTGCTCTGCTGACTGTGTCAAATGCTTTGCTGTGGCCCACAAAGGTTTATGTATGATGATCCAGTTTTGCTCTCTGTTCTTTTGCTGAAGTTGACACAGAGAAAATATATCATGTCTGTACTTGATCTTCCAGTCCTGTATCCTCAACAGATTCAGGATAGATATGATTCGCCCGTGGTTGTAGGCATACTACAATGACTTTTGCTTTTCCTATTACATTTAGTGGCGAGATATCCCTGTAGTTGTTATAGGCAACCTTTTTACCTTAATTTTTGGTGTTAGTAACATTGATTTGGGGCTTGCTCTGAAATTTCTTGATCTTCTTTTTCCATATGATGTGAACAGATATTTCTCAGCAGAGGGTCATGTTAGTAATTTGCTGAGTGATAAAGACACCAATAATTTGTATAAAATGGAGCAAATTGCAAATATTTCATCTTTCAATCAACAAAATAGAACAAACAAAAGCTGGGTTCTTTTCTGCAGATAGGAGAGAAAAAGAAACACGCAGTGTTACAAAACTTCAGTGTAGTGCCACCTCTTTGGGCTTCTGAAATACGGACTGATGCTTCCCATATGAAAGTGGAGTTTTAAGTAATGCTGTTAGTCTGGAGCTGTGACTGTCACAAATGGTTTAGACAGAAAATAGCCAGTGCTGTGGATGAGTTTATGTGGCTGGATTTATGGCTTCCACAGAACCTCTGTGTATTAACTGCCATAAAAATGGCACTTGCACTTGCTTGGTAAATCTAATTTGGATTTAACAGCTAAAAATAGCAAATTATGATACTAGAAAAATGAAGCAAATCCCTGTGTTGCAGAGTGGACGTTATCCTCAGCTGGCTCAGTAGCATGTGAGACCATATTAATAATCTTTGGGGTAGGATGGGCTGTTTTGAGGAAGTAAGAGCTCCTTGGGTCACTTATTTTGGCTGAGATAAAGAACAGCTATACATGTAAAAATGTTTGTTTTATTTGAGCATGACATTAGTAAGTATTGTCTGTTTTTATTAATGTTTCATTTTTATTTATTCTGCTTAAACTTAAATAGAGAGCTGCTGGACTGTGGCCACTGCAGATCCCTGCAGGCAGTTCTCTGTCTTAATCTGAGCAAAGGGCGGCTTGTATGAAGTTGCCTTTGTTCTTTGTTGGCTGCCCCTTTGTGCTACAGGGGAAGGAAGTCACAGGCTGTAATCCGGATCTCAATTTGGCCCTTTGGCTGTATTGCGGACACTTAATTCCAGAAGATCTATGAACATGCCTCTGTAATTAGAAAGAAAGAAAGAAAGAAAGAAAGAAAGAAAAATTCTGAGTTTTTTGGTGGTGGTTGATTCGTGTATTCCACTTCACCTGCTATACCATGTATCTTGTATTATTGACTGTCCTTATGCATCCTTCTTCAGTTTTAATTGCTGGCTCTCCCCCATTGGCTTGCTGGGTGGGGAATGACGGGTCAGTGCCTAGGGCACTGGGTTTAATTCCCTACTCAGTCACAAGTTTCCTGTGTGACCTTAGCTCAGGCTCTCTGTGTCTCATTCCCTCATCTGTGCAATGTGGGTAATAGCACTGCTCATAGGGGTACATTAAGAAAAAGTGCTTTGAAAGTTACTGATGAAAGGTGCTATATAAGAGCCTGGTGGTGATCCTCGGTAATTCACTTCTCTCTGTGATTCTGTTCTATTGAAATTCTTCTTCTGCCTTCATCACTGTGTTATGTGAGCATTTTCCAGTCAGGCATTAAACGAGAGGGCTAACATCTGTCATATGAAGTTCATTGTTTTTTCTCCTCATCTCCCTACGGGGAGAAATGCTCAGTGTAGTGTTTTGTTTTTTAGGGTTTTTTTTTTTTAAATGTATCCATACTGCTTTGTGTTTGTATTGGAAAAGGCAGGCCAAAGAAGTGTGTCTTGCATGTGGAGCCGAACATAGTGAGGTTTGTGATACTCCTTAGTTCTTGCTTCTTCAGTTTTCCTGTCTGTAAACTGGAGGTAACATAACCGTACCTCCCTCTGTGGGGCATTGGGAGGATTAATTATGTTTTATAAAGTGCTTTGTAGCTGTAAACTTCTGCATTAGTACAGTAATTTTTAATGCTTGTAATAGGCCATGGGGCATTTGGAATATGGGACTCGTGTAGTAAAGGTCTCACAAAAGGAAATTACACTTTGGTGCTATGGCAGCATTTTGCTTCCTTGTCTCCCGGTGCAGCAGAGTGACAATGGAATCCTTGGGACAGTAATTGACCAGTTCACTGCATGGTTCTGAAATGTATCTTGTTAATATTTTAAATGGGACAGCTGATGTAGGTATGGTGACATCAGCAGAGGCTGTGCCCCGTAAACATGGCCACAAGTAGGAAAGGCTCCAATCCTGCGCTCAGAACTGTGCATGGATCCAGGAGTCCCCCAGCAAGGTCCTTCGGAAGCAGTTTTGACTGCTTCTTGTAACTTATGTTTTCATTGTTACACACTTGGGGCGAGGGCACAGTCTGAAAACCTTGTTATGTAGGCAAAGGGAACAAATGGGGGTTTTGGTAGGTCTTTCAGAGGTAGGCTGTGTCCACACTACCTCCTTGTTCGGTATAACTTATGTGGCTGGTCACTCTGGGGTGTGAAAAGTGCTCCTGACTCTCACCGACAGAAGTGCCGGTGTGGACAGTGTTAACATAGCTGCAGCTGCTCATTGGGGGGGGTTACATATGTCAGCGGGAGAGCTCTCTCCTGTCATCGGAGAGGGGCTACACAAGAGACCTGGCAGTGGCACAGCTGTCCTACTGTTAGCTCTCTAGTGTAGACGTGGCCGTAGCAAGCCAAATTTAGCCCCAGTGTAACATTGCTGGACTGGTCTACGCTATGTTGGTGGGGGAATTGGAAAATCTACATCCCGAGCGGCATAGTTAAATGGACCTAAGTTCCCATGTAGACAGTACTAGGTTGACATAAGAATTCTTCCCTCAACCTCGCTACTGCCTTTCGGGTTGGTGGATTATGTACACCGATGGGAGAATCCTGCTGTGGCGTAAGTAGTGTCTACGCTGAGGGTGATTCTGCTGTAGCTTTTTAAGCGTGGACAAGCCTGAATATCACCAGGAATGAACTTAATTGACTGTGTTTTTAAACTGTTTTCCAAACTAAAGCTTAAAATAAAAATAAGAACTGGGCATTCTCTATTCACACTGATGTATTGCAAAGGGGAAGACTGGCAGCAAAGAAAGAAGTGTCTCACTTCTTTTTCCTGCTAGGATTGTCATTTTACACTGCTGGTCAAAGTGGTCTGATGTGGCGCTTTTTTCTCTCTATGCAGGGCAAGAGCTGGATTGTAAAACGGAGTTATGAAGACTTCAGAGTACTTGATAAACATCTCCACCTATGTATTTATGATCGACGTTTCTCTCAGCTGTCAGAGCTACCTCGCTCCGATGCCCTGAAGGACAGTCCAGAGGTAAGATCCAAACCTTGGTAGCGGTTAAATCATTGATCAGACTCAGAACTACCTACAAATGAACAGAGTATGGTGATGGTTTTTGTCATAGCTTTTAAAAAGTGGAAGTTTTATGGATTCCGAATTATATTTTGGCAGTTGATTAGAAAAGTAATAGGAACAACACATTTCTTATCACGTTAGCAAAGGAAAGTGCTTTGCAAATCAGTATAAACTACACTGCTAAACACAGAATGATTTTGGAGAATATAAAGAAAGGAAAATGAGACTGGTAAACCATTCTGTAGTGTCAATTACTTAGATCAGAATTTTACTGTATCTTTGGAAACATTTTCAATGACATGGGTATTTGCTGACTTAACTTCACCAATGATGATTTGTTAGGAATGTTAAATGGTTAAAGGGCTATAATGTTTCAGAGGAGAAAATAGCATTTAGGGTACTACATTTATATTACTTGGGTTTGATTAAAAGTATGTGTGTTAGAGAAATCTTAGACAGAGCTTCAAAAAGCTTAATTAAAAAGAAAAGATCTTTTTCTCGGTGTAGAAAAATATTTTTTACTTCTCAATTATCTGTAAAAACCCCTTGGAACTGAAATCTGGTTGGTTAGAATACTTCTACCCTGGCTTTTTGTGAAAGCACTCCTATTCAGATTTCAAACCTCATACTGAACCTTTGTTTGTTATTTGAAGGGTTTGTGTCCAAAAACATCTACTTGAAGGAAGCAGGTGCATCATTTCAGAAGACTGGGTGGGGAAAATAATATGAGTAGTTGCAGGAGGTTATTTGACTCAAACGAGCATAACAAAACATCCTCTGTTAAACCTCAGTGTTTGTGTGCTGGACAGTGCTTATTGCTTCATTTCACAGGTCACTTATCCCTTGGGCCTGATGGCTGTGAGCGTGTGTGCCATTGCAAAGGCATGAGTGCAGAAAAATTCCTGATTCTCAGTGTCAGGAAGCTAATGTTTCCTGCCCATTAGTCCCATGACTGTAAAAAGGGGAAACAAGAAAACTCAAAGCCTTTTCAAACATACAAAATCATAGGTGCCAGAACTGAGCCCTAGTCTACACTAGCTGCCATTTTCGGTGGCAGTTGGCGGGAGATACTACTCAAGGTACTTAAAATACCTTGCATATCTCCTGCCGACTTCTTAAACCCTCACTACAGACTAACGCTAAGCCGACCGGAAGTGGCATCGAGTCAGTGTAGTGTTAGTGCGGTTACAGAGCTGGTTACAAGCTCCAGTTCGGTTTTTGTTTGAGCGCATCTACACAGATGCCTCAGTCGAAAACTGAAGATCACACTGATGGCAGCGACTTTGCTGCCATCAGTATAGACTCACCCTAAGGGTGGAGGGGGTGCTGCCACACTCTCTGGCTTGAACTGATTTCCTTTATATATAGGGTTCACCATTTGGGTCAGTGGTTCACTGCACCCCTCTATAAAAATTGTTCCAGCATTCGTATACAAAGCAGAGTCTACTCTATTTGTAAATCTGGATCTATAGTCCTTTAAAATCAAATGGGATGAGGGTGGAGAAAGGGGACACAGTGGGTAAAATCATTGCCCCACTGAAGTCTATGGTGTGTATTTGACACTGAATTCAGTGAGTCTAGGATTTCACCCAATATCTCATCAGGGAACCACCGTGGGTTGGATGGTTTTGTAGTGAAAGGAAGATATTCTTGAAGAGAGTGTAAAAATATTAATTTCCTAAATGTGGCACGGGAATGGAGCAATTAAACAATAAATAAATAGAGTGATGTGCTCCAAGGTTAATTTTGTGGCATTCTCATCCTGTAAGCACTGGCTTTGCTGGCCTTTCAAAACTCATTATTTTCTGCATCAGATGCTGGCAGTGGAATTTGTGTATTTTTTTAAAAAGTAATTCCCAGTGTTGGGAGGTTAATGTAGACATGGAGAGGGGAGGTGGGAATTACACGCTGCCTGTTGAAAGCTTGCCTCTTGTAAAATGTTGTGGAAATGACTTTATATATGTTTTTTCAAAGGCCAGTCTATAAAAATATTCTTGACAGCTCAGTTAGGAGTAAGTGAGAGCCTGGCCTGATGAAGGACTTGAGAATCTACTATTTGTGGTGAATAGTCCTGCAAAATGCTCCATATAAGTTAGACCCAGCTTCCAAATATAGGCCTTTAGATCCCGTTGGGGCTCGATGTGGGTTTAGAGAGGTCCGTGGGTGCAGCCAGCAGCATCCCAGAATATTACTGGACTGAATGTGGCAGTAACACAGCCAAATTTTGACCCCGTTGACACTGGTGAAGCACGGACGTTAGCATCAGTGGGATCAAGGTATTGAGATTCGTGTTAGGACCATTGTCTTTCCAGCACACCTATTGTGCCTTGTAGAGCATGGGGTTGGATACAAAATACCTATGCATAGGAGATGCCGTGACATATAAAATACTTCCACACTTTCAAATGTGATTTTGCAGCTATGCAGTGTGTCTCATTCTTTTGAATTTATTTTTATTTTCAATTAATTAGCTAAAACAGATGTTCGGGGCAACCAGTGTTTTATTGAACCTGCAGACTCCAGGCTATCATGGTACTTCTTAAAACTGTCACCATAGCTTAGATTGAGCTTTTCTTTTGTGAAAATCATTTTACATTTCCATAAGGGACATTACTGAGGATGTTTGTAAAGCCCTCTTTTATTGTTTGAAAAATGAATGTTTCACCACTCTGGCTTGCCACGTTCCAAAGCACTTTTACATCTGTGGGGAAATGGCAGCCTCTGTTTTGTTTTACTAAATGGTTCTCAGATGTGTTTGATTGTCATAATTGAAATAATCTGTTTGGATATGAAATTCATAGTGAACAAAGGACTCCAGGGCTTAAAATATTTTGACATCGGGAATTAGCCTCCTCAGAGAAACATTTCTCATCTTACATATACATAGAAATGTAGAATTCCTGGAACAGTATTTGCCCTGATTCCTCTCCTTCTCCAAACCTCAGAATCTCGTTGTAGTAGGAACTAAATCAATATCAGCGTGAACTGCCCATACCTCCCTCACCATTTAATTTGACAACAGCTCTGCCAGCTCCAATGAAGGGGCTCTAATTTCATGTATTAGCAAAATAATTATACTTGTTCGTTCTTTTCCTCTGCAGCTTGTCACCCAGATGCTGATGGCTTACCTGTCACGGCTGTCAGCCATCGCAGGCAACAAGATCAACTGTGGGCCTGCCCTCACGTGGATGGAGGTAGTGTGCCGTGCACAGCACTGCTTTTCATGTCATCTGCCCCGTTCTCCGCAGCCTGCCTTTTGCATAGTCCTTGCCCCTGTGCCAAGTGAGTGGAGGGAGTTTTGGAATCACATCACTGTTAACATTTTACACCAACTTTGCACAAGTGGAGAGGACTGCACAAGACATGAGGCAGGGGAGAATAAGACCCATGTTAAGGATGAGGGATTTTTTTCCTCCCGTTTGGATTTTGTGAGCTGAAGACATGGCAGTCTTCCATTGATTGATTACAACGTAGAAGAAGGTAACAACTCAGTAGCGATAGGATCAATGTGCTGCCTAGAGAAAAGCCAGATTCAGCCATGGACTCAGACTCCAGGCCATAGTCACACTAGATGCACATTCACTTCTTCCTGCACTTGTTTTGATGGGTGCGTATTGCCCTTTAAAAGCCCTGGATGTTTATCTTTCCTACTGTTTTCCTTCCTGTCCTTTTTAAAGACAGCTGCATTGGAACACTCAACATTCTGTATTCCTCTTTGCCATCTCTGCTGTTAAATGGCTCAACAGGGTGTGTGTTGTATGCTCCCAGCAGCCCTCTGAATTGCAGCTGTACAACCATTCTCTGTTCATGTTTTGTGCCACCTTCAACACTAGTACTTAAACCACCAGCTGCAAGTGGGCAGAGGGAGAAGGAAAGTGTGGAATTAAACGATCAAGACCACTTGCTCCCTTTAGTCAACTGTTGTACTGACCCTAGTTAGGCTGATTAGAGAAGTGTGTAGGACTTCCCATTGCCTGGTGACATTATTGCATCACAGAGGAGACAGGAAGAACTGTTATTAGACTGCAAAAATCTTGAGAAATTTGCTAGCTAGCATGTCTATGTGATGTTTATAATTTGAGTGTGTGAATTCTCTTCAAATCTGCCAAAAAAGAAAAGAAAAGAAAAGAAAACTCTTTACATTAAGATTAGGCATGGCAATTTTTCAGCCCAAAAGGAGAAATGATCAGGAACTTTCAGAGGCAAATGAAACTGGAGCATTTAGACCAACATTGTAGAAATTAAGGCTACAACTCAGCTATTATGTGTGCCAGTGAAATTGCTCTGTTACTGCTTGAGTTCTCCTGAATGACCTTTCCAGATTAACTAAGAATCTTACAAAATTGCCTCTCAGCTGGCTTTTCAGCTGGGATCAATAATCTGAGTTTTAAAAACCAACTGAGAAATATAGCAGGGAAAAAACACCCAACGGAACCCTAATTTCTTACTTGAAGTTCAAAACCATTAACAGATATTATAGAAACGGGCAAAGGAATAGAATGGATTTTATATTTTTTCTGTATCTTTGTCATCCTCGCTGTCCCTCCGGTCGTTAAATCTCTGCTTGTAAAGCATTTTTATCGTTATTCGGTTATTTTTCCAAATACTTTAAAGAATGACCGTGATGCCGTAATAAAGCAGGGAGAGGAGTACAGAGTCATTGCCATGTCAGGGCTCTGTACAAAGATGCACAGAGACAGCATGTTGAACAGCAAATGGATGGAAAGGGAGACGTGACCTTTTGAAACTCAATTTATTAACTGTCCTTCCTCTTTATTTCTGTGTATTCTCTGCCCTACATTGTTCCTCCACGCGGTTCTCTTCAGGGGGCCCCGAAGCTGTGCTGTCTTTGTGAATCAGCTTGAAATCCTTGCTACGCATGAGCACCAGCGAAATGTATTTGCAGAGCAACATGTCCTCAGCTGCCTCACAATCTACCATCCTCTTTGTTGCAGATTGATAATAAGGGGAATCACCTGCTCGTCCATGAAGAATCATCCATTAATGTGCCTGCCATTGCTGCTGCCCATGTTATTAAGAGATACATTGCTCAGGCAGCAGATGAACTGTCCTTTGAGGTAAATAATTAAAGGAATATACATTCCCCATTGTCAGATATAGAGGAGGAAATACATCTGGTATGTCGTGTGCATATGCATGAGAAAGAAAGAGAGAGCGCAAAAGAAGGCGGCAGAGTTTCAAAAGAGCTTAGCACATTGGGTGTATATTGGCTTCTGCAGTCCTTTGAAAATCCAGCCAGTGGTGGCTGTTGGATGCTGAGCCCCTTGGAAAGTCTAGCTCTGATTGTAGGAGTCGATCACTTGAAAATCTATCTGGTCCATTGTCTCTGTCTCCCACTGAGCTGTGCAAGTATACTTTGACTATTTGCTTTCATGCATTGTTATTTTTGGAGCTCTGAGAGCAGTGCAAACAAATATAAAAGGCAGCACAGTTCCTGCCTACAAAGTGTTTCTCTGATGACAGCTTTAGTGGTGCCACCTGGCAAATAATTCAGATATTTTAGGATTGTGGGAGGCTTTATTCAGAGTCAGATCTGGAGCAGTCACTGTTATGAACAAGAGTGAAAGAGAGAGACAGAAATTAAATTGACTCTATACCTCTTAAGTTACAGTACATACTACAGCATATACTTCCATAGATTATTTGGCAGTGTTGAAATATTAATAATAGCAATAAAATAGTTTACACTAATATGGCACCTTCTGTTTTATCAGTCTCTGTGTCTTGTCAGTCTCTGTGTCCTAATTTAGCTTTGCAGCAAATACCAAAGCAGGTCAGTTTTTGTTACTAGCCTTGTTTTTACAGGTGGGACACTGTGGCACAGTGTAATTGCAGTTTGACCAAGTTCAGCACAGTGAGCAATGTGGAGCTCGGATTAGAATACAAATCTCCATTCTCCTAATATTGTATTCTGACCACTAAACCAGAAATCAGAAATGATTTTTAGTGTCTAATTCCGAGGGTTCTCAACTTTTTGCAGCTTGCGACTCACTTGGTGGCATATTGTGACCCTACAGGACACACCAGCTCACCCTCCCCAGGCCGAATCCAGCCATCTCTCCAGCTTTCCACAAAACACGCACCACGGTGTGGTGACACAGTAATGTGTCCAGACACAGTGGTTGAGAACCACTGGTCTAATTAACGTTTTAAAGAAGGGGGTTCCCAAACAGCCCCTTGTTTGATTCTGAGTAGTAAAGAAATCTGGCTAATTTCTGGCATCTGTGGGAGAGAGTGTGGCCTAGTAGATAGAGTACTGGGCAGGGATTCAGGAGACCCAAATTCTGTTCCCAGGTTTGCCTTTAAGTAACTGGGTGACTTTTGGGCAAATCATTTCACTGCTCTGTGCCTCAGTTTCCCTCATGTAAACTTATAAGTAATGATTCTTATCTCTTTGCAAAGCACTTAGGCTATGTCTACACTGGCAAGTTAGTTCAAATTAAGGAGGCTTAATTCGAACTAACTAAAGCCATGGCTACACTAGGGTTTAGTTAGTTCGAATTAAGGGCTTCCTTAATTCAAACTAATAAGTTCAAATAGTGTTCTATTTCTCAGGAGTACATCTTTATCAGGTCCAGAATCCTGAATACAGTTCTGAACTTTGGGGAGGGGGGGGCAGCCATGAAAGATGCATGCATAAGAGTACAAAGGGGAAAATGAGTTCAGCTGTGTGAGAACATTTCCCAAGGGATGTCATGCTTCAGGGCTTCGTTACCCCAGAGCACTCTGTACTGTGTAATCAGAATGCCTCTGCACCTGTTGGCTAATCTTATACAGCTCCTTCTTATGGATATGTTAAAAGGCGCATCTTCTAAGATTTATAATGCATGAAGGCTCATATTCCAGTGGTAGATTAATATTGTACAAGGGTAGCTGTCTCAAGGATGGCTTTCGGATTTCATACAGTGCAGAAGAAGGTGCATTCATTCTTGCTGTGCTTTGTCTCTGTCTCTCAGTACACTGCAGGCACTATTTATGTGGCAATTCTTTTCCAGGTGGGAGACATTGTATCCGTTATTGATATGCCTCCAAAGGAACTGACCTCGTGGTGGAGGGGCAAACATGGATTTCAGGTATGCATAGGTTTTAGCTGAGAGTGCAATATGAGTGCAAGTTGGAGAATCTCGTCTTTGATGCCTATTTCACGGAACCTGATACTGCTAATTCCTATGACTTTCTAGAGGGCTACTTAGTGTGTGACCCTACCTTGGCTCTGTTAGTCGTGCTGAGGCCACCTTCTTGGAAGGGCCCAAGATAAGGATTGAACCATGATCCCATAGGCTCTCCATACTTGAGTAATATTGTATCATCAGCATATTTTGCCCTCCTCATGGTTTACCCGTTTTTCCAGATCATTTATGAATACATTGAACAGTACTGGTCCCTAGTACAGACCCCTGAGAGACATTACTGCTTACATCTCTCCAATCTGAAAACTGACCTTTAGTTTTCCCCCTTTGTTTCCTATATTTTAACCAGTTACTGATACAGGAAATGACCTTCCTTCTTATCTCATGTCAGCTTCCTTTGCGTAAGAGCCTTTGGCAAGGGACCTTGTCAAAGGCTTTCTGAAAATCTAAGTACACTGTATTCACTGGATCACCCTTTCTCACATGCTTGTTGACCCTCTCAGAGAATTCTAATAGATTGGTGAGCCATGATTTCCTTTTATAGAAAAAATGTTGACTCTTCCCCAACAAATCATATTCATCTATATGTCTGGTAATTTTGTTCTTTACTATAGTTTTGAGCAATTTTCTTGGTACTGAAGTTAGGTTTACCAGCCTGTAATTACCAGGATCGCCTCTGGAACCTTTTTTTAAAAATTAACATCACGTTAACTATCCTTGGCTATGTCTACACTAGAAAAGTTAGGTCGACTTCTGTTAAGTTGACTTTAATATGGTGGACTTTAAGTCGACTTAAAAATCAACCTTATTAAAGTCGACTTAACAAGTGGCAACACTTTAAGTCGACTTAGTCCACTTTGTTAAGTTGACCTAACTTCCCTTAGGTCTACTTAACAAAGTGGACTTATGCATCCACACTGGGCTTAGGTCGACCTAAGGAAGGGTTAGGTCGACTAAGGAGGCTTAAGTTGACCTAATGAGTGATAGTTATTAAGTCAACTTAAGCTTTCATTAAGTCGACTTAAGGAATTTCTTAAGTCAACTTAATGAAAGCCTAGTGTGGACGTGGCTTAATTTAAGTCAACTTAAGCCTCCTTAAGTCAACTTATATTGCCAGTGTAGACATGGCCCTCCAGTCATCTGGTATAAGTTCCAAAGGAGTAGCCGTTTTAGTCTAGTCCAGCAAAACAAACAAGGAGTCTGGTGGCACTTTCATAGACTAACAAATTTATTTATCACGTGAGCTTTCCTGGGAGAAAATTCCACTTCCCCATCTTCAAGTGTAACAAAGTGGGATTTTCTCCCATGAAAGTTTATGTGATAAATAAATTTGTTAGTCTTTAAAAGTGCCACCAGATGCCTCCTTTGTTTTTCATCTGGTACAGAAGCTGATTTAAGGAATAAGTTACATAACACAGTAATTCTGCAATTTCAAATTTCAGTTCCTTCAGAACTCTTCAGTGAATGCCATCTTATCCTGCTGAGTTGTTAACTGTTTAATTTAGCAATTTGTTCCAAAACCATCTCTAATGACACCTCAATCTGAGAGAGTTTCTCAGATTTGTCACCTAAAAAGAATGGCTCAGGTTTGGGAATTTCCCTCCCATCCTCAGCCGTGAAGACGGATGCAAAGAATTCATTTAGTTTGTCTTCAATAGTCTTATCTTCCTTAAATGCTCCTTTAGCATCTCGATTGTCCAGTGGCCCCACTGATTGTTTAGCAGGCTTCCTGCTTCTAATGTACTTTTTTTTTTACTGTTACTTTTTGAGTATTTGACTAGCTGTTCTTCAAATTCTTTTTTTTTTTGCCTTTGTAATTATATTTTTACACTTCACTTGCCAGAGTTTATGCTCCTTTCTATTTTCTTCAATAGTCTTTAACTCCACTTTTTAAAGGATGCCTTTTTGCCTGTTTCTTTCTTGTTTAGCCATGGTAGCACTTTTTTGGTCTTCTAAGTATGTTTTTTTAAAATTTGGAATGTACATTTAAATAGAGCTTCTATTATGATGTTTTCAAAAACTTTCCATGCAACTTGCACAGATTTCACTTTTGGCACTGTATCTTTTAATTTCTGTTTAATTAAGTTCTTCATTTTTGTGTTGTTCCATTTTCTGAAATTAAAGGCTACCATGGTGGGCTGGTTAAGTGTCCTCTCCTCTCCCCCCACAGGGATGTTAATTTTTTATTATGTTATACTCACTGTTTCCAAGAGGTTCAGCTGTAATCACCTCTTAGATCTGATCCTGTGCTCCACTTAGGACCAAATCAAGAACAGCCTCTCCCCTTGTGGGTTCCAGGAGTAGCTGCTTCAAGAAGCAGTCATTTAAGGTTTCATGAAACTTTATCCCTATATCCCATCGTGAGGTAACATGTACCCAGTTAATATGGGGATAGTTGAAATCTTCCATTATTGAGTTTTTAAAATTTTTTATAGCCTTTCTAATTTCCCTGAGCATTTCACAATCACTATCACCATCTTGTCCAGGTGGTCAGTAGTATGTCCCTACTGCTATATTGTTATTATTCAAACATGGAATTATAGATATTCTATGGCACAGTTTGGTTCCTTTAAGATTTTTATTTTATTGGACTCTGTGCTTTCTTTCATATATAGTACCACTTCACCAGTACAATCTATTCTGTCCTTTTGTGCCTGATATTATTTTGTCCCATTGATTATCCTCTCCTACTAAGTTTCTGTGGCTGCATCTACACTGGTAAATTATGTCGACCGAAGCTTGCTTAAGTCGACTTAATTTACCCTGCATCTGCACTGCAGTTTCCTTAAGTCGACTTAAGCAGCTTGCTTAAGTCGACCTAAGGAAAATAAAGTCGACTTATTTAAAATTAAATCGACTTTATAACACCACCTTACTAATTGATCTAGGGCTTAAGTTGACTCCCTAGAGTCAACTTAAGCCAGTGTAGACATGGGGTAGCCCTAAGTCGACTTTGTCAACTTAGGGCATTGGTCCCTTCTCGCCGGGACCACTCAGGTCCCAGCAAGAAAGGACCACGGGGCTTGCTTCCTTCTCCCCAGGA
>ML685942.1:269116-283673 GCA_007922175.1 Pelusios castaneus
CCTCGCTTCCTTCTCCCCCGGACCGCTCAGGGGCTTGCTGCCCCAGGGAGAGCCAGCCCCGTGCTGGGCTGGATCTCCCTGGAGCAAACAAGTCGACTTAGAGTGTCCACTGGACTCTCTAAGTCGACTTAGTAATTGCCCCTTTAAGTCGACTTAGGAGTCCAGTGTGGACTCTCTAAGTCGACTTAATAAGGTCGACTTAAAGTCGACTTATTAAAGTCGACCTTTTTAAAGTCAACCGTAATTTCCTAGTGTAGACATAGCCTGTGATACCTATTTTACCAATATCCTCATTTAATACGAGTCATTCATGTTCACCCATCTTAGTACTTAGACTTCTAGCATTTGTATATAAGCACTAAAAAATCACCACTTTTTAGCTGTCTGCCTTTATGTGATGTAATTGAATGGGACTCTTTTCTGAATTGGAGTTTCAGGGTTAGGTTGACTTAACTATGTCTCTCAGGGATGTGAATTTATTATCGTCTCTGAGCACCATAGCTAGGTTAATCTAACTTTTACATATAGACAAGGCCTTAGAAAATTCCAGACTTATGGCAAAGCTCCAGGCCTTGCTTTCCAAATGCTGACACAGTACTACAGCCTGGAGTTGCCCAATCTGAAATTAAGAATAAGGTGCATGAAAAAGTAGAGGCTTTGAATGGGGAAAGAACTTACATTCCATCTCTTTGTGCTACCTTCCTTTGAGTGTTTCACCATTGTAGCTGCATTTTAAACAGGCGAGTCTTCCATCCTGCAGTTGTTTCACACTGTAAACTGGTGCAGCTCTCAATTTGCTCTGAAGAGAGTGCACCCATGTTGAACAGGGTCTAAACTTGCCCACTTCCTAAGGCTTACCTTGATTGTTAATGTAAGTAACAGAACATTAACACCAGCCTAAGTGTTCTCCCCAAGCTTGGAGTTCATTGGATTTTCCTTGCAAGGCCCTTCTGTCTCTGCCTCTAGTTCACACTGCCCCAGAGACATACTCTAAACCCTCTTATAGGCATGAACATGACGCACCTCATCTAATTGCAGAGAGAATCAGCAAAAGTTCTCATTAGCTGTTCAAACGGCTGTGTAGCGGTGGTGTTGCCCCGCTACAATGCGTAACGGGTTAAAAGGGCCAGAGAGCAGCACCCAATGTGCGGCTGGGAGCCAATCAGGGGCTACCTGCTTGGTATAAAAGAGGAGCAGCAGAGGCAGCTCAAGCATTTGGCCAGGGAGAAAGTTCTTTCTCTGGCTGGCTGAGGGACCCAGCACCCCAGAGAGCTCACAGTGCGGCACTGGGAGCTGACCAGAACCGGAGTCCTGAAGGCGCAGGGGTGAACAGCAGCAATGGCTGGATCTGCGGTCCTGAGGCAAGGGTGCCAGGAACAGATAGCAACTGGACTCCAAAGTGGTGAGGATCTGCATGTGACTGGGGGCTGCGGGGAAAGTGGCGCAGGGAATAGATTGTGACTGGAGGGAGGAGGTGACATCAGTGCCAAGGTTTGCACATAGGATCCCTGTGTCCTTCCCTGCTCCCCCAGAGCGCCAGGAGTGGCACAATGCTTGTGGCTGTTGACTGTTTTAACTAGTGGCCAGGAATAGCGAGCGCAACTTTACCCCGGAAAGGGTGGACTTGGATATGGACTCAGCCAGGGGGCTGAGGTCCTGAACATGGGGGAGACAGAGCACCGACCACCTGATGGGGACCACTTGAGCTCATTCTGCAGGAACAACACCAGGACGCGTTCGTCAGGGTCACGTGCTGCAAACTGTTACAGTCTGACATCAAGCTGACTCAGCTTCCTCTCTTCCGGTATCTCTCAGGTCCTTGTATCTATAATCAGACTTTACAACACATAAAGAGCCATGCCAAGAGGCAGTGCTTCCCTTAAGGGGAAGATTATATTCCAGACACGAGACTGCAACAGAGTAAAGTAGGATGATTATATATTGTAAAGTAGTATTTCCAAAAGGCTGATTCAACTTATGCATTAGAACTTGTATGTTGTGGTTGGAGGTAAATAGCACAGCCAACAAACTCTTTGAATTCTTGTTACCCACAATTTTTTTGAAGGTTTGTTTTTATAATTGCAGTAAGATACTCACAAGCATTGTAATGGTGCCCTGTGTCTATATAGTAGGGTGGCTGAAGACACAAGGTTGTATGTCTCCCAACGTATTCTGTGGTACGAGGAAATATGGCAACACCCCAGCATGTCTTAATAATAATGTTCTGTACCCTTCTGCTGACCATTTCACTGAATGCTTTGCAAGCATTCCTGAAACATCAGACCTCAGCTGCAAAGGAGGAATGATTATATCCATTTGAGGAAATCACTTAAGCACACACTTAATTATAAGCATGCACTTACATACCCACCTTGATTTTCTGAATCCGGGTCGTACAGAAGATCAAACTGAGACACCAAGAGGCAAGTGAAGTGCCTGAGATCATGTAATATAAAATGAACCTCATGTTCATGCAAGGACTTCAGCCCCAACTTAACTCTCAATGGAAGGTGTGAAGTGGGGTGTCAGACCTTTGGTAGGCAGTCTGCCCTGAAGGAAGTTTCATGCATAATAAGTTTCTGATCAAGTCAGGAATGGACCTGGAGAGTCCCCGATCCCAGCTCTTCAGTTATGTTACTTTTCAGTGTCAGTTTTGGACTTGTTAATATGTTCTTAAAACAAATCGGATTTACTGTCATGGGGAGGCCTGCTCCTTACCTTTCTGATGCTGGGTGCCAACCAGCAGATAAGTATTGTCTCCTAGGTGGGAACACTCCTGTAGGTGAAACATCTCCACAAAAACGTACAACTCAGTTTTACTAGATGTATATTTTTCATCTAGGTATTGAAATACAGCGAAAGCTGTAGCAGATCATTAATACAAGGGTTTATCCCAGCACTGTTTTTACAAGTAAATTTCATGCATGGTATAAAGGCTTCTGCTAAACTCATCTTGTGTTATGTCCTTGTAATGTGATAGAAAATAAAACTGAAGATGGCCTTTAAGTCACAGTAGGAATCTGTGCAATCGGTGGTGCTTCTCTGCACCCTGATGAAGGATCTACTGTTGTGATTTCGTGTTTGGCATATGCGAGTGGGGGGAGATGACTCTCTGCATTAGGTAAGTTCCAAAGAGGTGGCTGTGTCAGTCTAGTTCAGCAAAACAAACCAGGAGTCTAGTGCCACTTTTAAAGACTAACACATTTATTTTTCGCATGAGCTTTTGCGGGAGAAAATCCCACTTTATCAAATGCTTGAAGATGGAGAAGTACAGGTGAATGGATACTTCTTCATCTTCAAAGCGTCTGACGAAGTGGGATTTTCTCCCATGAAAGCTCATGAGATAAATACATTTGTTAGTGTTTTAAAAATGCCACTAGACTCCTGGTTTGTTTTGCATTAGGTAATGGATGGTGGTGGTTTTGATGCCAAGAAAAGATAGCGAGTTTTATTAGGGTGTCAGACTTGATGTCCCTGTTTGACACCATGCAAAGTATTGTCATCCTCTTGAGTGTTTTATATGAATTTATCTGTGGCTTAAATACAATGTATTTAAAAAGTGTTGAGAACCACAAAAAACAAGAGCAGCAAATGCAATATTAATGAGTGAATTAAATTCTTCCTGGTCTTCCTGATAGTGAGGGGCTCTTCTCTCCACTCCACCTCAGTCACTGATATAATTGACTGGCAAACAGCATATGTGAAACCAAAAACATTGCCTTATTGACAGATTAGTAAATTATTATCATGAAACCCCAACTGGCAATGAAAAGGTAGGTGCTGTTTTAAAATAGCAGCATGCATGCCCATCATTATATAAAATTTAACGGTGTACATTGGATGAAATTTAACCTATCCTTAGTCTATGAAAAAGAAAAGTTTTCATTTTGCTTGGTAGCTGTTGTTAGAGCAGTAATGCCCTTTGATTGTTTAGATTCAATCAGATGTGAACTGTTTCCCCAAATAAATGTTTAAGATCCTCATGTATCGTCCAGCGTTGGGATCATAAAATACAATGGGCATGGCATAAAAACTATGGCTAAAGTATAATTACAGTGATAATAGAAACATTAATTATGGTTATGTCACAATAAGCCAAGCTCTCCTCCCTTTATTTAAGATGTGTTGCAATCTTTACCTTTAGATGACCTTGCAAGATTATATCATCCCCGCTATTAATTTTAGGACATTGCCAAATCCTTTAATCCAGGATCATGCTCTGACAGTGCCCTGCTACATCTGTTGAGATTAACTGTTGGACTAACCTCACTTATTTATACGAAATCATGACTTCGTATGCAAGACAAGAACACAGACTTAAAGTGGGTCACAGCAAGACACAAGGGGTTGGTTGTGACCCTGAAGGAATGAGTTCTTGAGAAGCAAGGAATCATAGGTGACTCAGTCACAAAATAGAACTCTTTTCAGAATTGGTACCCAAAAAATAAATTCAGGAACTTGTCAAACAAGTGCAGCTAGAACTTCTCCCCTTTAAATGGCATTTAGTAACATCTGTAGTTCCGCTGAAGGAGTTCTGAGCATGTGCTATGTTTTCTTCGAAGAGAACAGCTGTGTGGAGTGGGTTCTAAAGTGTCTAGAAGCAATGATATATCTATCTTGGTGTTCGGGGTAGAGACTGTGAAAGCTTTGCTGATGGTCTGGGTATGCAAATCAAAAATTATCTCGAAAAGCATTGAGAAAGAGAGGAAAGCTAATTCTCTCTAGATCCACGAGCATACCAGAGTGGTACAGCTATGAAGATAAACTGGGCTGAGGTCTTTATAGATAGATAGATACAGATATATTTTATCCTAAAATTGTCTCCTGCATGTGGAATGTTGTAAAGAGACATTTGCATTTAAAAAAATTAATGTATTAAAAAGATCTCATAAATCATCGCTAAAATAATATGGCTCTGCTTCTCTGAAAGTATGTCTGCACTTACAGTGCTGTGTAGAATACAAATCCTGCAACCCATTAAGAATGGTTAGAAATTGCAGCATAGACAGTGAGGCACAACGTAGTTAGGTAAAGTACAGTACATGCCTAAATCCCACAGCCTATGTGTTTACATGGCTTTCTATATGTCCAAGCAGTAATTTTTAAGTTCTGCCGTCTCTTCCCACTGCCAGAGCCTTTCACTACAGTGTGTAGCTATTCCACTGCATGGGAAGGATAGGAAGTATGGCAAGAGACCACCCTGGCTTAACCAGGAGATTTTCAATAATCCAACAATAAAGAAAGAATCCTACAAAAAGTGGAAACTGGGTCAAATTACTAAGGATGACTTATAACAAATAACACAGTTATGTAGGGGAAAAATCAGAAAGGCCAAGGCACAAACCGTGATCAAACTAGCTGAAGGCATAAGGGTAACAAGAAAACATTTTTCAAATACATTAGAAACAAGAGGAAGACCAAGGACAGCGTAGGACCGTTACTCAACGAAGAGGGAAAAACAATAACAGAAAATGTGGAAGTGGCAGAGGAACTAAATGATTTCTTTGTTTCAGTCTTCACTGAGAAGGTTGGTGGTGATTGGATGCCTGACGTAGGGGAGGGCAGTAAAAATGAGATATGATCAGAAGCTAAAATTGGGGGAAAGCAAGTTAAAAATTACTTAGACAGGAAAGATGTGGAGAAATTATAGAAAGTCCAGAGAGGAGCAATAAAAATGATTAAAGGTCTGGAACATGTAATTTATGAGGGAAGATTGAAAAAACTGGTTTTGTTTAGGCTGGAAGGGTGCCTCTACACTTAGAAATTAAGTCGACTTAAGCTTGCTTAAATCGACTTAATTTAATCTGCGTCCACACTACATTTTCCTTATGTCGACTTAAGCAGCTGCGTAAGTCGATTTAAGGAAAATTAAAGTCGACTTTACTAAACCTCCTTTTCAGTTGACTTTCCGGCTAAGTCGACTTTAGAAAGTCGATTTAGCCAGTGTGGACATGGAGTAGCCCTAAATCAACTTTAAGTCAACTTAGGGGACGTTAGGGCTTCCCCACTGCCCTCCCTGACAGGATGGCTGGCATAGCCACAGCCTGGCGCGCCCCCCCCACACAGGGCAGGACAGAGCCCTGCCCACCCTGCTCCTATGCCCTGCCAGGGTCCCTGTCCCCCTTTGCCCCATTGTACCAAGGTACAATGGGGCAAAGACTGAGCCCCCTGGCACTTTGCAAGGGGTGCCCCCCCTGCCACCGTGGACCTGTCCCAGGTCCACCTAGCCCCTACAAGTCGACTTAGGCATCCAGTGTGGACGCTCTAGGTCGATTTGGCAGGGTCGCCTCTAAGTCGACTTAATTTTTGAATGTGGACATGCTAAGTCGACTTAAATTAACAAGTGTAGACATAGCCGAAAGGAGATAGAGGAGACATGATAAGAGTTTTCAAATACCTAAAAGGTTGTTATGAGAAGAGGGAGAAACCTTAACCTTAATTGCCGATGATAGGACAAGAAGCAATGGGCTTAAATTGCAGGAAGGAAGGTTTAGGTTGGACATTAGGAAAAAATTGCTAACTGTCACGGTCATTAACCACTGGAATAAGTTGTCTAGGCAGGTTGTGGAATCTCCATCATTGGAAGTTTTAAGAGCAGGTTAGACAAACACATGTCGAGGATGGTTTAAGATGGTACTTGGTCCTGCCATGAGTGCAGGGGACCAGACCTGATGACCTCTCATGGTCCTTTCCAGATTTTGTAATTCTATGTGTAGTTTCTGTACTTTATACTCCCTCCAAAATGTAGATATAGCCAATATCTCTCTTGGCATTGCCTTTTATACTCTCTGATCAAAGGACTGTTAAGCTTCATTCTATAGTTAACATCCTAAAAATGAATAAGGCCCACTGCCCTTGATCTGTCAAAATACTAATCCAGAGCATCCATGTGTCTGGAGTAAAAGGTATGGACTGTGCAATAAAGCGGGGTGATATTCAGGGCTCTTCTCTCTTTGTGAAGTTGAGGTATTTGATTGAATGTCTGTTTCTAGCTGCCCTAGAAACTGGGTCTCATCTTGCAGTCAGAGGCATTAGCCTGCTTGATGAGTATTTGTGCAGAAACACAGTAGACAGCCAATCTTTTATTAATAAGGAGACAGAGACAGATCAGCTGAGCAGAACTCCTTGATCTGAAATGCACCTGCAGCTAACATGTTGCTTTATTGCAATAATCCAAAGAAAAAACACTGCAGATCTTGCAAGAAAACCCTGATGGAATATGTATGGTGCTCTTGCTTGGAGAAATGTTGGAAATCTTTGTGGTGAATCAACAAAGTGGGATATTTAGTCTTCAAAAGTAGCGCAGGACTCCTTGTTTGTTTTGCTAAAATAGACTACCATGGATATCCCTCTGGAACTCCTTCAAAGTGATTTTGAAGTTAGAATTTATAGCTACACAGTCTGGCTGCATCTACACTGGTAAATTAAGTCGACTTAAGCTTGCTTAAGTCGACTTAATTTACTCTTCGTCGACACTACAGTTTTCTTAAGTCGACTTAAGCAAAATAAAGTCGACTTAATTAAAATTTAAGTCGACTTTATTAAACCTCCTTTCCACTAGACCTAAGGCTTAAGTCGACTCCCTAGAGTCGACTTAGGCCAGTGTAGCCATGGGGTAGCCCTAAGTCGACCTAGGGCTACCCCAGGGCTACACCAGTGCCCTCCCTGCCGGGGAGGGGGAGGACACAGGAGGAGCCTGGCATGCCCCCCCCCTGCCCCGCAGGGCAGGGCAGAGCAGAGCCCGGCCCACCCAGCCCCTAAGCCCTGCCAGGGTCCCTGTCCCCCTTTGCCCCATTGTACCTAGGTACAATGGGGCAAAGGCTGAGCCCCCTGGCATTGGGCAAGGGGTGCCCCCCTGCCCCCGTGGACCTGCCCTAGGTCCCCTTAGCCTCACAAAGTTGACCTAGAGCGTCCAGTGTGGACGCTCTAGGTCGACTTTGAAAGTTCCCTTTTAAGTCGACTTTAATTTTCAGTGTGTACACACTAAGTCGACTTAACTAAGTCGACTTAGTTAAAGTCGACTTAAATTACCCAGTGTAGACATATCCTCTGGGACTATCTTCAGTGCTTGGTGGATGTTGCTGACAAGCCCCCTCCCACACACCACTCCTGCCAGCTGAGTACCAGCATCTTTTTTTTTTTTTTTTTTTTTTTTTTTTTTAGAAAAAAAGCACTGATGAAACCACATTGCCCAGTGTGTGACTTGTTGGAAAGAGCAGCTCAGTACAGATGGTGAATTTGTGTCAGTTCAGGACAGCAGAAGCAGCCAAACATACCCTTTTCTGGCTCTCCGTGTGGTGGCCACTGTGCAGTATGCTGACCATGATAACTGAGCTAGTATGTATTGATGAAGATAAGCAGGAGTATGGGCCCTTGAGAGAGACAAGAGTTGTCGAAACAGAGGACTAGCAGAAGAACAGAGCACCACTTAAGTCACAGGGCTTGTCAACGTGGGGATGCTCAGGAGAAGAGTGAAGGTGAATCAACTACAGAAGAATTAAATTACAGCAAACTTAGACCATTTATTCCTAAGTGAGAGAATCCACACAGAGGGTTTAATTCGCCTTAAGATACATGCAATGACTTTACACATGTAGTAGATTTACCTTAACTTTTCTGAGGAGAGGAGCCCTTAGTTTGAATCCCTATCTGGGAGTTTGATGTTCCATAAACCTCCTACATAAGGATGAATATTATTTCCCCAGAATTTTCTGCTTTGCAACTGGCAGGCAGCAGTTGCATTTCTGTGAAGATCAGGCATTCTGACTTTCGGTATATATTTAGTTAAACTTATTCTCGAAGTTTTGCTCAGGTGGGATTTAATCTGTCTTAACCAAAATCACAAAGGGTTGCAGCAAGGTCCTTAACCATGTGCTAAACTTAAAATATGCAACTAGTAAGACTACACACACAGGCTTCAACTTAGACACATGCCTAATAAGGTCTATTCATCAGGGATTGTCTACAGTCAGCAGCTGTTCCTTGCAGGTACTTTTGTTTGCTCCCTGAGCTGGAGTCTGCATGTTTCAGTAATGAGGTATTGTGAAAGCAACTGTGATAGAAAATTCTCAATACGTTAGTCTGCATTTAAAATAATTTTTTAAACAGAAATAAAAATAGATGTTGGTAAGTGTAATACATTGGTAATGGAGAAGACATTAGTATTGCTAACATTTTTAATTCAGCTGAGTGAAATATGTAGAACTGAAGAATGTTGCCCTTCCACACATGCAAAGTGATTGAAATTAACCCAGGTATAGACTAGAATAGGTAGATTCTGGACCCTTCAAGTTCCCCCTGGCTCTGAAAGCCATCTCATCTGTATGCACAAATGCATACTATGTTGCACACTGAAATATATGTCCTGTAGAAAAAAAAATTTCATTTATAACAATGTTTAGTGTGTTTTACAATACTAAATACTTGTCCAAAAGACTCTCTGATTGCATCATTTTTGAAAAATTTTATTTTTACACCAATCGGTGTTTTTGTTGCATACAGTTTCAAGCAATATACAAAGAGGTTTACAAGAGGGAAGGTAACTAACTAAAGGTAACATGAAAACAAAAAAGTCCTGTGGCACTTTCAAAGACTAACAAATGTATTTATCACATGAACTTTCGTGGGAGAAAATCCCACTTCTTCCGATGCTTGAAGATGGAGAACTGGCGAAGTGGGATTTTCTCCCACAAAAGCTCATGCAATAAGTAAATTTGTTAGTCTTTAAAAGTGCCACAGGTCTCCTTGTTTGTTTTGCTGAAGTAGACTAACATGGCTACCCCTTTGGAACTTGTTAACATAAAGGTAACATGGCATCTCATGCATAATAATTGGTATTATTCACAACTTTGAGTATACTATCCTTAATATTTTGCACTCATACCATATCTCTGTGTTGTTTTTGTTTGTTTGTTTGTTTGTTTTTTTATCATCACAGGTGGGATTCTTTCCAAGTGAGTGCGTTGAACTAATTAATGACAAAGTTCCTCAGTCTATGACGAACTCCGTGCCAAAACCAGGTATGTGTATGTGCAGCTATTCAAAATGTTTTATGGAAGCCCTCACTTCCATGCTCCACTTTATAGTATTTCTGTGCTTCTCCTGAGCTCTTTTTCTCTGCCTCTCCCAGACATTACATTGCACTGTGTGGTTATTTTGTTGGGTGTCTTGCATTCTCTGTTTCATTAGCTAATATCAGTGTTCATTTATATGTGTTTTGAAATATTTTAGGCCTCCAAGGTTTTGGGGATCCTTTCAGCAACGTCTGAGTATGCTCCCTTCAACACTTCTGCTTTTGATGTCTTTGTCAGAGTGTAGTATGTTTTTTCTTTTCCACATGGAATGTAGAGATCCTAAAACTGTTACATCAATTTAGGTACAATGGGACCTGGGGAGGTTGAGTTAGGTCTTATCTACACATGAACATTGAGCAAAATTCAACTTTGGAAGTGGATTAGTTAAGCTATCCCTGTGTGGATTCTCTTATTTAAAATTAAAGTGATCTCAGTCTGGTTTAGCTTAATTCACTTAAATAAAACTACAGAGGATTGAGGACACTTTCATTCTGAATAAGAGCACCCACACAGGAATTTAATGCAATTTAACTAATTCACTTTTAATACATACCGTTAATTAATGTGCATCAATTTTCCCAAGAGCCCACATATGGAAAAGCCCTTTTGAAACAAAAGGACCCAGATCGTAATAACCCCTGGTTTTGGATCTGCAAATCCAAAAGCCAAATCCACCTTTCCCGTCTCACTATTTTTTTGAACAGTTAGGTGTTACACATAGTGCAGGACTATTAATACTGGAATGAATGATCGAGGAAAAATTAAATGGAGACAAAGATATTGGACCTGATTCTGCTCTCAGTTTCACTTTTCTACATCTCAGGTAACTCCAGTGACTGGTGTATGTTCATATACAATCAAGCCCCATTCATTTGTACACATCCTAGTGGTAGTGAGATTGTTCTTTGCTCTGTTTTTAGAAAGATCTTGCTTTCAAAGATCCCTAACGGCAGTCCCTGTGTCAAGAGAAATATCTTGAAATTACTGATCTGGCTACGTTAAAATGATGCAGCCTAGACCAAGCAATTGTTCTAGGATAATTGGGGCTCGTTTTATATGCCAAGAGTCCCAATCTGCTAGCTTATTTTGGCCGATTCTATTTTAGCGCTTAGGGCTTGTGGCTCACCAGTAAAGAGTCATGAATGCTAAGATACCAGTGCAGTGCATCAATCTGAAGGCTTTGAGTGGCTGAACTCTTGAAGAGAATATACTTCCCACTGTTGCCCCAGTCCTGCCTGACATTCTCCAGGAATGTGGAACCTACTTGTGTTGGCTTCTGTGTTGTGCAGCTCATTAGCAAGTAAAGTCATTGGAGCAGGAATGTCCTCAGTAAATCCAATATGTGTTTCTCAGTGCTTGAACTTGATCTGTAAGTACTGAAGCCATTCAGTTCTCCAGCCATGTTTTTGTCAGTCCGAGCTTGTAGACAAAGGCAACTTTAGACCTTAATACAAACTGGGTCGATGAAGACAATCACAATCTCAAGTGTTTACCATTAAATATGGCTCAGGCAATTAAATTAAATGACATGAATCACTGGTGAGTAGTTCCTTCTTAAGCCTTAATGAGAGATAATAAAGCAGCATAGATTAATATATTTTATTTGACTTTAACAGCACACTGGAGAGGTGTGTTTTTTTCACAGTCAAACAAAACATTTGTTTTAAAGATTCAATATAAAAAGTGAAAGCTCCATAGCAATTAATACATTCAAGGATCATTAAATCTCAGTGTTAACCTTCCTTAATTGTTGCTCCATAAATAACGTAGCCCCCAAAGATTCAGGATTTCCTTAAAGCTATCAGTTAAAATGGCAATATATCTTGAGCTACATTAAACAAAACATTTAAAATATAATTCTCATTTACCATCAAGATCACTGTAAGCATCCTGGTTTGTGAATAGGGAGAGGATTTTTACATGTATTGTAGGCATCACAATGGTCTGAGTATCTGCTATATTTCTAACGGTGGTCAGTTTTTTAGGCTCTTTTAAGGAATGACCTAATATAGAAAAGCTGCTAGCTAGCACAGACTGAACTAGTGCCCATGAGTAAAATTTTCAGGAGAACCTAAGTGCCATTGATTTTCAGCGAGATTTAGGCCCAGATTTGAAAAGGTATTTTGGAGTTGCTGTGCTCAGTGTTGTGACATCTAACTGATTTAGGAGCCTATGTTTCATTTTCAAAAGGCACTTAGAAGCCAAAATTCTATTGGTATTTTGGCTCCCAAATGTCAAATTCCTTTCTGAGAATGAAAGGCCTTATGTGAGGCGACTTAAAGAGCTTGGCTTGTTTAGCCTAACCAAAAGAAGGTTGAGGGGAGATATGATTGCTCTCTGTAAAAACATCAGAGGGGTAAATACCAGGGAGGGAGAGGAATTATTTGAGTACAGTGCCAATGTGGACACAAGAACAAATGGATACAAGCTGTCCATCAGGAAATTTAGGCTTGAAATTAGATGCAGGTTTCTAACCATCGGAGGAGTAAAGCTCTGGAATAGCCTTCCAAGCGGGAGCAAAAAACATAACTGGCTTCAAAACTGAACTTGATCAGTTTATGGAGGGGATGGTATGATGGGACGGTCCAGTTTGGCAATTGACCCGTTTTTGGTCTACTGATGGTGGATGTGCCAGGTCCCTGAGAGGGGATGTTAGATGGGGTGGGTTCTGAATTATTACAGAGAATTCTTTCTTGGGTGACTGGCTACTGAGACTTGCTCATGTGCTCAGGGTTTTAACTGATCGTCATATTTGGTGTCGGGAAGGAATTTTCTCCCAGGGCAGATTGGCTAGGGTTCTGGGGATTTTTTGCCTTCCTCTGTAGTGTGGAGCACAGCTCACTTGTTAGTGGATTCTCTGTACTGTAAAGTCTTTAAATCATGATTTAAGGACTTTACTAACTCAATCATAGGTTGGAGGCTTATTACAGGAATGGGTGGATAAGTTGTTGTGGCCTGCATTGTATAGGAGGTCAGACTAGATAATCATATTTGTCCCTTCTGACCTTAGAATCCATGAGTCTATGAGGTGCTTTGCTAAAGTGAGCCTCAAATTAGCCCCAGGTCATCACCTTGTTGGCAGTCTCAGCTGAAAAGACAAAGCATGGAAACTGAACTGTACAGTCAGTATTAAAAGCAGCTCCTCCAGAACATGGTTAAAGTTATGTTGACAGGACGGTGTGGAGAAATCTGTATTTCCTCTGGCCATGCTGTGTCCGTTCTTTGAATATAGTACATGAACTCAAGCTCCCAGAGCAATTTCCAAATGCACTTGCATTCACTTCAGATTTCTTTTTAATTATCTATTATTTTACTGTTACCGTTAGCTTTTCCAGGGAACAAAGAAATGCTTTTCTAACAGGAACTGCTTAGAGCCAATGTCCTTACTTTACCTTAACAGGGTATTCCATCAAGAATCAACCTAAGGCTTTAGATTTGGACTCAGTAAGGCATATTAAAGCAAAATGTGACCTATGTTCCCTTAATCAGAATGTAATGTGTGAAGCATTCAGGGTGTTTTGTATCTACAGCATCAAGTTGTTTGCTGTGAAGGAATTTACAAACAGAGAACTGATTGTGTTGTTTAATTGCTCATAGATTTGGCTGGATTAAATAATCTAATGAAAAGCAGATGTAAAGTAAAGAATTTCCTGCCCTGCCATTTATTATTATTCATAATTATGGAGATCTTGATTTGTGGAAGTGATGGGAATAACATTTTAATCGATCCATAAAATACTCTGTTGGCTTAAATGAGGCATAATTAATGAGCGAGATTCAAATGAGATGTGGGAGGCTAAAGAGGAAAGGTGAGATTAGGTACTGTCTGCATTTAGGAATAATGTATTTTTCATCATAGGGGTGTGTTCTAACACCAAAGGTGTGAGCTGAATAGCTTCTAAAGAATAACAAGAAACCTGGATTTAAATGAAAATGGTATCCATTTTATCCAGTTATTCTGAAATTGAAAGGACTAAGAAAACAAAAAATTATTCTTGCCATGAGTTTCCTTTAAAATATACTTGACAGGAAAAATTGTTCCTAAAACTAGAATTTCTGAATGTATTGCTAGCATCATTTATAAAATGTAAATCAGTTTTGGTCCTACTTTAATACAGAATTGGTACTTGTGTGTGTATATAGATAGATAGATAGATACCGTATTAATACAAAATAAATAGTCCATTTTCTGATAAAGTTGATTTCTATATTGCTTGAAATGGGTTAGCTTTTTATAAGCAAGATCTCTGTCACCAACATTAGGCTTTTATATGGCAAGCTTTAATTTCAAGTAACATAGCTTTTCAAGGTACATTCCAGTGAGACCTTATAGTTTTAGCTGGAGAAGGTCAAATTAGTACCTACATGGAAGATGTACAAAGAAAAGAAAGATAAAAGAGTCCTGTGGCACTTTTAAAGACTAACAGATTTATTTATCGCATGAGCTTTCGTGGGAGAAAATCCCACTTCGTCAGACACTTTGA